>VRYO01002297.1:71358984-71380101 GCA_009812075.1 Sialia sialis | reverse complement strand
GTGCGGCTTATAATCGTGAAATTACTGTAGTTTTCATGTTGGTTATTCCAGGTAATTTTCCTGGACTCTGCAGATGTTCATTATTATTATTATTACTATTATTATTTTGTCTGACTTGAGGAAATTAAAAGGAATCACAATCCCCAGAGGTTATGATAGGACCAGGTAGGAGCTGTGGCTGCACTGAGAGCAGTGCTGCATGGTTGGACTCTAATGCTGAGTGAAGCAGACTCAGGATGTGACAGACTCTGTATCTGACTCTGGATTGTGTCAGACTCTGCATTGTGAATGAACTAGGCCAAGGGAATGCAGACTTCATTCTTGATTTTGCTTTTGCAGATGACTCCCATCATCTGCAAAACTTGTTTCCGTCATGATGGCCAGAAAAGAGCGATAAACCTAATGACTAATACAATGAAGAACAGAAAAAATATCTGACCTTATTAATCCTGGAGTTTCCCGAATTTCTAAATTTTCAAGCCTAAAGCATTGTGCTGTCTAACTCCAGTCTCCAGTCCTCATATGCATCATGATTTGAGCAGAGAAGAAAAGGTCTTTGTTCCTTTTTACAGTGTTATACTTTGCCAACATGCTTTTGTGGGAGCACATGTTTGCTGCTTGCCCTTCTTGTTGGACTCTTGGCATGGAGCTATGGATACTCTTTGAATCAGGACAATTCTCTCCTCAGTGAACAGCTCAAACAACCAAACCACAGGGCTGTAATTCCTGTACAGACTAGGAGAGGACCTGTGGCTAGTCTAGCTATGTAAACCACTGCTGCCTTCATCCTTCTACCTGGTCTGCTTGCTGCCCTGGAAAAGTGTTTGTCATACAGGTGTTAGGAGGAACAGCATCCCAGTGCTGATCCTCATGCTCTGAAGAATAAATATTTGTTCCATCCTGTTGACACTGCTTCCATAGTGGGGTTTGCTGTTTGCAAGCAGTGTAGGAAAGTAGCAAAGTTATAGCAGACAAACTTGCTGAGGTACAGACTTATTTTTTGCTTTTAAAATTGATTCTTGTAACAGTGGAATTGATTCTTGTAACAGTGGTGCATAGTAACATATGGATTGTGTTCACCAAGGACTATAAAAACGATTCATTTGAAAACAACAACAACAGAAAAAGAGGAATACATATAAATGTGCTTTCAGGAAGAAAATAGATGTCTGAAAAGTCCATATCCAGGTGTCTTTCTAAATAAGTATAATCTGCATGAAAGCAGAAAAGGATTTCACAAAATTAAAAGAGGAAACACAGTCATCACTAAGGCAGATTTATATCACTTTCACTCTATTTTCTTAATTCCAAGGTAAACTCTCCTCTAGCTAAATTATGGCAAAGATTTACAAAGAATAGAGTTTATGCTGGTATAATTCCATTAATTTTGTCATTTTCAGGAAAACTTGTGGTTTCATCTGCAATACTTTTATGTGAGTAATGCATGCTGACCAACTAAGGAGTAACATAGACTTGTTTCACAAAGATTCATGTTTCCCAGGCTTCATCTGGAAAAACATCTTGGATGCATGAGGCATGAGGAATGATAAGCTATTAGATCATCATTGAGTCAAAAAAATAAACTTTTATATATCACCCTACCCATGTTTTGATTACTGTGCTTCCCAGCTGCCAGAAAGTACAAACAGGAGTCACAGAGGAGACAGTTCAAATGGCTGACACCACTAGACAAACACGCCACAAGGTCTGATGAGGGCTGAGACATTTATTCTCTGGAGTGGCCATGTGGCTGAAAGGGACTGGCCAGGTCCAAAGGGTGGCAGCAGTGCCAGCTGCCTGCAGTGCAGCCTTTCTAGCCCATTTCAGCTGAACAGGATGGACAAATCATCCCTGTTCCCAGCCCACTGGGGTGTCCCATGCCTAGGAATACCTCTGATTTGGAGGAAAACGAATCTTTGGAGGGAAGTAATGCTGCTGCTTTCTGGAGCCTTGCACCCAGCTGATGCAGCCTGTCTTGAGACACTCTCAGAGGGCTGGATTGAGCACCCTGCCCTATCATGGCTCCTCACATATTGTTTTACAGCTTTCTGCTCTTTTGAGTTAGCCCATTTCAAATCAAACTGTGAACTTCACACGAAGACGATATCAGCAGTGTCACCATTACTTCCAGTCCAAACCTCCAAAGCATTTGTTTTATCACCTGACAGCCAGAACGTGCCTGGAAAATGGTGAGAGAGGTGATGCGGATTAGCTGGCCTACCAAAGATTTTTCACTCCTGCAGCTGGGAAATCTCTGGTCTTAGGCAAGAATTGGTCATTTCTTTTTGTGGGCAGCATAGAACCAAGCTGACAACCCTCAAGGTGGAGCACACCATGGACATAGGAGAACCACTCTAGTATCTCCAGCAAGTAGTTTTCTAAAGACCACTGCTCCTGTAACAATGCACTGTCTCCTGCCAAGAAGGCAGAAAACAGCTGAAAGCAGCAGAACACTGGAGCAGGTTGAAAATCATCACAGGTCTTGCCTTGTTTGTAGCCTCACTATGACCAGCCAAAATATCTAAAAATTATAAATCACAGAGGAAATATAACACAGAAACCAAAGTCATTCATTGAGTGTTGTGAGCCTGTTTTAACCTAGGAATGAACCACAGGGCAAATAGCTAATACAATTAGGAAATGAGGAAGCCCTTAGTTTTCTACAAAATAAGTTTCAACTTTTCCCCTAAAAATTACTTTTTATTTCAAAATTAACTTATATTGTTAACAAGTATGAGATGAGACAAAAAGATTAATGTCCCAAAAGCAAACTCAAAGCTTTGGGTAGAGGTAAAATTTTTCTGTCTCTTTCTGACCTGATCTTGAATCCGTGTTCTTTACAGAAAACATAATTTGCACAGCTCTGATTTTGCTGAAACCAGTAAATTATAGCTACATGTGACTGATTTATCTTTCCTTTGTTTTAAAAAAATACAAAATAATTACAATGTAGATACCCTTGCAGATTTTATAGCAAAGGGAAAAAATATTAGACAGAGGACCTGTATCTTCTACAAATATAGTCTCCAAGAGACAACAGTTTAAAAAAAAAAAAGCCATCTGCAGCATCTCAAATTTCAACTGTCAACCAAAGCAGGGAGCAAGTTCCAAATCTCTGTCAGTGACTCCTTTGTAGGAAGTTTCAGTTGTTGATAGACACAGAGTACCAGCTTGCACATGAATGCCTTGTCCTCTGGTGAGACATGAATTTAACCCCCTCCATTAGACTGGGCTGCCTTCCACCTCCCAAAAGGTTCCTCCTCTGTGAATTTCAATTAGTTTCAAAACAAGGAGTTAAAAATAATCTCTGATACTTAACCTGCCCTTGGGTTTCACTATCAATTTTGGTGGTTTTACAATAATATTTTTCCCATTGGGGAAAAACAGAAAAAGAATTCTCTGGCTACATGTATCCTGGAGATTAACCATGCCCAGGACTCCTTTCTGTGAGGCCAGCTGTCCTGGAAAATACTTCAGGCTCTTAAGCCCTCTTAGCATCCATAACATGTTGGCTGCATCCACACTGCCCACTGGGAATTGCTGCTAGCTCATGCTGACTCCTGAAACATGCTCTCAGATGGGTTGGGAGGGTGTTAAGTGGCCTGGCCAGAAGTGTGCCAAGGACCCTCCAAGAGTTTAGCACGAGTGCAGACGTTCACCTTCCAGTATCCATGCTCATGCCCCGTCACTGTTTAATTTACAACCTCTCCTTTCCACAGCCTTTACAAACAAAGGAAATGGAAAACTAATCAGCCACGCTAAGGGAAAGTGCAACTCACCATAAATACACAGTCTGGAGAGAGAAAATAAGCAGTGGGTGGTGGGAAAATGGAAAAAAAATCCACATTTTTCAAGTTAGAGCAAGGTACACAGAAATCTAGTACAGTAATTTCACAATTATAAGCCGCACCTGATTGTAAGCCGCACATCCGGGTAGCCGGGTAGACCACGGGATTTGTCCATATATAAGCTGCATCTGAATATAAGCTGCACATTTTTTATTTTATTTTTAGCGAGGATCCATGTGCGACAAAGTAACAAATTGGTAACAGAATTGCGCCAGCGTGGGGTTTGGTGTCAGGTGCTCAAGTTGCAAACAGTTTTCATAGACCAGCCAAGCCTTTAAAGGCAGCCCCAGGCACCCTCCCCAGCCAGCTCTCACTTCCAGGTTGGCATTTCACTGGGATTTGTCCATAAATAAGCCACACCTGATGATTAACCGCACTACTGGGGTAGGCTGGATTCTTCAATGAAAAAGGTGCGGCTTATAATCGTGAAATTACTGTACTTTTTGTAGAGGTGTATTTTCAAGTTGCTACTGAGGGGTATTTTGGTGATAGAGAGGTTCAGCAGGAGCCAGGAAGAGACAGGGAAGCTGAAACACAGAGAGAGGTTGTACAACATCCTCACTTCACACCAGGCTTATCCCTGCTTTTGCTGGGCTTGGTGGCACAAACTTGGAGCTTTCCTGCTGTCACTGATAAGGGGACTGGCACTGTGAGGCTCCAGAGCGGCCCTTCCATTATTCAAAGCCCTGGCCTTCACTTGTCATTACTGTTTGCAAAGAGGTAAAAGGAAAGGAGAGTCTTACTTCATTCCTGGCAGTGCCAGCCCAGTGACTGTCATTATTTCCCAGTAATCCTGCAGGCTTTCCACTGACTTCAGAGTTTGTGGCAAAGAAAGTAAAGAAGTAAATGTCAGCCTAAATGATTTAAATAATACCAGTGTCTCATGCTGACAGAGAGCAGCACAAAAACCTGAAGATTCCTCACCTGGGCATTGAGAATGGCCTCAGCCACTTTAATAGCTTTCATTTTTAGAAACCATATTTGCATGCCTCTTCTAATGTCATGGTTTCAAAATCCCAAGACAACAATTTCTTCACTTGAAAAGAATGAAGTTAAAGAGTTATCCTGAATGTACAGGTTGAGCTGGCTTTGATGGGGTTTTTTAACAGCCCTTTAATGTTAATCTGCTTAAATCTTCACCTGGCTTTTTAGTTCAGAGCAAAAATTCAGGCTAAGCTGAAAATACAGCATAGTTACTTCGAGTAAGGAAGAAAAGGAGAAGGAAGAAGCAAATAAATATTTTTGCATAGGCTTGGTCTTGCATTAGCATTACTAAAATTACCTGCTGCCAGATTCTTTAGTGACTGTGACATCTTAAAATCCAATTTCAGCAGAGATAAAAAATAAGCTAATTGTTGTCTTGTTGCAACTAGCCAAGCACCCTACCTTTCTTATCTTCATTAAAGGGGTTTAATTTTCTTTGTTTTCCACTAGAATACAGAAAAACTTTCTCAGCTGCTTTTCTTAGAAAGTAATTTCATTTCAGAGCCATGGAAAGACATTAAAAAGAGATCCAACAAATGGAGTGGGTGTTTTACAAGCCTACGTGATGTTAAAGTTCTCTGCACTGGTATAAATTCATACTGCTCAGCTTTAAATATTCCACATGTGTGACTCTGGTGGAAGTTTAGGTTTCATCCATAATCTGCAGTGCCTCTGAAATGGAGTCTGCACTCTCTGAGGCTATGTTAGGACTTCAGGTCTGTTCTCCTCCTCAGTCTTGCAGTTCCAGTGACCACTGCTAAAGCCCACCATGACTCCTATTTATTAGGGAAAGCATCCCCTGATTATCTTCTCATGGTAAAAGGGTAGAGTGTGGTGGTGTTCCGGTCTCCCTGTGATAGGACATGGCTGGAGGTCTCAGTTTTGCCCCTCTGAGTCAGCTCTAATCTCTCTAAAGAGGTTGGCCCTTAATTTGGGCACATCAGTGTACTGACTTATGGGGCTGGATTCAAAAATGCACCATCACATAGGCTGCTTTTGCTGATGGATGGGGAGGCAATAGCAGGTATTTGGCACCTCGTTATCAGCATCTGACAGTGCCACACTTGGTGGCAAATGTTGGGACAGGACAGAGGCTGTGGGACTGTATCCACCCCCTCACAGCTCCTGCTTAACCAACCCTGCTAACCTTGTGTTCATGAAGTGACAAACTGAAGAGGCTTGTGCTGTTGGGATGGATGTTCTACAAGGCATCAGACCCCTGCTGCAGTCATATTTGTGCCTGAGAGGGGCAGAGAACACAATATTGCTGACAAGCACTGCAAAGGGTCGATAGGTGACCCTTACTGAGCTCCCTAACTTGGAAATGATCTCATTTGATACTCCAGCTACAGACTGTCATGCTGAACTTTTTTAGGAGAAAGAGTGAGGAGGATTTGGCTGCAATTGTACAAAACAACTATAATAATTTCACAACTATAAGGTGCACTTCCGGGTTGTCGGAAAATTTCCAAACTCTGTCCACATATGAGGCACACTGGACTATAAGGCGCACTTCTTTTTGCAGCGCAGCAAAGTAACGAATTAGTAAAAGAATCGTGTGATTGCGGGGTTTACTGGCAGGTGCTCAATTTGCAAACATTTTTCATGAATCAGCACAGCCTTTAAACGCAGTCCCAGGCGCCCTCCCTGTGCCGAGGGCCCCAGCACTCACGCCCACCCCTGATGCCAGCTGGTGTGACTCATCTGGCTGCTGCGGCTCGCACTTCCGGGTTGGCAAATTTCCAAACTTTGTCCATATATAAGGCGTGCTTCCTGGTTTTGATCAAAATTTTAGTCAAAAGGGTGCGCCTTATAGCTGTCAAATTACTGTAATTTAAGAAAAAGCAATAAAAATGGATCTACCTTAGCTTTCTTTTAGTTTGGGAAACTAATTTTTATTAATGAAAAATCAGAAAAAAAACCCCATAAATTTTTCAAGTTCCTATTTCATATGAGGAGCTGTATGACAAAAAAGCAGTGGAGAATCTCTGTTGCTGAAGGGAATTGGTGGGATATTCTCTAAATATTAAGGCATTACTTGGTGCATATACAGAAGGCATATTTATTTGTTTCCGGAAGTATTTTTCATCTGCTTTCAAGGAGATTTAAATGACTGAGAAATTTCTTTGAGCTGCTTCTCCTGTGTGGTGGACCCAAGGCCTTGGAAGGACCTGGTGCTGTTGCTGATGGCAGCTCTGTCATGTCTCAGCTCTGCTGGGACCAAGCTGGACCAAGCTGTGATTGGGAAAAGGAAGATTAGCCAGTTTTTCTCCTTTGAGGAAGCAAATCCACCTCTTGTCATATTAAAGGTGCTATATTTACTTATCTTAAGAACCAAGATTTAATTTACTGTTTTACATTTCACATTTAACTTACTGTTTTACTCCCAGTGAGAATAAACCTCACTCAGGTTTATATTCCTAGGGAAAGTGTCTAAGTGAGCTTTCACTACCACTACTTGCTGTGGTACTATTCTCTACAGAGACCAGACAAAAGAGCTTTTCCTTATCTGCATTTGCCCACATGCAGACTGCATGAATTTCAGAGGTAAGAGAGTTTTTTCAGACCTGCCTGGATGAAAGTTAAAGGGCAGATCTCCAGAGCACCCAATAGCCAACTGGTAAGCACAGCTGTCCCAAAAGAGCAAGCTCAAACTAAACAGCTGAGCCTCCACTGTATATATACTGAAAATATTTCCTAAGCCTTTCAGAAAACTCAGAACCAAGTCCTCATGTTGAATAAATATTTCCTTACTTTTACTAATTAAGGGTATTTTATACCTTTAAACCTAAAAGACAGCTACATGAAATGGAATTTGAGGAATACATATACCCTATGCCTCTAAATTAAATTGTACAACTCATTTAATCAAAGTAAATTCAAAAACATGGTATCCTACTACATCTTTTCAATTTATCCTGTACAACAGCATAGACTGGAAAAAAAAATTAAAAACAAAATATTAAAAAGTCAGTCAGCAGTTTGACAGTGAATTCTAGGGGCCTGCAAAACCACCCTGCTATGAAATGGCCAGAGAATTTAGAGAAGCCTTGTACAGCTGGCAGATGGCCACAAGCTCAACCTAAGATTGCTGTCATGCTTGCAAAGAACATCTTTATTCTGACTGTACTTATTGGCACTGTTATTTCTTTTTACCATCAAGAAAATCAAAGTGCATGGGAAAGTGCTCAGCAGCACATCCCAGTGCTGTAGGATGACGGCTGCAGCACTGGATTTCCAGAATTCACCCAGCCATACCCTGTGGAAGCAGCAAACACCAAGGATTTAACAAACCTCAGACTTGTTGAAATAAGCATACATGTCAAAGGCAAAGGATTACAACCAAAGGGGATAGGAAAGTCTAGAAAATAAAAATGGTGGCAGAACCTGACCCTTAGGGTTATGGTAGGAAAGTCATGAGCTGTTGTGGCCAGTCCCCTGTCCTCTGCTCAGCCAGGCTGAGACACAAGGTCTCACAAAGGATTTCTGCAGGTAGCCAAACACATGACATCACTATTTAAGCAAGCAAGAACAAGTCTGGAGAGCTGTGTGTAAATACTTGTCACTGACTGATCTCTTATACCTTGAAGCTGCATTTTTAGAAAGGTAAAAAACCCTGAAATTTGTTCTTCTCATTGTATATCCAAAGAAGCTGAGAAGTGCCATTATATTAGTCTTCCTTAAACCTCAGAGAAACTTTTCCATATGTGTATAAAGGCAAATATTACATAAATAGCTTGCTGAAATAACGGAACAGTGTTAAACTTCATAACACATGCATTTTTAAAAGAAAGAAAGAAATTACTGGGAGGGGGAGTAATTTTTTTTGTTAATTGTTTTGAAATCCATAACTAGAAACACATCATTACCAGTTTGTACTTAAGTCAACTTAATTTCAGAGAAAAATAAAATTTTGTTTGTGTAACATGTTAGATAAAACAGTAACTATATAAATTCAAGAAAGCAAATCATTTATGCCAAGTTAATGTCAATTAGTATTATGGATGACACTTTAAGGAGGATTATATGATGTATTGCAGGTTTGAAACAACTAAAATAGAAAAGCTATACAAGCCATAAAAATTGCACAATGTACAACTTTCAGTTCCAGGAAGACTGTGTTTGCAATCCTTGACTACAAATGGAGTTGCTTTCTGACTGTTGGGGTAGATCTTCTGGGGCCATAATTAATACAGACAGCCCCGAGCTTTCCAAATGACTCAGACATTTAAAAATATGATACGATATGATATTGGACTTAAAGTTGTGAAATTTTTATAAAATCATTTAGTGTTTGCCTTCCAGTTTCTTAGCTGTATTCACAGGTTCAAAGTATGTTCTAGCACCTTGAGGAACTTTAAAACTGGAAGTAAAGAATGCTGTAAAACCAATGTGATACTAGCAATGGGGCTTTTAAAAGAGAGTAAAAATCCAAAATAAGTATTATAAGACATGTAATGTGGTCACAGGATTCCAGGGTGTCTGCTGCAGAGTTCCTTGTTACACTAAGTCCTTAACTCACGATGCTTATTTCTAACTCATTAAAAAAATTCAGAGAAAATAATATGCATTTGGGATATGCCCAGGAATTGTCAACAGTCCCCAAGGGCTTTAACAGCTCTGCAATTCAGATGAGCCTTTAAAAAACTCTTGGCTTTCACATTCACATTTTCTTGTTTTGAAATAAGTCATTTTGGTTACCTCCTGGAGCTGACATCTGCAGAAAGCTCAGGTATTGCTTTCCAGCCATGCTATTGCAACAGCATCTCCAGAATGTTATTTATTGAGGAGTGTGGCCCCGGCTGGAGTTGTGTCAGCAGAGCAGCCTGTGATGTGCAGCAATACCTGTGTCCAGGGATGCTCCCAGGGCAGGGGCTTCACTAGAACCTAGGTCCGCAGTGGGGAGGAGGGAGTCCAGGGTAGAGGTGTCCCTGTGCCATCAGTCTGCTGCTCCCACCTGAGGCTGCCTGGGGTCCCTGCTGCTCCCTGGAGAAGAGATAAGGCTCAGGGGCCACATGCCAGGACAAAGAGAGAAGCAGTACGTTTTGCTTGTCTGCCAGCCAGCCAGCAGGCCAGCTAGAAAACACAGGCTTCCAGACTTAGAGTGGCTTGAAAATACTTATATTTTTTATTTAGAGACTCCATTGACTTTATGCATGTGTTTCCAAAGTCATGGCAGTGCACAGTGGCCTGAAGAATCCAGAATACGCAAGGTGAGCCATTTGCAGGTATGATACAGTACAGCAACCAGGTGGTGAAACCTCACACTCCCTTTGCCTCCAAAGAGCTCCAAGAGACCACAAGCCACAGATTTCTGCTGTAATTTGGAAATCAACACCAAGAAACTCCTCCAACTTGAAAAAAGGAGCGTAATGAGGGAAGGAAAAAGCTGGTGGGTGATGTGCTGGGTTCCTCATTGAGTAGAGCAGCTCTGCAGAGTGTGTGCAGTGCAATGGCACAACATGGTGACACTGCAGCAGAGTCCTGCCTGCCCAGTGGGAACACAGGGCTCCTGTGGCTGGCTGATCTGGCCAACCTGCAGCACAGCAAGACATGCAGACTGACTTCTCTGACAGCCCACAAACAAAGGATGGTTGGGGGCTAAGTGACAGCTCCAAATCCTGCGAAGGTATAGAAGACAAGCAGGGAACTTCGCTCCAGGAGATCTGGGGGTGTTTCGGGGTATATGGGGATCAGAGCCATTGCATTGGACAAAGACAGGGTCTTGTGTTGATAAAAGCTCATCCATGCATTTCATTAGGCTGCATAAACAAGCAGAATTGCGAATTCCCTGAATTCTGTCCTGACCTTCTTGACTGAGCAGCCGTGGTTATGGCATAAACAAAGTTTTGCAGGTCAAATGCACTCAGACACAGCTGGCATGGAAACACCAGAGCCAGTGGTTCTGGGCAATGCTGCTCAGAGTTCAGTCAGGCTCAGTGGCAGGACTGGAGGGGCTACAGAGATTCTAAGGGCTGTGAGACCATGGAGGTCTTTCCTGGGCAAGGAAAACATGGTGCTCTGGGAAGCTGGGATCTTTTTTAATAAAACAGTAAAATTTTGTTCAACTCTGCAAAAGAGTGTTGTTTAAATAATTTATGTATAGTAATTTCACGATTATAAGCCACACCTTTTTCATTGAAGAATCCAGCCTACCCCAGAAGTGCGGCTTATATTCAGGTGCGGCTTATTTATGGACAAATCCCAGTGAAATGCCAACCCAGAAGTGACAGCCAGCTGGGGAGGGTGCCTGGGGCTGCCTTTAAAGGCTTTGCTGGTCTATGAAAACTGTTGCAACTTGAGCACCTGACACGAAACCCCGCACTGGCGCGATTCTGTTACTAATTCGTTACTTTGTCCCACATGGATCCTCGCTTTTTTTAAAAAAAAGTGCGGCTTATATTCAGGTGCGGCTTATATATGGAAAAATCCCACGGTCTACTCGGCTACCCAGACGTGCGGCTTATAATCAGGTGTGGCTTATAATTGTGAAATTACTGTAGTTCTAATAACAGGATAGTCATACAAGGAACACTACCATTCAAGGAACTAAGCAGGACTACTGCAGTATCTAAATCAGTAGCAATCTGACCAGTGTAGTACCTATTTGCCTACTATTTCTTAACAAACGATATATGAATTCTTGCAAAATAGTATCAACTTGCTCTGAGTGGAAAGAATAAGGTCTCTTGGATTATGAACAATATAAGGAGAGATACAGTAATGAAATCTTAACCAGCTGTAATTGGTGCATACAAATTACGCAAAATTTTACATGGAGGTTGTTTTGCTGATAAGTATTTTCATTATCTAGAAAATTTGCTTAGAGAACTTCAATCTTGAGCAGCTATTTCTTGGAAAAGATTGAGCAATTACCCATCTATTTATTTATTTATGAATAGCAGAAAACGTTTCCTGCATGTGCAAGAATTCAGGTTATCACACTGTTACACCCACAAGCCCTGAATCACAGTTCTCATGACAATTTACAAGAAGCAGAATAGAGATAACTTGTATGAGGCACATGGGATTTACAGCAATTAATTCTTTGGCCTATGAAAGGTTTGTCCTCCAAAAAAATTCAGTGAGAGTTTTTCTATCAATTTGAATGGAGGAAGGATCAAGACTGCTGTCTTTAAAAGTTAATATGCAACTATCTAGACCTAAAAAATGAAAATTAGTCATGTTTTTGCAATGAAGATCTGAATTTTCAGCTTACAATGTAAGAAACAAAGAAGAGTTTGCTGTCAACAAGCACATACTAATTATTATGATACAATAAAGAGTGGGACCATGGCTTAGTGGGTCAAAATCTGACCTCATTTACCTTTACTCTTCTGAATTTAAAGGTGTTACTCTGGATTTTCATCAGCCTAAATGAGATTGAAGTCTGATGTTCTGTAGGCAAACAAAAGTGGCATCATTCATGATTTGCAGAAACCTTGTTCACAGAAGAAATTGTTTAAAAATTGCTCCTTAAGGGTACTTTCTTTCCACTATATATTTTTTTAAGTAATTTTACAAGTGTAGCAACTATACCTGCATCTTCCCAAGATGAGACATCCTGGAACACTAATAGGACTTAAGTAATTTCCATCCTCTGATACTTTACCAAGTAGCAGGAGAAGGTAGACACTTTGGAAAAGCTATTTCTTCATTAAGCATTAAAATATCTGAAGAAAATATTTATGCCTATACATGCCTTTTTCATTTTAATTAAGTGATGACACAGCAACTATAGTGATCAAAAGAAAGAGTCAAGGTGAATTCACTGTAGTAGTTAAAATATTGCCCATGATACAACATTGTGTTGTGTTAAAAGCCCGTGGGATTTTGCTGCTGAGTTGAATACAGCTGGTATTTCACTCACAAACATCACACAGGTGCATCAAATTGCTTCTAAACCCCTGTTAGGCTAATGAAAGACAAAGTTTTGGTTGCAGACTTTCCCTCATGAGCAGCTCAAACCTAGCAGGGCTGCAATAACATCACAGCCCTTTGCACAGCAGGATGCTCTTGGGCTGCCTTTTCCATCCCAGCTGTTGAGAGTTTTATCATGCGCACTCAACAGAATCATTTTTGTTTGTGACTCTCAGCAGAGAAGGAGCTATTGATTCTCTGTGGATTTATTTTGGAGAAAGCCTCTCATCTCTCCTCATTCACACACGTTCCCTCTCCCTCAGTGAAGTGGATCAGGAAACCAAATGTAGCAAAAAAGCTGAAGTTTTCTTTGGCAGGTTTGCCAAGAAGCCCTAATGAAAGGGGTCAGTGAAAGTCCCCATATTCCCATTGATCTACAAGCCACCATTCCCAGAACTTTTAAAGGAAAAGCCAGGGAAAGCAAAGAGCTCTCAAAGGTACTTTTCACTCCAATTTCCAAGCCCCAGCAGCTACACTGGGGATAGTAAAACAAAGGGCAAGTCCTGGGCAGACAGTCTGGTGGCTGTTCACAGCTAGTCACAATGGGACACAAAATGAAGCTGATTTTGTTGAGCACCCTAGACCCCACCACCACTACTGGACAAGGCTTTGGGATGGATCAAGGGGCACCTCCTTCCTATGCCCCACAGGCCGCCATGGGGGCAGGAGGTGTGTGACAGCTTCCTCTATCAAATCAGATCTTTGACTATCATTGTTATCATCAGAAGTGTTTGTTAGAATTACAGCTCCATTTAATTTATTAGCAGTGCCCCAAGAGCCCAGGACCCCACATCAGCCCCACTGGGGCCACCAGCCCTAGCTCCCAGGATTGGAGACAGCAGGGCTGATCTCCAGCTCCACACAGCTTAGCTCTGCCCTGCCTGCCCATGGAGATCACCAAGCTGGGCCCATCCTGGGCTCCTCCTATCTCCAGGAATGCACCCGATGCCATCCCCAGTCATCTCCCTCAGGTCTCTGTTCCACAGGGGGTTTGCCACCCTCAGTCCTCAGAAGGCAGCCCTGACATGTATTTCCTTAATTGTCTACTTAACTGCTTGTATTTACGGTTGGGATTCCCCTTTGCTCAAGTATTTTAAAGCTTTTAATTTTCATTGATCTTCTTATGTGCATGTAGTAGCTTAAAATTGTGCTTTCCTTTTCCCACAGTATGTTACAAAATCTCTTTTTACCTTTTGCCACAAAGCAGAAAAATGCTAAAAAGGAAATCAGTCCATTTATTCCTGAGAAAAGAAGGGCTGTAGAAAAACAAATGCCCCCCCAGTATGTCTCCTTTACACTCACAGAGACATCCTGTTCTCCAGTGATCCTGATCCCAAGCACTGGGATATCAGGCTTGGCACAACTGGAAAGTTTCTCTCTGAAGTTCCCCTTGAAACTTGATTAAATTATCAACTCTGTAAGGATTAGAACTAAACTAGCCAAAAAAGATTGCTGTCACAATCTTAACAGCTGACAGTCAGGAGTCTCCTGGAGTTTTCAAGAAGCTTTGGCACAAGAGACCAGGGAATACTGGATTTGACCAAACATCCATCCTTTTCTCTGTACTTCTGGGAGGTGGTGGGATCAGTTGTACCCACATTCTCTTCTGCTTTCTATTGGCTCACACCCATAGGAGCATTCTGCAGAGGTAATTCCAGGGAACCAACCCTCCAAACTCTGTAACTGAAATTTCTTTAGGGCATCATGTGAATGCATTTGTGCCTTCCCCAGGAAAGGTTCATCTCATATTATACAGTGTTCATAGGAATTTTCACAGTCAATAATTGTCAAATGTTGCCAAGCAAACTTTCAAAATGCCAGACCCATTTCTTCAATGATTATTGTGACAAATCTAATGAACTGTGTACAACACTGGCTGAAAGTCCCAACCAAATAAAAAATTTCATTGATTTCCCAGTTTTTGATTGAAACCCTAAAATCTTTCATAGTGCAATTTCAATCACGTTTGGGGTGAAAACCCACATTATTTCTAATGAATATCCCCTCAGAAGTTTAAAACCTTTACCCAACCTCCTAAATATTTGGCACAGCACATCCTTGCAAGCCTGAAATTATTACTCTGTTTGCTATGGTTTCTTTTATTGTGCCATTATACAAGACTGTTGTACTTTGTCATTTGTAGCACATTACCTCAGACTTGTTCAGGTACAAAGATGGACTTCTGGGATGGTCAGGGTAATGGAGAGCCTATCATATGAGAAGACAGAATGAAGAGTTTGGCTTGTTTAACTTGGCAAAATAAAGGCTGTTAAGGGATCCAGTTGCTGTGTATAAATATATCACAGAGGCAAACATCAGGGTGATGGCAGATCCATTTCAATTAAATGACAGTGTTGGCAATGGAACCCAATGGCATAGATTGGCCAGAATCTAACCTATGTTAGAAACCAAAAACAGGTTCTTACATGGGCCAACGAGATTTGGGAACAATTTTCCAGTTGGAGAAACAGCAGCAAAACTCCTAAATGTATTCGCAATGGAACTTGGTAAGTGTATGAAGGGGATTATAAAACATCATTCCTGCAATATCGTAACAATAAATTTGATGACCCATTAGATCCTTTCCAGTCCTGTGTTCCCATGTAAAACTATAATATATCATGCAGATTCTGTAAACGTCAATCATGCATGCTTCAAAACAAGCTTTACCAGCACACTTCATATGCATCAAGCTATTTAAAAACAAAACAAACCAAAACAACATCTCTAACCAAATAGTTCAGTTTAGTAAGTGTATTTGTTCAAGGCAGGGATAAAATTCAAATCATTTTCTCTCCCTCAACAATAAATTCAACGGAACCCAAATATATTACAAAATGAACATTTTTTACATGCAGTTGTCCACCACCAAAATTCCTAAGATTATTGATAATTAGTTCTACTTGTCATCTAGAACTGTTTAAGGTTTATTATGATTTTTTATGAAATATTTTATCCATGGATCTAAAACCTTTGCAGCTGAAGTTCAACTGTTATTTATGGTATTCTGCTCTAAGCTATAAATTAATTAAGGACAAGAACATTTTTGTGCTAATGCATTTTATGTTGGAGAGTATCCAAAAGATATAGCCCAGGGAACAGAATTATGATTGTTTCTAATTTATGTTGGTCATAGCATGGGTTGAACACATGAGAGGGAAGACTTTTTTTAAAAACAAAGTTGTCTGGTTTTGGAGATACTTCATTTTTTTTCCATGCTTAAAAGGTTTCTTATGCTGAGTTTGAAGTAAAAAACCCATGAACTTCTACAAAGCAGAACATTTCTTGGGAAAAAAAAAAGGTTTCTAAAAATCTACTCCCACCTAAAGCAGTAAAATGGTTACCAGCATGCTATCTTCATATAAAGTGTACTAGCTCAGTGAAAATAAATTTTACTATGAAGATGTCCCAACAATACTATAATATCATATCTTATGGTAATTAATAATATCAAATTCTGATTCACTCTACTCTCAACTACAATGGCTTCATAAACCTAGCTTGGGGTTTCCTAGCTTTGTTAACAGTCCACTGTCTTAGCCAGCATTAAAAATTAGTTTAAAATCTTTCTTGTGAGCAATGCTGGATTCAGGTCTCGAGATTCAGCATTAGAAACTCAGGAAGAAAGGATCCAGAAGGATAGAAAACATCCCCCTTGTCATCAGTTAAGGGATGGCTTAGGACCTGAATTTCTGACTTCTAAGATCTTTTCCTATCTTATATAAAAATTCTCCTGAAAGCAGTCTAAGTTTCTGACTTTAATCAAAGACAGTGAAAATCAATTTACATGTGTCTACATAACTTTGCATGCATTTCTTCATTCTAATTTTTTTTATCATATGCGCATTCACTTGTATTGTCAAAGGACATCCACCCATCAATTTTTTTCTGGCCTCTTGTTATTCAACATCATTCTTCCATGCCCCTTTACACTTTTTTCTCTCAAGTGAACAATCACAGTTTCGCTTTTGACTCCGACATTGCTGGTGATTTTCATCATAGCCTCTGTCCCTGTTCCCACTTGTGCTGGTTTTGGCTGAGGGAATGGCAGGAGCTGGTATGGGGCTGTATTTTGGGTTTGTGCTGGAAACAACTCCTCACACCACCCCACCAGTGAGGAGACTGGGGGTGCACAAGGACTGGGGAGGGGACACAGCCAGGACAGGTGACCCCAGCTGACTAAAGGGGCGTCCCATACCATATGATGTCGTATTTAGTACATAAAGCTGGGGGAGGAAGAAGGAAAGTGGGGGTGTTTGGTGTGATAGTGTTTGTCTTCTCAAGTGACTGATACCCTGCTGGAGCCCTGCTCTCCTGGGGATGGCTGAACACCTCTCTGCCCATGGGAAGTGGTGGATGAATTCCTGGTTTTGCTTTCCTTGCATGTGCAGCTTTCACTTTACCTGTTAATTGTTTACCTGTTAAACTGTCTCTACTTCAACCCACATATTTCCTCACTATCATTCTTCTGATTCCCTCCCTGAGTGGGGTGGAGTTGCCAGTTGGGATTAAACCATGACACTGTTATATATGATTAAGGATTTAATCAGAAGAGATATGCATTTTTCAAGTTCCTGATTTGCCTCAGCAGTCCGCATGACACATATGCATCAAAACAGTTGTGTTTCCTCTTTAAACTGCTGCTTTTGTCTCAAGTAAAATTAGTTCTTGATTTGAACAGAAACCTCCACATGCTTTGAACTCCTTCAGAAACAAACTGGTCACGAGTAAATAAAGACTGATCAATTTTCAGAAGACTGATGATCTGAAATATTTTCTCTTACAGGGGGAAAATGTCCTTGCAAATTTTAAGACAAAACTCGATCCATATGCAAAAGTTATGTACTGTCTGACACTAGATTCTGGATTTACAATTATTAATTCTCAGAAATTCTAATACAATCCTCATGGACCACATTATGCTTGTTTGTCATGCTTGTTTGTCAGAAACCAGAGAGAGCTTCACCAAGAAATCTCCAGTCCCTGTTGTGACTGGTCAAAGTATAGTAGAGCTTCTGTAAGAACTGCTAGTTTCTGTGCTCCTCTGTATTATTAGTAGAAATGGTGTAAGGATGCTCAGAATATGTATGGTACCGACTCTAGGTTCAGAGCCCTGGTCAACAATTTTACGTGCTTTTTTTTTTTTCTTTTCCTGTGGAATACAAATCAGTTCTGAAGGATCTCTCAGTTATCAGATGATTTCTGTGCATCACAGCAGCCAGAGAGCATTTGCCTTTGACTTTCCTTGTTCATCCACAGCTCAGGGATCTGAGCTCTGCAAGACTCTGACACTTACTGCCTCCCATCCTGATGGTGTCTGGGAAGAGAGCCAGAAAGGTGAGTGACGCCGACATCTTTCAAACCCATAGAGCCCATAGAGTTCTAGTAGAGAACTAGTCTATGCTCCTATCATACTCTGGCACCTTCTCTCTTTTGCTGATATTGCTGCTTTGGATGGGCTTTGAAAGCCGTCTCCACCAACAGAACAGGATGGTTCTTCACACTCTGAAGAGCAGAACTACAGAACAACTTCTCCATGAATGCAGAAGTTACCGTGACTTGGGAGGAGATGTTTTGGCAGAAATACTCTCTTATGGTTGCTATCCAGATAAACCACAGCAGGCTGGGGCAATCCCTTGAACTGAAAATAGCTGGAGACAGAAAGAGTCAGGGGAAGTTTCAGATGCTTGCCATGCCCTTGCTCTCCCCTGCTGGCAGTTTTCAGCCGCTGGCTTGTGTGTTGGTTGGTTTGTTTGCTTGCCCAGAGTGTAGCACAAATGCAATCCCCAGCTGCCACTAATTATGCTGCAGAGTTCCTTGCAGCTGATGGAATTTCAGGGGTTCGCACAGAGAAGCCTTGAACCTCACTCTGGGAAAACCAGTGGTGGCTTACTACTAATTCAGTGAACTTCCCTCTCTTAATCTGATAGTTTATGTCAAGACATGGAAATAAAACTGAAGGTCTTGATGCTCAGCTCTTTCAAATCCCTGTGGCTTGGCTGGTACCCTTGAAAACAGGCTTCTTTGTGCCACTGTAGCCCTGACATGAAAAACATACTGTTATCTCAGCAAGCATGGTTTATTGAACTATTTTGTTCAAATACAAAAGACTTCTATTTTTAGAAGCAAAACAGTAATTTGTACCCTGCAACAACAAAAGCCAACTGCATCCTGAGCTGAGGTTCACAAAAAATTATAATACCTCCTGGCAGGTATCTGGAGCTGACTTATGTTAGTCTTAAACCACAAAAATTTATTGCCATTACTAAGTAATTCAAATGGAAAAGCTATTCTTGCAAAACAGTAACTAATGGGCCTGCAAATAAGAACTGAGCAGCAGGGAACTGCAAAACGTTATCTCAAAAGTACTTGCCTCACCCTTAAATGAAATCCAAAAGCAACTCTTCCCATGGACAGAAAAGAAGGGCAGAGCACGTTGCTTGTTGCTGAGCACGTGAACAAATTGCATGCCATAGCTCAGATGTCACAGCACTTTTTCAATAACATTTTTAAGCTTTTGCTAATGCCTCAAGCACCTAAAATTAAAGGTGAAATATCTTGGATAGGAAGGATCTTAATCTTAGGTATATTTAGATATTTATATTTACTGATGTAACAGTTGTTCCTCAGAAACTGTTCTGTTCTGTTGGAAGCTTTTAAACAATCTATGTCCAAATTTTTCTAAAGCCGAAAAGACTATTTAAGATAAAAGTACTGCAATTTAAAAGTGTATTGAGTTGCTTCTTAATTGCAGAACAATCCTATATCTGAAATCATTAGCAATGTTCACGGTGCATGTCATGACTAAAATTCCATTTAAGCATATTTTTAAAATTATTTCTTCTTTCACTTAGCCATTTTGTTCAAGAATTCCTTTCTCATGGTTGGGTTGGTAAATTATGCATCACTCAAAGCTCTGTAAAGAATGCAGCCTCTGCTCTGCTTTATGTCAGATCGTTTCATCAGCTTCTGGAGAAGGATTTCAAAGGCATGTTGGCCGATGAAAATATCTTGGTTTGCTCTAAAACTATGATTTGCAAATTTTAACAAAACATGCATTGAACAGAGGGTGTTAAAAACTTATGGAAGAAAAGGGGTGTCATTCTTAATTCACAGCATCATTTCAGTTTGGAGCTGCCTCTGAAGTTCAGCTTCACTTACAGCAGTGAGCAGCTCCTGGGGCTCTAAGGCACCACCACAGTCCTTGCACAGGAGAGGAAGGCCAAGGAATTCATGTAGTGAGCTGCAAATTCCAAAGCTCTATTTCTGCAGGGATCAGTGTAGAAGGCTCTTCAAGGCTTTATATCCTCACAACGTTAGAGTTGTGCGCTCTGTTCTGCTGAAGACAAGGGCTCAAAGTGGTTCTTTGAGTTTCTGGTTGGCTTGTTGGCTGTTTGCAGTTGAGTTGTTCGTGTATCAAGAAGTTTTGTTTTTTGTTTTTGTTTTTTTCGATAGAGCTTAGCATTACCTGTTTGTGAGTTTTTTGTGTTACTCATTGAACTGCTGTAGGTTACAACCTACAAAACCACATATGGTTAAAATTAACTTTTTTTACTGGCATTTTTTCTTCTTGCTTACATGTTGCCTTTTGAGAAGGAGATAGTCCTGTGAAATCTTGTGCCCAATTTTTCTTGTAGCTCTAAGCACTGTTTGTCCATAGGAACTAAGAAGACCCAATGAGGTGTTATTAGTTTTGACTCATCTGACTGAAATATCATCTGCCCTGCTCATTAATGAAGGTAGTTCAGGTGGAAACACTGATCCCTGAGCTTTATTAAAATTGTCTGTGTTGTTTTCACTCATCTAATGAAAAGAGAAGAAGGAAAATAGACAGTAAAAAAGATGCATACAGAGGATATATACTAAAATAATGCCTAAGGAACTAACTAGAAAAATCAGTTTAAACATATGTTACGAAATTTTTTCCAATGATAGAATTTTCCAGTGTTACAAGCTCAAAATATGCTTGGAGAACAATCACTCTAGCTGTAATCTTAGAGAAGTCTGATTCAATAATAATAAAGTATAGCTTTTTCATGAAGAAATGTTGTATGTGATTGTTCAGATGATCCCAGGCACATGAGTATGACATGAGGATTACATCTAAACTAGGAGATTAAGCAGTGCCAGGGCTTGGTCGAAATTTTGGCAAGGACTAAGCAGGGGCCTTCCCAGAATGGTTCAAGAGTTAGCCCTTGCTGGGGATTAGCCTAGCCAGAGTTTGGCAGCCTGAACATAGTCAACCTGTTTTGAAGTCTACATTTAGTATGACCAGCAGTGACAACAGGACTGAGGGTCAGAGAACCAGCACTGATATTGTTTGGAGTCCCCCACATATTTTTACAGTAATTTCATGAATATAAGC
>VRYO01002297.1:71324070-71344610 GCA_009812075.1 Sialia sialis | reverse complement strand
CTGGATTCTTCAATGAAAAAGGTGCGGCTTATAATCGTGAAATTACTGTGCTACAGGTGGGCTTTTTGCAATTTTGAAAGTGCCAAAAACCTGTGATTTGTGACTATCAACCAAATTCTGAGCCATCTTTTATTCAGTGTATTAGGTATTTTGATACACTGTCCCTTCTTGCAAAATACTCCATAACCAGCCATGTCCGAAACTTTGCAATCCAAAGATCACAAAGGTGAGAGACTGTAGAATATTTATAAATTAAAAATACTCAAAATATATTGAAATAATCAAAGCCCTGAGCGACCTGCTCAAACTCGGGAGACAGTCCTGCTTTGAGGGAGACTGCATGACTTCTGCTAGTTCCTTCCACCTGAATTATGGCTCTGCAAATAAGTGGCCCCCCTCATGCAGAGGATATGCTACTCTGACCCTGCCTTTTACTATTTGCCTTTTGTGCCTCGGATTCCAGCCTCTGTCTCCTGCCACTGGAAGCAGCAGCGGTTCCCACAGCTCCCGGCTGCCTCAGAACACGAGGCTGCCCTGGCACTCAGGAGCTGCTGCCATGTGTGTCCCTCTGTGCACAGGGACGTCTTGTTCTGCACTATGTTTGACATGCTTGAGGACATCCAGCACGGCATCATTCCCTTCCTGCCATCTCCTTTCAGAGTGAAAAAATGGAATGTCTTGTTTTTCTCTAATGAATGCTATCAGACTGAGGAACTGCATCCTTTTCTACTGGAATAAAGTCTATGTTTCTTTTCATTACAGAAGTCCTTGTTGAAAAATAAAAGGAAAAATAACACACTATAGAAGAAATACTGTAGCCTTTACCTTAAAAGCTGGATCCAAGAGGCTTGCAATTACAGGCACTAAGACAAGTGAGATTTTTGGGATAGCTATGAATGACAGACACAGGAATTGAATAACCTCAGCATGACAAATATATGGTTAATTAAATTTTAGTAGGCCCAACACTAAACCAGTCATCATCAACCATGTGTTCTTTCCCCAGTCTTTTGTTTATGCCTTTGCTTATGGCTTTTAAAGGGTTATTTTTAACAATCTAGATTATATATTTTTAAAGTAAGAATGTTATTTGAGACACATAACTAGATAGCGTGAGATCTTATGAATACCCTTTCTACTACGTTCACCAATTTGAACTTGAGTATAAATTGTGCATGTTTTTTTCAGTGTATTTTTGTTGTCACAGTAACTGCAGTTTTCCCAATAAATGGAAATTGCATCGTTTCCTTAGCATTCAGGTTATTGCACTGAAATAGCACCATGAACTCACCATTACTTCTCCCTTCCTGTTGTCAAGTCAGATCCCATCTAGTTACAGGAGCCGGCACTAAAACAGGTTAGTTTAGATTTGTGCGCATTAGAAAGCTGAGGCAAGTCTGCTTAGCTGCATTACATCCTATGACTCATGCCTGTGTGGGAAAGACCTTATTTTCACAGAGATCTCTTAGATAAACAAGGCAAGCTGGCAGCAATTCGATCACACTGATGCAAGCAGTCTCTGCTTTCTGTTGCATTCATTTGCTTTATATTTTCTGAAAAATGCAAGCAGGCTGATAGACTCCAGTGAGAATTCTTTTACCAAGGACACATAAGCTTTCATTTTCAATTGCCTTTTTTCTTAATAATAGGAGCAGCCTTAAAACCAGTTTCTAAAATAACCCCTATTCTGTTACTGCAATAAAATCCACTTTTTATCAGTTGGGTTGTTTTTAGGTTTGTTAATGAAGCTGTAGCTCTTGCTGTCGACAACCATA
The DNA here is from genome assembly GCA_009812075.1 of Sialia sialis. Taxonomy (NCBI): domain Eukaryota; kingdom Metazoa; phylum Chordata; class Aves; order Passeriformes; family Turdidae; genus Sialia; species Sialia sialis. The sequence continues at coordinate 71,342,835 of VRYO01002297.1, read as the reverse complement.
ACAGAGTTATTGTTAGTTAACAGACAGTTAGATACCTCCCTCCCTCAAACATACAAGCCTCTAAATATTGTGGACTTCTGATAGAAAATGGATTTAGATTCCAAAATATCACTTCTACATATGCGCTGAAACAGACTTTTTAACAGCATAAATCACAAAACATTACACTTTTTGTCACCATTTCCCCAGAAAGAAAATGTGAAGAAAGTAACCATTACTGTATTACAGAGCTCTAAAATTGTATCAATCAAACTAGTCAAATCCATTTGAAATTAATTGATGTTTCTGCTCTTGTTTTGAAACCCCACCAGTTTATGTCAGAGCGACTTTGGCCACATCATAGAGAATTAAGATTTTAATTGTCGTTTTATCAGCTCTGAAATGCAACTCACTTGGCCAAAGTGCAGCGATCACAGGGATGCACACCCCCCTTTGCTCTGTCAGCACACAGCAAGCACACGGGTTGTCCATTTAAGGGAAAAAGCTCCAGCCTATTTCCCTGTGCTTTGGATGTGTTTGTCCCACTCCTTCAGCAAAGCGTTCTGTTGTGCCAAAAAAACATTTCCTTCCTTGCAAAAGCCATGCACGCATGTACTCCCCTTTCTGATGAGGGTTTAATTAAGCTTTTAATTGTATTTTCTCTGTATTTCTGAGTGTGTAAAATATTGGGAAGGATGCTGAAATCTGTGAAATCTTACAGATCACCTTTAGGGCTACAATTTGCATGCTTTTATTGTGGAAAATATTTAGAGAGATAGTCTAGACAAAGCAGAATGAGAATCACAGGGCAAAGCCATCTTGAATTAAAAAAAAAAAGTGCAGCTGCCCCAACTTAGGAAGACTTACTATTTGCTCTCATATTAGTACTTATTTTACTATGATGCTGAGAATAAAAAGTAATATAGAAAGTACAGATTATCTGCAGAAGCAGGAGCACTAGGTGCAAAGACCCAAAATAAAAGGGAAAATCTAATCAAGTGTCTTGAAATGCAAGATTTTCACCAATACATGAGGCATCACACATTTTCAACACGTTCAGAGACTCTCACTGTCTCTCCTGAACACGCAATTCACCTGACCTTCACATCAAAGTATAACTACAGGACCATATTACAAGTTCTATTGTCACTAGCCTGGTACAAATACTGACTGCTAAGTAGAAAAAGAGAGGTTAAAAAAATTAATATTTTATGAATTGATTGTTTTCTCAGTTATCCAATATGCTCCAAAACGAAGAAATTTTCTGCAGAAAACAATGAGAGAAAGGAAAACAGAAAAGGCTAAAAATGAGAACTACCACAATAAGATGATGAAGCTGAAAAGTTTAGACATTTGGGCTTCCTGTAAAGAAGTATTTAAACATTTCTATACAATGGACTATCGTGATTTATCTTTCTAGGATTCAGTTCTTATCCTAGGTTTTATATACTAAACATTTTTGGTGAAATAGGAAGTATGAATAGATGGAGCTCCTTCTCATTTGTAATGTTGTTTCATCTGGCTTCTTCACAAATATTCACTTTATTTCTCCAATTGTCATTTTAGATATGTAGAAGGACAAAACCCCTGCCCCAAATTCAGTTTATGCATTTAAATAACATGGCAATCTGCAACAACAGACCTTGAGAAAGGAAGGGAAGAAACCGGAAATTGGAGGAAAAATAAAATGTCTCTTAGAAAAAAAATATTTGAACAGGAATACAGATGATCCGTTTCATTGAATGATCTAGGGTGGACTGGAAATTTATCTGCTAATTCCTGAATATTAAAACCTGATCTTATTAAATTCAAAGGCAATCTCACTCTGAATTCAGTGGCATAAACCTGACCTTTGACTGGCACAGCTCCGAGGCACATTCTTAATTTCTGCCTGGGGTACCTGAACCACATTAGATAAGATTACCAAAAGCCTTAAATTGAGCATGTGTGGAATCTCTGCCAACAGAAAGGTCCTGTGTCAGGAGGAGTTTCACTGATACACCTCTGTCAGGAAGAAGCGTTTATTATGGAAATGGCTATAATGGTGAAATTGTAACCCAGAGGAGCAAAACAAAGATTTCCTATATAGGGATGCTTAGGCTGCTTCCAGGAAGCACATCCGTCCCTTCAGGAATGCTACTTTGGCTGACAGAATTCTGTTAACATTAATGTTTACTCTTCCCATTTGTGTCAGGTGTGACAGTGAGCAGCACTACAGAAAATTCAGATGCTCTGAGGTCAACATCAAGCTCACTGAAGCCAGGAGCACAAAGGATGCACCAGCAAACACCAGAGCCAAAGGTCAATATCTGACGAGATATGAGCAGGAGGAGTTCAGGGAAATCAAGGCATGTGTAAGCAGAGACAGAACAGTGCTGAGCTTTGAAGATGGATTTCAAGTCTTTGAGTTTGGTGTTAAAAACAATCAGATCCTCTATAAAGAAATTGAATGGTTGAGCTGATGAAAACACTCAGTTAAGATGATGACTTTAGCTGGGGCTAGATCAGCTAAAATTATAATAAAATTAATATAACAAATAATGATTAATAGTAACCATAACTATGAAAATACTAAAATTTAAAAAAACACCAACACAGTCTGGAAATTTATTCAGACTGGAAGGAGTGTTTAGCAACACGAAAGGCACCATTCATTCCACAGTTATGTAAATATAAACAAAATCAAAATTATGCATAAGGGGGGAAATAAATGAGTATCCTATGTCTACTTGTCTTCCCCAAAAATCACTACAATGGAGTGTATCACCAAAACATAAATTACCTATCAATTTGATATAAAATTGACCTTGGTTTCACAGAAGTTATTAGAAGAATTGGCTATCTTTCAAATATGAAACCATCTGTTGAATAGCCACATTATATATTCCACAGATTTGATTGGAAAATCCCAGAGCCTCTTTGCAGACACCTGTTGAAAAGAGTAATTTTAGCCTCCTCCTCCATTTTGAAGTGGAAAGGAAGACAGATGTATGTAAAACCACAACTCCTTGTGTTAGACTGCTCAAATGTCACTTCTTATTACAGTTATCAGGCTTAATAATTTGGCTTTTAATTTAAAAACTTTGCTAAAAGTAAATGGTGCAAAAAAAGGGAAGTTGTATAACCACACATTACACTGAGCAACAACTAAAACTGAAAAAGGAGTCAATATTACCATAGCATTTTGCCATCCCTATATTTTCAGAAGGTCAAATTTGTCACTTCTCCGCAATTTAATTTGCTAGATATTTCATTAAAGAGAAGAAGCAATATTTTTCACTCTAATGTCAAGATGACAAAGACTCTACAAATCATATTGTCTCAGATTCATTTCTCTCTGTGTAGCCTTCTTATTAAAAAATAACTTTCTCAGGATCTGTCCTTATTAAAAAGTAGTTCCTAAGTTCCCTTTTGAGACTGACATTTGGGATACCATAATGCTTTAGTAATTCCACAATAATGATTATCACATTAAATGACAGCTGCCAAAAAATGTTTGTGTTTAGTGCTTTAGTGTGCCCCTTTCCAAGTAAATAAAATGCACACTGTCTCACTTTTTGCTTTTAAGAATTTTCTTTCATCCTAATGCTTAACTTTATCATCTCACAGGCAGTTACATTCTCAGTCACCAAGTACAAGTTGCTTCAGAGTATTTTAATTCCATCCAAACCATTCACTACTAAGATGTGGTATTGATGTCATTTATGTAGTATGCAGGGATGCAACTAGAATTATTCAGCTAAAGCAAGACACTCTCATCTCCCTGGGGCAGTCCACAGACTAAGTGTCAAACACCACAGACAGTCAGCACAGACTCAGTTAGTTCATTCCTTCTTTAGGACAAATATTTTTCATCTGACACAATTCTACATAAATCTGTGTTTTAGCACAGGGTAAATGCATTCTTTAAATCTCTGCCTTCATAAATGAATTCATATTGCATGTGAACTTACAATCAGCATAAAAGTTCATGAGTACTAGATTTCTTTTGTTTGCAGAAAACAGCTTTAAAAGAAGTGGCAGGGAGGAGTGGAATTCATTCTCCAATTGATCAAACAGCTTTTGACAGTTAAGACAAAATCACACTAAGCAGTTCCTCCCCTAAATTACACTACGGGGCAATATGCGTTTTCAACAACAAACAGGCTTCCATCCTGCTCTCAGAGTAAAACATCTGAGAACTGGTTTCTCATTTGTTTTACTTAAAGAAAAACACACTTTAACAACAATGACCCAGCTCAAGCACACTTAGGTACACGAGGTCTGTCCTTAGGATGGTGGCGTTCTGCTGCTAATCAAAGCAGCAGAGATTAATAATCATTCTATGTAAATAAGCACAAGAGAAAGAGTCAAGAGCCGCTGTCACAAAGCTAGCATGAAAGGCATCAGGTGTGTCCTGAAAGTCAGCAAGGAAATAAAAAGTACAAATGCTCTGGGCCATGAACTATTTGTTACTTCTGTTACTGAATGGATGTTTCCTTTTATTTATCACACAGGTTGTGACTGTATGTAATAACTGCTGGACTGTCACTGGTCAGAGATGACACGTACTCTATTATTAAATGTTGATTTGTCTGCATGTAAGCAGATATAAACATGATACACGTCAAAATCTATGCATATTTTTTCATATTATTACAAGCTACTTCATCATGCTTGTTCTCAGAACTGCAAAAGTTATTTAAGCAATGCTTTTTGATCATGAAAACATTAAAAAGCTCCCTCTAATATTTTTTTCCAGCTTTCATCTATTGACATTTACAAATCATTCAGAAGATCGTTCATTAGACAATTAGACATTAGGGAAAAATATTGTAAGAAAGACACTAGAAAATAAAGGTTCTTGTAAAAAACAACAAAAAAAAAGATGGTGTGGTTAACTCAGTCTTACCTGTCAGCAACACGGACCTAGGGATAAATCCTTTACACTTGCAAGATCGCAGTAGCCTGTCCCACAGCACTACCACAGGAGTAGAATGATCCAGCTCAGGAAAGTACAAATATAGAAACTTTTCCCACTTTTCTAGGTCTACCAGCAGTTGAAGCAATGAAGGAAACAAGGTAGAGAACAGAAGACCGGAGCTGCTCTTCGCAGAAATCCCAGGCAGGAGAAGCAGGAGGTATACTCTGTCTGTGTCTCACCCAGACTTTTGTTTAAAAGTTTTTTCAACTGTTGCTAGGTGGTGTTAGGCTTTGGCAGTTTAGTTCTCAGATTGTATTTCCCCTCTTCTGGTCTCTTCACACAGTGTTACAGCAATGACTTTGTTGAGCTCAGCTCGCTTGTGCTATATTTAACCAGTGTTCTCAGCAAGTCAAGCCTGTCAACAGCTGAGAAGTTTGGAGCAGGCTTTGCTGAGTTCCTCAGCTGCTGAATTATCAGTGGATGTTGCACTGCACAGCCCAGCTACTACCTTCACTGAAAGATTGTGGGGAAACTGTCAAACCCTTTTAAGGGCTTCCAGTGACTTCACAGAAGTAATTACTATTTAAAGCACTAAGTACAAGATGTGTATTTAGGCATATATTTTAGACTGCTAGAGAAAGGACACTTGTGTTCACTGCAGATGAGTTCAATTATTTATACAGTGAGAATTTTCCTAGGACAAGTAGGAAGTTTATAATTTGAAAGGTATGCACTTCACTTGAGGAAAAATTACACGTGGGAAGAACTTTTTGCAGCATAATTTCTTACAGAGTTTAAATATACTAAGATGACACGGAGAAATTAATGAAAGGCTTAGGGTGGAAAGTTTTCACTGTGATATTTATTCCAAAGACAACCTTTTTCTCCCAGACCAAAAGCTTCCTGCAGTGATTCCTACACTGTCTCTCACTGAAGAAAAGACACACAAATCTCAATTGGTTTGACAGGAGTGTTGGGAATACTTTACTCCAGGGCTATAAGCATTCTGATGTATCCACACTTGCTTCTGGATCTAATTACTGCTCCTAATTCTAAGCCATAAGTCTCTTAATCAACAGACGAGCAATAACACTGGACAGCTTTCAGCCCACAAACTGTCACAATACCAAGACTGAAAGATGTTGCAGGTCTCAGACTCTGGAACAAGGTTCTACCATCTCACAGAAGAATAGAAAATGTCTCTGGCAAGGAGAATTCCCTAGCCCAAGAGCTCTGTTCTCATCTGAGCAGTACTTCAGAGTTTAATGCAGAAAGAGCTTCCTTTGAAAAGCTTTTCTCTAGGCATGATTTGTTGTATTGATCTAGGGTTAGATGAAGAGGCAGGTTAGAAAGAAGACAGAAAAAAAAAAAGTATGCTGAAGAATTTGCTTGTTGACACTTATACATGAAGACACACCAACCTGGCAGAGCAAAAAAAAAGATTCAGACAGGTCACAAGGTAGCCTGCAGTGATGCTGGGGCTCTGTGCAAGCTGTAGATGGGGAGTGAGAAGGTATCACACTGTGGCAATTCCAGCATGCAGGAACATAATTGGCCACAAGGATATGAGATACCAGGGGGTGAGTACAAGCCCTTATGGGAAGCAGCTGTGGGATTAGCTGTAGCCTGGTGCTCTAACCCTGTCTCTGGAATGACTTCTGCTTGATCTGTGTCATTATCTAAACAAGCAAGGAACAATGAAAACATATTTTCATTCCCAAGTTGCTCATAAAGAGAAAATGAAGTAAATATTAGGTATTATGTCAAGTAACTGATATTTAGACATTGATGACACGTTTATGAAAGCCCCAAACGCTTCCATCATGTCAAATATATTTTGTTTTGGAGACCAAGTAATAATCACTAATTTCCATTTGCATTTCAATATTTGACTTGGACAGAATAGTTAGTATGTATAAAAAATGGGAAAACTTCTGTTTTTCAGAAACAGTTATATGGAAAATTATTTTAGAGACACAAAATATGCTGGCATAAAGTTTGCTGGTATATGCTTCCACTTTGAACTGAAGTGAGATACAGATATCCACACACTAAAAAGAATGTCTTAGTTCCCTCACATAAAATTTAGGTGTTCTAACCAGATGAGTAATTTTTTGACTATTCTGGCTTTAACTTCTTGCTCAAAGTGTGGTATTAACAGTATGTTATTCATTCAAGTATAATAAATCAGGCAAACAAAACAATTAACTTGGCTTATAGATCTCAGAAGAAACCAAACAACTCTCAACATTTCTCTCCCATTAGTTACTGGCACATTCACTGAGTGGAAAACAATACAACTTCTTAGGAGGCATCCTCTGCTGCCAGCCCTTGTGGGTGGGTTTCAATAGTGACCTGCTGGTGCAAGTCTGCTTGTTCTTGTACACTTGCAAACTTACTCCCCAGCTGTGCACAGATAAAATCCTCTAACACCAGGGGAATTTCAGAAAAAAATTTAGGCAAAGTAGAATAGATTAGGTTCTGCAAGTGAGTTGGAGAAAAACATAAAGATTGTGTGGGAAAGAGTGTAATTAATCAGCAATACAGGAAGTTTTGTTTTTAACTTTGTGCAGTATGAAAATGGTTCTCATCTAAGTTTTTCCCCTACTAAATGATGGAAAGAAATAATTATAAATAGACAGGTTGTGGGGGGTGGAGAATAAAAAGAAGAGCAAAATAACGAAAGAGACTCCTTAGTTTGGCATCCTGATGTCAATAAAGAGCATTATCCAAAGTCTTATCAACATCCTCCAACTAAGTCTAAAAAGCAACTTCCTTATAATTTGTGACAATTATGTTACCTCCTAGCAAGCAACCAAGATAGTGGAGCCCAAAATAAATAATTCTAAGAAAACTTGTAATGGAAGCCAAGTATCTCAGTATTATTTCAATCAAACCACCAAAGGCAATGCAAAAACAGGGAAAAAATGTGGCACTAGAGAGTGAAAAAGAGCAGCAGCAGGACCTGTTGCCATTTTCAAAGATAAAGTTAATCACAAACACAGATGAGGGACTGTCATGGTTCACACAATCATATTTCTTCATACGTACATTGCTAGAAAATGAAAGAAACTTTTTTATGATATGAGCTGTTCTAGAGAAATTCCAGGCTTGAGGCAGAAATTACTAGCAGAAAATCTATGGTTTTACAGAGAAGATCAAAACAGATGTCTTCTTGTGACCCTACTGGTTTCTCTTGACCTTATAAAATGTATGCCTGTAAATAAGACTTTTCTGGAACACATACAATAGTATGACTACATACTTTTTATCTCAGCCATCCATAACTTTGATGTGCAGGTATATCTCATTCTCTTAGTCATAGAAGCATTCAGAGATACAGCATACTACCTCTTTTCAAATGTTTTACATCAGCCTTGACTGGACCAATATACAGGAAACAGATCTATGTGAATAGACTTATAGTTTCCTAACTGCGTGTCCTGAAGGGCTCCAGTATATGCATAATTCTGCGTGGGCAACCACAGTGAGTTCTTCATTAAGCTGCTCCTTAAAATGCATTGGAGGAAGTACAGTAATTTCACAATTATAAGCCACACCTGATTATAAGCCGCACTTTTTTTTTGTTTGTTTTGTTTTAAAGTGATAATCCATGTGTAACAAAGTAACAAATTAGTAACAGAATCACGCCAGCGCAGGTTTGGTGTCAGGTGCTCAAGTTGCAAACAGTTTTCATAGACCAGCGAAGCCTTTAAAGGCAGCCCCAGGTGCCTTCCCGGCCGGCTCTCACTTCCAGGTTGGCATTTCACTGGGATTTGTCCATAGATAAGCTGCACCTGAATATAAGCCGCACTACTGGGGTAGGCTGGATTCTTCAATGAAAGAGGTGCATCTTATAATTGTGAAATTACTGTAATCAATATTCTAGTTTCTAAAAAATTCATTTGCTTGAAAGGTAATGCACCACTGCTTTCATAGCTACTGCTCACTTCCATAAATCTCTATTATTTTAGACTATACTACTGTTTTTAGCTTTGTTTTGGCTTTGCAGTATAACTTGTGCTTCCTTACAGTTTGTTGGAAGGGAGGGTGTTGAATCTTGTTTTGATTAATAAGATCTTGGCTGCATCCCATTTAATCTGTATTTTGGGAGGAATAGGTATTGATTTTTTAAATTTTCCAGATACTATTGTCACCTTATAAAAACTGACACTGCTTTTTAGATGTTAGGTCTGCTATATCTTCATCTCAGGACCTGATTTTTTTATAGCCAAAGAAAGAAACATATTTCTGCATTTAGTTAATAGATTCAGTTTAGTTGTCTATTTTATAAATCTATTTTAAAGATCCCCACCACAAACACAAACCTCCAGGAACACTTGGAATGTCATGGTATTTTCTGTAATAGTTTTGCATGCTTTATCAGTGAAATAAAACCAGAGTGTCTTTTATTTCAATTCTTCGTGTGCTCTCTTGATCTATATAATTTGCTCAAGAAACATTTTTTTGCTTTTTTAAAAGTTGTACTCTTAATGAAAGAAACATATTAAAAGGTATTTCCATTTCAGTTATTTTATTATTGTTTTTCCACTGTACAAAGAAAAACAGTGGCATCCCATCAGATGGCCCACTGGACTTAGGCACAAACCTATCTACAAAAAATGACAGAAAATAAGTGATAAATTTAGAATCATGCTTGAACACTTCTGATTCCAAAGCCCCAGAACCTAGCTCTCACTACACTTGGGTCAAATAGAGACAGTAGGAAGAACCAGTCTGTAGGAAAGTGTCAAGTCAGACCTCTGGAAATGGAGTAAATAATCTTATTAGCTTCACTGCCACACCCCAGGAGTGGTATGCAACTTGCTCAAAAACTAAGATAAAAATGAGCTGAAAATCAATTATTTGCTTTTAAGGCCAGAAGAAACTATTTTCATAATCTAATGCAACCTCCTACACAGGAAATATTGTGGGATTTTCCTCATGCAAAACAGCAAGTTGCAGTGAATTAAAGAACATCTTTGCAGAAGATTACATAAATCAAACATGGATAATTTGCTACAGCAATGTATAAAGCAGTCCAAGAGTAAATTACACTTCCTGTTTCAAGCAATCCCAACCTTTGCAATCTATTTCCAGTTTGAAGTTGTCTGACTTGAGCTCCTAGACCATGATGGTTAGTCAGTGCCTTCAACTTCTCACAATTTGTTCAATTCTAAATAAGCTCCTGTGGCTATTAACAACTCTGAAGACAAAATCTCTTTACCAGGCCCCCTGTCCCATACAAATTAATAATTTTCAAGTGAAATGCAGCACTCTGAGGTGAAACACAACAATGTTTATAAACGTTATACAGTAAACAGGTAAACCAGGAGCAAAGAGTATTTTCTGCAAACAGAACAGATCACCTGAATTCATTATTAAAGCTGTGACACCTAAGGGCTCTCTCCAAAGGAGGGTAGCTGTGTCCTTAAAAGCAGCTTGGAGCAGTGTTGGATGTGAAGCTCTGGTCTGCCATCCCCAAGAACACAGTGCCATCTATCTCTCCCTCAGGGTTAGCTCATCATGGGCGCTGGAAAAGGATGGCCACAGCGAGTTCTATTCTTTTCACCCAGTTCTGCACCATCCCCTGCTTCCCTGTTTGTTTTTCTGTCAGCTAGGGGAGGATTCTTCCATTGCACATCCCCAGATTGCAGCTGTGTTTCCTATAAGACATTGGCTTCTGTCATCCACTCAGTGCCATTTACATGGTTCTGATGCCTTGGGTTTCAGCTCTTGTGTTTTTCAGAATCTCTGCTGCTTAGTGTGTAACTCTGAAACTTCATATTAGGTGTTCGCTCTCTTCACAGGGTAGTTAGACAGAACAATCCCTTCCTAGCTAGAGAATCAAGGACAACTGGCACCCAGGAAGCATAAATAACAGCAAAGGGAAAGGGGGCAAGCCAGGGGGCTGAGACTTCAAAGCTTGGGGTTGTGGTTGGACAATTAACCCCAATATGTAGATGAATCAAAACTTTAAAAGGTGTAAGAACTCATGATTGGGATCCTTCTTGGATTTTATTTGATTTGATTTGGGTGTAGCCTTGGCTGTGCTCTTGCACTGCCCAAGGTGTATTCTTTCAATAAATACCTATTTTATTCCTTTTGCTCTGTCTAATCTGTTCCAGGTCAGCCTTTCCAGGCATCAGCTCAGTACAAGTTCAGACTGCTTACATCCTTCAGCAATTAAGACATTGTAAGCCAGCACTCATATCATTAGTGCTTCTCCCGATTTTGCTGACAGGAGCTTAAACTCCTTATTACAGTAATTTCACGATTATAAGCCGCACCTTTTTCATTGAAGAATCCAGCCTACCCCAGTAGTGCGGCTAATCATCAGCTGCGGCTTATTTATGGACAAATCCCAGTGAAATGCCAACTCGGAAGTGAGAGCCGGACGGGGAGGGCGCCTGGGGCTGCCTTTAAAGGCTTTGCTGGTCTATGAAAACTGTTTGCAACTTGAGCACCTGACAACAAACCCTGCACTGGCGCGATTCTGTTACTAATTTTTTACTTTGTTACACATGGATCCTCACTTAAAAAAAAAAATGCAGCTTATATTCAGGCACGGCTTATAATTGTGAAATTACTGTACCTTATGTGTGGATCTGTAGGACTTGAACTGCTGTGGAGAAAGAAGGGGCTACAACATATATAAGTGCCCCAATAATTAAAAATAGGTACCTGCCCAGAGTCCTCTCTCTAGGAATGACAAGGCTAGGAAGAAGTGGTCTTTCCCAATTTTGTCTCCCTGGAAGCCTCAGGACAAGATGCCCCAGAGATAAACCATAGATGTATTCCCGATGTAAATAACAGTCCAACTTTTTCATGAAGAGATGTTTTCAGTCCCATGACCAAACTGTATGCAAACACCTCTCAGAGACAGTCACACCACTGGAAGGAATAATTTGTGTGCAACTGAGCAGGAGAGCAAGAGGGAAGGGATAAGGTGTTTAGGTTCAGGCACAAATCTGTGCTTGAGGAATATTTCTGCAAGGGGTCAGAGGCAGAGCTTTGAAATTCAAGACTTTAATCTCCGTGAAGTATCAAACACATGCTATTTTCAATGCAAAGAAAAAGAGGATATATGCAGAACAGCTTATTTGACATAATTTACATTTTCTGGTTTTACTTTCACAGATGTGGGGAAGAGGAATCTGCTTTCTACTTTCCATTATTTAAAATGTGGTGAACAATAATGAAGAGGGCTCAGTTAAATTTGTGTTCCAGTAAACTTGTATGTGAAAAGACTTTGTTTGCCAGTGATAGACAAAAAGGACTTGTTTTTAAGCAGTACTGTTTAGAACAGTTCCCTAACTACAGAGTTTACTGGGGAATGTTAGGAGAGATTACTAATTTTGCTATTTTATAGACTGTTGAAAGGGTAGGATAATATAGATAACAAAATATTAATAGTAACAAGTACAGGTGAAAATAGGAAATTTGAGGGGAAACAAGGTTTTATGGCTTTAGAGTCAGTTTTGCCTATACTAGCACATAAACTTTCTGTATATTTTGGCACTAAAACTATAAAAATACTTTTGTTTTGGTTTGATTTTGGAAACAGCAGAAGGATTTCTATTTTAAAATCATATCTGTTGGAAAACATCCTACATGCTACTCCTATTATTACCAGTAAGTCAGCAGCTGGAATTCCCGAAAAAGTTTGAACTATAACATGTTTGGACTGAATATAAAATCTGCCACCTTCATTCTATGAAGCACTATGCTGGAACATCACCCATCATATGTGACTTACTTAAACCACATGTTCACAGTGCCAAAGAGCAAACTAACAAATCTAAAGCCCTTTCTTTCATAGGAGAGCCTATGCAACTGCTTAGGAAATCTATCTGAACCAAAACCTGCAACAAATGTCTGATAATCTCAATACAGACTAGTGCCCAATACCTTTCTACTAACACAAATTACTTAGATGAAAACCCCTCTAAGTAGGAAGAAACTACCTGAGACCCCTTAGTCCATGTAATTAGAATTCAATTTTTTAGAAAAACAAAAATGGTGATAGGAGATGAGATGGGGAATCCATAGGAACAGGGAAATGTTTTACTGCACAATGCAGAAATCAAGAGAAGGGAGACAGAGGAAACTGATTATAAGCCGCACATCCAGGTAGCCAAGTTGACCACGGGATCTGTCCATATATAAGCCACACCCGAATATAAGCCGTATTTTTTTTTTTTTTTAAGCAAGGATCCATGTGCAAGAAAGTAACAAATTAGTAACAGAATTGTGCCAGCGCGGGTTTTGGTGTCAGGTGCTCAAGTTGCAAACAGTTTTCATAGACCAGCAAAGCCTTTAAAGGCAGCCCCAGGCACCCTCCCCGGCCAGCTCTCACTTCTGGGTTGGCATTTCACTGGGATTTGTCCATAAATAAGTCACACCTGATGATTAGCTGCACTACTGGGGTAGGCTGGATTCTTCAATGAAAAAGGTGCAGCCTATAATCGTGAAATTACTGTACTTACTGAGTCAAAAGTAAGCATCAATCACCACTGACAGCCATCTAAGTTTCCTTGTTTTTCATTACCTGACTAATTTAAGCAGACCTATATTCACTCAGTTCCTAAGGATCCCCATTTGCAGCAATCAGAAGTTTAACAGCACAAAGACTGCTTAGCAGAGAAGCCAGAGACAGGAAATTTGCAAGAAAATTATATCATACTATTCTTTCTATTAGGTCACCTTTCTCTTTACAAATTAATGTATTACTTACAATGTCTTTTTTAAACTTTTTTTTTTGCCAGATATCATAAAATCAGACAACAGTTGAGATTCAGAAGAACCTCTGCAGGTCATCCCATCCAATTTTTCTGCTCAAACAAGGTGTCCTAGAGCAGGCTGACTGGCACCATGTCCAGACAGCTTCTGAGCATCTCCAAAAATGGAGTCAGCACAGTGAATTAACAGCACCTCAGAGTAGATCTTCCATAAATCAGCCATGAATTAGGTACATGGTCTGGGCTGCTTGGTTGTGCTTCCTCTGTTGTAGATCAACATCAGTCATTGAGAGGAAATGACTGAACACTCATTTTAGGACAGTAGAAGTAATCTGATAAGAATCTAGTGTGCAGCACAGTTTTCTCACAGTAATTATTTGGGTTGTCTCATTAATGTGTGTTTAGTAGTATTTCTCATGTTATTTTATGTAATGCCTTTTTAAGAATTAAATAAAATTAAGGTTGCACAAGAAAGTGAAATAGCCAGATAATTCTTTGGGTTTTTTTCCCCAGAAATTTCGGAAGTTTAACTTCAGAAGCTAGTGTTTAACTACCTAAGAAAAGTCCAAAGAATCTCTTCAACTACACATTTCAGTGATACTGAGAAAACATGCAATTCAATTCATATTCAGAGCTGATGCACATTATGCTACTTCTGTTGCATTATCCCTAGAATCCACATTAAGTCTAGGATTTCTTTAACCAAAACCAGATCCCTTTTTGGCAAATATTACCCCCACATTCCTCCTTTAAAGAATGTGGGAGGCCAAGATTTTCGAGTATTTTGTGCTTCCTTCCCACATACATAACGCTAAAAATTGAGGCTTACTTTATTTTGTCATGTTTTTCCCACAACTCTTTCATATTAGGCAGATTTTCTTTCTCCCTGAGGTCTAAGAAAATCCTTCTAGAAACTCAAGAATACACTTAGGCATCTCAAACTATTCTTCTGTATATCTGTCAGAAGGATGGCCTCCAGATCATCCACTAAGTGCTTCTGCATTGCTTGCTTTTTATTAGTGCTGCATCTATGACAGGTTGGAGCATGAAACATTTGCAGCAAATAACAAATCTCCAAGGCATAATAACTAAGACTCTCTTAGAGACAGTTTACCCTTCAGAAAATGACTAGAAAAAGAACCTGCTAGTCTCCAGACCATAGTGACATAGCTGGGAATGAAACAGAATAGAACAATAGCTAAAACCAAGACAAATCACTAAAACATTGCAAAACAAGTAAAATAAATAATTCTCAATAGAGGGTAAAAATTTACCTACGCAAAACCTGAGCACCTGAAGAAAATATTAATTATTAGCTGAAAGACATGGCTATTTTGTCACATATTGCTGTAGTGTTCCAAAAAGAGAAAAAAAAAAAAAAAAGAAAAAAGAAAAATGAAAAAATGAAAAAAGCCCAAAAGGAGTCAAATTTGATGCAGAAGGGCTCTATATCCTTCACTGTTAATATTAGTAGGAATTGCAACTTCTCTATTAAGCAATAGGCTGGCAAATAACAGGGAAAAAAAGCTCAGACAAAAAACCAGACAAATAAATAATTTAACCAGGAGAGGGAAGAAAACAGAAAAATGTCCTGATGCAAACAAGAAAAGAAAGCAGAGAAAACATGGGAAGGGCAATTTAGTGCACCCAATATATTTCAGCAGAAGTGCAGAAGTTTCAGTGATAAGGGCAGTCTAAGAACATAACCAGACATAAACAACTGTTTTGTGCAATCACTTCGGCTTACACTGCCAGCTGGCACACACTATGACATACAAGTCTCTTCAAATCCAAAATTAAAAAACCCTTTTTATATGAGTGTGAGTTTCCAACCTTTACCTGCATTGAGGCTTACTTCTACCATTCATAAAAAAATAGGAGGTGTCACATAGAGCAAGAGGTGGCCACCAAGACAGAATTTGAGCTGCAAACAAGGGGATTTGTTATTTTTTTCATACACATATAAAGATAACAGAACATAACAAAGCAGCTTGCCTTCAAACATTTAAATAAACTTCAACAACCATTAAAGCATGGATTATTGTAGTGTCAGATGAGAAATATGATGAGAAATAATAAAGTAAATTACTAAGGGATTTTAACTAGCTTCCTGTACTGATAATAGAAGCCAGTTAACCATTACAATTTAGGAAGTAGCTGCCTGTGAACACTGATTACTATAAAAACTTTAGGTTTCCTCAGGCCTGATGGAAAGATTTTAATTCAGCTGAAATGCATCTGAAGGCACCATTCATCTCTAACAGGCCAAAATATTGTACAAATATTTTTGTCTTTGAAATTATTTTTTTAAAGCAAGCAACAGAAAGGAATGGGCATTCCATCTCCCTGTACAGTAAGGTGAAGGGCAGCCAGAGTATTTGCTTTCCATCTGATTCCACACATACAATCTTTGTATATCTTGCCACTCATGGGATCAGCCTCAAACCACAAAGGAAATATTCTCTACATTCCTTCAGGGAGTACAACAAAAAAAAAAAAAAAAAGAAGAAAAAATAAGGAAAGTAACCATTTTGCATTTCTTCATCAGCATTTTTGAGGTAGGTCTTAGGGATAATGGAGTGCACCAGGCAGCAGTGCAGTCAGAGTAGTGGTGAGTGGGTACAGCAGCACATCACAGGTCCTTCACACCCTGGGAAAACCTAAAACTAATGGGACAAAGCAAAGTGGACAAACACTGCATTTGAATGTAGTTGGTCATCTGTGCAGCTCTCCTGGGCAATCAAATTACTGCTCTCAAATTCATCAGGGTGCCACAGGTGAAACAGATGGGTGTAGAATGAGATTTACTACAATTTTACGACTACAAGGCACACCCTTTTGACTAAAATTTTGATCGGAACCCAGAAGTGAGTCTTATAATCTGGTGCGCCTTATATATGGACAAAGTTCAGAAATTTGCCAACATGGGAGTGCAAGCCGTGAGCACTGGCAGCCGAGCCATGTGCCCCGAGAGTCACGGCAGCCAGTGCCAGGGGTGGGAGGGAATGCCTGGGCCCATGGCACAGGGAGGGTGCCTGGGACTGCATTTAAAGGCCACGCCGATCTGTGAAAAATGTTTGCAAATTAAGCACCTGCCAGTAAACCCCACGATCGCATGATTCCGTTACTAATTTGTTACTTTGTTGTGCATGGATCCTCGCTGCAAAAAAAAAAAAGCACCTTATAGTCCAGTGCACCTTACATATGGAAAAAGTTTGGTAATTTGCCAGCAACCCAGAAGTGTGTCTTATAATCCAGTGTGCCTTATAGTTGTGAAATTACTGTACATATCATATGAGAGGTTTTTTGAGGATGGTAGGAAAGGATGCTGCTCCCAACAGCTCACCACACATTTTTCCTCCTGAATATAAGGGAGTTAGCAGTAGTTGATTGTAGTAAACTAGAAAGGCAAGTCAAACGATGGCCTCAAAAGAGTTTGAAGTTACACAGAGACAGCCTCCACTGTGCTGGCAAGGACATAGGCAAGACTATTTACCCATAGGAAAACACTGCATCCTAAAGAAAAAGGGATTCACTTCCCAGTGAAGAGCAGTATCCCCTTACTTTGAGACGTCTCTCCATCAAAACCAGTAAAACATTTATTTACAAAGGCACTGTCTTCAGAAGTTGGAGGGATTTTAGAGGATACTGACTGTTTACTCAATCTTCTTTTGTTCTCACTGATTACCTGTTTGTTTGTTTTTTTAAAAAATTTAATCCCAGCAAGTGCATGTCCTTTATTTTATCATGGATTTTTTTTTCCTGGATACATGACAAGAATGTATGGAAAAATAGGATACTCCACAAATACTGTGATCTGCATGTTAAGAGATTCCACAAATGACAAAATCTAGTAAAAAATATGTGGTCCATATAAACTCCAAATTCATATATAGAACTGAATATCAATATCTCTCTATTCTTTTATGTAAATTTTCTGAGGTCCCAGATCTCACCTCAGGTTTATTCCATGAATAAATAAGTTCAAGAGAAGGCAGCAGAATAAGTTTGACATATTTTTAATAATTCTTCAACATCCTTGTCTTCACAAATTAAAATTGTATAAACATTATGAAATTTCCTTGTAACAACATAAGCACAAGTATATCAAACTACATTTATGAAGAACAACTTCAGAAACAAAGACAAATATTTGTCTTCTAAACTGTTTGAATAAAATACAAAAACAGATGAGATGAAGCATATATAAGAAAAAGAAGGAGCACTGAAATGTTGCCCAGAAAGATCACTAATGAACAATGCTCCCAAATTCCTCTTCTTTGACTTCACCACAATCATGATATTAATTCCTGTGGAATGTAAACAGGTTTGTCTTCTGTTACCAGGTACCAACAAAATGAGGTCAGCCTTTGTCAAAAATGGAATCACAGAGATACACAATCCTCAGGACTGCCCACAGCTTCTAAAGCTGCTGATTCTTTCTGTGGTGCGCCTCATATTAAAGCACCAATGCACTATTTGTTAAAAAACCAGCTTGTTACTTGTCTAGTTCCACCAATTTAACAAACTTCATATTGCAACTTTTCAGTGTATTGTAATATGAAAATTACAACTTAACTTAAAGCTTAAACTTTATCCCACAGCTCTGAGACTACTTCATGAGGCTGATAGTGGTTACACAGAAATACTTGATTTTAATACTGTTCAGAAAAAGAAAACCCACAGGGACCCTTCATACAAGGACTGTGTCTGTGAGAAATCTGATTAGATACTCCCATCTATCAAAACTTAATGGGCCTGTTTGTGACTTTGGGCTTCAGCTAATGAACTTTACAATAGATGGAAGGAAAATACAACCATAATGAGCTTGAGATAACTATATATTATATGGTATGTGGAGAGATGTCAGTAAAGCAGCTAAAACCTCCCTGATTGATTTGTTTATTTGGTACCAAGCACCTATCAGTTTTTAAAAGTTTTGCAAGCAAAGCTTGAGGAATTTCTACAGGAAGGAGGGCTGAGGAGACTTCCCCCACCTTTGATTTGAGCTGCAAAAGATAGTTCAAATTATTGTATTATGACACCTTTAACAGAGGTCAGGTACATGATGGTCACCTCAGGGTTCAGTACTAATATGCTTTTGAGTACAGTAATTTCACGATTATAAGCAGCACCTTTTTC
>VRYO01002297.1:71279556-71315261 GCA_009812075.1 Sialia sialis | reverse complement strand
TATAACCAAGATTTCTGGTGACAGATTCATTTGATTGTGCTCTGTACAAGTGCTCAGAAATACACTCCCACACAGTCAGAGGTGCAAATTTTAACAGAGGCATCACTGCTTTGATGAAGACAGAGAAGCAAGCTCATCAATTTGTGTGCAAGGTGATAGTATTTTCGTTCTCTGGCATGAAGGATTTCAAATGCCTATTTACACTTTTGGGAGAGGAGGATGTGAGACTGTAGTCAAATATCCTGTTATCATAGATGGGAAGGGAGGGGAAGACTATTTGTATGTAAAATAGTTGCAAAAAGATATGCTGTGAGTCTTGCCCAAGAATGTATCTTTGACAAGTCAGTATAGTCTCTCTTCCATTGCAGTGATCAGGGTCATGAGGTCTCAACCTGCTTACCTATCAACCCTTCAGAAAGCCATCATGCCCACGGTAACCCCTTCATATATCTCATTACATATACTTCATGGCAGTACGCCTCATTCCTACAGCTGCCCAGAAAAATCAGTGAGGAAAGGAATAAAAAATTTAACTTAATCTTGAGACAATTGCAGAGGGCACAGAAATCTAATGTTATCTAGTATTTTCTTCTTTAAGAGTAGGGATTTATGTGTGATTCAGGAACTCAGATAGCCAGGCTGTGTTTTCTGCTAGGATACAATCCATCTATTCAAACAGGGACTCCTACACTATAAAAATCTACATCTCAGCTAGACATCTAGATACCCTTTATAGTAAATGAAAAGAAACAGGAGATTTAAGGAAGCAATTAATCTCAAAAGTAGACAGCTAAATATATCTCAAATGAGTCATACCTTAGAAGTGCTTATTTCTCTCCATTAAACATTAAATTCCATAAAAGAACGACAGAGCTCCTGCTTAGATGTAAACTACAGTTCTGCATTCATCTACAAACATGAAAGACAAATCCCATCAGTGTTTATGTTTCTTTAAGTGAGGGTAACTGTATTTCTTAATTTTTAGAATCGTAAGGCATTAGAAGCTGTGAATAGTTCTAAGACTGACTCCTCAGGGGCCAGCTAGGTATAACTTAATTCTATAATGGAATTAATAAGAGAATTCTTACTTCTAAGGATAAATATTTTGAGATTACATATATGTGAGATATTTTTTTCTTAATACCTGGCTTTATCCACATATTTTACAAACATCAGTCAGTATTATCTGTATTATTGTCTGGGCTTGCAAAGCAGGATGTAACCAAAAGTATGTATTCTATCACCATCTGTTGAAATCAGATGAGGCAGAACTCCTTCCTCCAGGGAGGTATCTCCTGTTAATGGCCCATTGAGTCCCACTGCACGACTGATAAAATGATTTTATCCCATTGGGAGATGCTCCACCCAGGGGGAGGAGCCAAGCATTGCCCACCAAGATAAAATCAGAGATTTGGAACATCAGAGCAGTCTTTTTTCCATTGGATTCCAGAGGAAAACTGGATCTTTCCACATCATCACTGGACCTTTGGAGGAAAACTTGCACCCTTCTCCAGGGCCACTGCTTCAACTGAACCACGTGTCACTGCAGAAGGACTGGAGACACCATTTAACAGGACTGCTACCAACACGCTGACTGACGTGGTGCCAGGTTGTACTCTGTCAGTGTTTTGTATTGCTGCATTTTTATTTTAATTTTCCTGGTAAAGAACTGTTATTCCTATTACCATATCTTTGCCTGAGAGCTCCTTAATTTCAAAACCATAATAATTTGGAGAAAGGGAGTTTACATTTTTTCATTTCAAAAGAAGCTCCTGACTTCCTCAGCAGATACCTGTCTTTCCAACCATGACAATTATGCAGCTGTCTCATAAAAAAATAAAGACCAAGTACTAACTTTCTGACTTCATCTTTAATTGCCCAAATAAATTCTCCAGTTCTCCAAAACATTCACTAACTGGTCCTGATGAAGGACTTAAAAGCTTTATTTGGATCTCTTGGTCCTCTGTCCTTCTTGTCATCTTTCCCCTCACAATTTGAGTTCTACTGACTCCTTGCACCTGCTATTGAAAGAGTTGCCTTCAACTACTTCTGTCTGAAACTGGAACAAATTACCTCTAACAACTTCTTCTCAGATTCAGTACTAGTGATCAATTTAAAACTAAGCTAGAGTTAAACTGGGTTTTCCTCTCCTCTGCTGACTGGTGGTTCTTAGTAATAGTATTCTAAGTGCTAATTTATCTCACAACTAATTTACCAAACTAATTTACCTTAGAGTACTGATACCTCATTGCTGATCTTTAGTGTTTCGATCTATGAGAAAACAACTTATTAAACAGTTACACCATTTTTACAAACAGTAGTAATTACTGCACCAGAAAGTCCAATTAAGAAGTAGGCATGCCTCAGACAATCACTGATGGTAGATCTCTAGCAAATTAATCTTAACCTCTGCTAAAGAAAGGCGTCCACAAACTTTTACTTCCAAAACATAAGTTGCCAGTTTCTGACTTCATCTAAGGAAGTTACTCTTTGGTTACTGCTTGAACCAAAGAGATCTCTATCAGAAAGCCATTATATTATGGCTTGCTAGTGTCCTGCAGATGGTAGACCTGGAGTGTACAAGCATCAAGAACATCATCAGGGCATAAGACGGGCAAATGATGACAATAAAACTATCTCTTTGCACCTACCCATAGTGGTACATCTTCTTACAGGTGCATATAAATTATGGGTAATTTATAACACTCTTTGGTACAGTTTTTGTTTATGGGTTACCACTGTTCTATAAAATTGAAATACAGCATTTGTTGTTTGCAATACCAGTTTCACATACATATCTCAACCTAAGTGTTGGGAGGCTAATAGATTTATTTATAGTAAACTAAGTGCTGTGAGTAATATGTTTACAAATATCCTATGCAATGAATAATGGTAGGAAAATGTTGATGCTTATGAAGCATCATAACAAATAGCTTGAGCAAAATAAGAATATTTTGCTGCCTAAAAAAAAAAAAAAAAAAAGGTCTGTGAGTTTTCAACTGAAAATAATGCTTATGCTCACTAGATTTGCAAACTGCTCTCTTCAAGTAACATGGCAACCAGTAACCGTGTCTATATTTAACCACAGCAGTAACCCCAGGTTTCATTAGATGGTCACAAACACATTTTTGCACACGGCTGAGAACTTTCTATTTTTCCTCCCCCTTTACACTCAACGAGGAGCGGCCAGAGCAGAGTAATGCCAGAGCCCTTCTTTGAGGGCTGGCCACTGAAGTTCTTTTCCCAGGATACAGCCAGCTCACAAACATGGCATTCTTCACACACCAGCAGAGGCTGTTGGGGGATGCTCTCCTTCCCAGTGAGGAGCTGCAGTTACTGCTGTCTTAGAAGAGGAAATAACATGCTGTTGGCTGTGGACTTTGTCATGCAGGTTTATCACTAGATGGAACGTTTTGAACTGTTTCAAGCAGGAGGACAAAACTGGTTAGGAGGTAAAATATGCCTGCTCCTTTTGCATTTACCTAAGAGAATTTGCAAGACTGTACTTCCCAGTGTATATGAGGACTTAAATAACTTACCCTGTTCATAGCATCAGATACCATTTCATCCTGTTCTCCAAGGTGTCTTGACTTCTAACAGCAGTCACACACTTGTACACTTCAAACTTTTTTCCCTATTATGTTTCTAGTTGTGTTTTCATCTGAGTTATTTCCTCACCTTCCCTTACCAAACTATGTGTAGATGAAAGTTTCTCATTCTGGGCATTCAAATCCCTAGGATCCCATGCAATTTGTTTTTTGTCTGGGTGAAAAAAAAAAAAAAAACTTTCTCTCACTACTATCTTTAATGAAAATTTTACAATTAAATTCACTAATTCCAACAAAGTTTAATCCAGCAGAGCACAGTGTGATTACTGCTTTGGATCATTCCTGTGAGAAAGAGGGTATTATTTGAATAGCTCTTCATTACTATGTCTATGGGGAACTGTTCAATATTTCAGACTGCTACCCACCTTTATTTGGACACATTGTCTTATTGTTGCCTATATATTATTCCAGGAAAGCAGATACTTCAGACATTTGCCAGTCGACTAATTGCTGAGTGTCAGATTTCTTCAGAGCTAACAGTGGTTAAATGCCAGCAGTATCCACCCACTTTGCTTCTAACAACCTTCAAAACCTTAACCAGGTAGCTCTTTTTAAATAAGAAACTGAATATGGAAAGACGTATTTTGCAGCCCAACTGAGGAAATGGATGACATTTCTCTCTTTTGTGTTGGTAGTGTTTTTCTCCTTTGTACTGCCCTTGTTTTAAAATCCTCTCCAACTTACCAGATTGCCATCTGGTGTGCCACAGTTTTATATCAGTGCCACATAGAACACTTCCAATTCCAATATTCATTTCAAGGGTGCAGAAAAGTTACCAGAGATCTCAATTTTTCACCTTCATCTAGATCCAACCAAAACTTAGGGTTTGATCTGAGTGGCAGTGCCTGATGCAGCATGCAGAGTAGAAATTGAAAGTCATGAGTTCAGTGCTGAGGAACCTTATCCAATGCCTATAAAAATATATTTCTATGCTCTCTGAGACAGTCTAGTACCAAAATGTCACAGTTGAAGAATGTAAAGAGTGGAATAACTGTCTCTGCTGGTTCAAATACACACATAAACAAAGTTAAGTTCTTCCAACAGTCTTTATCTATAACTCAGGTATTATTGTCTGTATCACTTCAATACTAGGTCAAATAAGGTAAAATTTGTCTTTCAGCAGTCAGTGTAAACCCTGAATAATGAAAGTACTGTTTTGTATCTAATCCAGAACATATCTGAATTGTCAAGTGAATGTGAAGTCATTGATTAGACATTGGTATCAGTGCAGTCTGGGGAGAATCCTGGATCTAACCCATAAGACACATTAGATACTCAAAATTATCTGAAAATTTCACTCCTTTTTTGTTGGGCAACACAGCTTGGATTTATCCCACTTGAAGGATAAAGGAAAGAATCTTGACTGGTTTCTCTGGGCCTCTTGTATAGTCAGTAGAGTAAGACAGGCAGAGGGCACATCACATCTCAGGAGATTGAATCATTGCTTGGAGACACTCCTTCACCTCCCTAAATTGCACAGAAATTGTGAGGTGCACATATACCTTTGGCCCCATTTTTAAAGTGCTTACAGTTGAATGCAATTATTTCAGGCCCTGAAGTCTGCCCCTTTTGAATTCCCACATGCTTACATGTAGCTGCCTACCCTGAAATATAATTACCTATAATTGATAGATCTCCTTGTATTATATTTCATGAAATACCAACAATTTTCTTTCCATAATTATTTAGCCATTATACGGAGGCAAAGAGATAACTGGGAAACTAAAAACATGCCAAAAATTCACTTGCAGGCAGGATTTATGTTAATGATGTTGTAACAACATGTTGCAGCTCACATAATTTTTTTTCTAGTATTTATATACATATGTGTACAGTAGCTCTACAAGCCACAATCATATAACTTCCTTTGAAGATGCAGAATTTGACAAAACCTTGTGCAGTTAACTCACCTATTACACTGATGTTCTATTTATGGAATAATACAGCCCATTCTCTAGCAATATGTGGTCATGTAAAAAAAAGACCCTATCACACAGACACAGGAGGAGACAGAATAAGGTTGCTATGGGAACCTTAGCTCTAAATGGTCTGGCTTTTGTTGGCTTAAAATCTCAAACATTGTGTTGCATTAATTATGTTTTGGTTGAGCTTCTTTGCACTGAGTATGAAATTTGTTTTGCATGCTGTTTCAGTCTTACATGTATGTATGCTACATTTTTAAAACAGAATTACGTGTGTTAGCTAATGCACAAGAGAAGAATGTCTTTTATTACCAAACTGAGTCATGGCATTGAGGAAAATATTCTCAAGAAACAAGGGCAAGATTTTCTTTTTACTCATCTATAGACAGATAGATCATGCTATATTCCATTACTGATTATGGATCTTGGATCCTAACAAACTAATATAGCAGAGGCAGCAGTAGGAGGGAACCACAACAAAAGGCAAGAATGAGGAGGCAACTGTGGGACAAAAATGACTGGAGAAGTCTCTGCTGGAAGCATGTGAGGGATTTTGGTAGGGAGAGATTAGGTGGAAAGAAGCTGAAAACAGAAACTGAATGAAAGGAGAGTCAGAGGAAAAGATTTTAGGGGGAGATGGAGGGAAAGGAAGAATGAACAATGACAGAAGGATCACATTTAGTGCAGGAACCACAGGGAGGAAAGAGGATAAAGAGATTCTGAAAACAAGGTTGAGTCAGTCTGTTGGGGAGGAGAAAACAGTAGCTGATAGGTTGCTGTAAAATAAACTAATTAGGACAGTACTGTAACTCAACATACCTCCAAATTATTAAAGTATTGTTGATCAGTCCTACAAATGAGAATAGATAGCATATTTATTGTGCTAAGGCATCTTGAAATCTGCTGAATGAAAACAACAACGTTTCATGCATTCTACAAACTAGAAACATTCTACAACACTGAATTTCTTCACAGGACATTTCAAGTGTCATGATAATTATTTCAATGACAATTTTCCTCTTGTAAAACTCATTGTGGGTCATAAATAAGATTTAGTTTTCTTTTCTTTAAATTATATTATCTATTCTTATGAAGATTGTATTTAACTTGCTGAATTTTCCCTAGCATGATTACAGTCTTCATTCATCTTTCTGGGTGGTACAGGGTCTGGAATTTTTATGATGAAAACTGATACAACACTTTAAACTTTTCTATGCTGAAAACCAATTCATTTAATTTCTATACTACCAGGCAACAAGCAGGACAGACATTAATATAGGTCAGTTCCACTTTAATGTCCTCATATGGCAACCATAATTTAAACAGTCTGGTAAAAGTTTCACATTGTTTTAGCAACCATAGACCCATGTCAAAGTACATATCCCTTCAAACTGATGGAAACTGTTTTGTTCTCCTATCTTTATTTTGCTTGACAATAAAGAAAACAATGCTTGTGATCTAGAATATTTACATGGAAATTTACAGAGTTCCATGTGTTAAAGTAAGCAAATTTATCACAAGTTACAAGGTTTTCTCAAAAAGAACTAGAGATTAATGTTTTCATAATATTAAAAGGAACGTTATCTTTCTTCTGAGCACTAAACAATCAGAGTAATATTCTTACATATGTTCACAATATGCTTGCAAGCTGATGTGGACTTAAGGCTCCTAGAAAAGACAAATAACTACTCAAGTGACTCTCAAGCATTCTCAGCATAAAATGGACAATAACACCAAACACAGCATAAACCACTCCTGTAAAAGTCTGCAGGCAGCCACATTATATTTATGTCGTAGTAGTAAAGTTTCCCTTAGCTTTTGAAAAACCAACAGCAGTACTGCTGATACTTTAATGTGAATACTGTGTTATTATAGCGGGCTCCAACGATTTGTGACAGGACTCACTGGTAGCAGCCATTCCCTGACCTCAACTACGTCTTAGCTTCTTGGCCTACAACTTTTAGTAGCTACATCTCCCTGAAGAAGAACATGACCTAACGGTACCCATTAGGAATAACACACCAATGGCAACCAGATTCATCTTGTTTTTATACAGGCAGCTAAGGATAAGGATTATACACGCCTGGAATGAATCAAAGACAGACAC
The DNA here is from genome assembly GCA_009812075.1 of Sialia sialis. Taxonomy (NCBI): domain Eukaryota; kingdom Metazoa; phylum Chordata; class Aves; order Passeriformes; family Turdidae; genus Sialia; species Sialia sialis. The sequence goes on along the minus strand of VRYO01002297.1, from coordinate 71,307,624 downwards.
TTAATGACTGACATCGTCATTTATCAAAGACCGTAAAGACTTGGAGAATCTTTAAAGTTAAAACAAATGCTCGTGATAGGCCACTTTACAAATCGGTACAGCTTGTTAACAAATAGCACAAATCTCACAAGTCACTGTGAGTTAGAACATTCCCTCCCACTAAGATGTCCTTATACAGTATAACTTTGAGCACACAAAGGTAACTCTTAATTTCTTTAACCTTCTCCGTCTTAGGGCTCATATTGCTTACATCAATCAAGTTCTCTACAGACTGCATCAGGGCCACACTCCACACCACGAATATTTCTTACATCTTATTTCATATGGTTTATATAAGGCCTAATTGAGTTGCAATTCTGGAAAAAAATTCATCGTGTCTGAGCCTTCCAAGTATACCTTCTGGCATTTGACAGTGCACAAATAACAGTGTTTCATGTGGACTGGTGCTGTTAGGATATAACTTCATTAAAGAATGTAAATGACATCTTCAAAAATAGCAGTAGACATCCACATCCTTCTAGCAGAGAGAAATAATGTCTCAGAAAGCCATTCTCATCCTGAGGAAAAACACTGCAAAGATCAAAGCACTCTGGACTTCTATACAGATGTGAATGCCTTTTTACAGATCTCTGGGATTTGTATTGCAGTCTCCTGAGAATCACTGAAAAACTCTGATGTCATGCTACAGCTCTGTCCATCTTCACTGCAATAGCCAGCAAGCAGGATCCACAGGGAGAGAAAGCAGATGATACCGACTCCAGTAGGATATTAACCATTGTGTATGACTTCTTAAAACTGAACCTGGAAACAGGCTAGAAAAATGCACTTTCAGTGTGCTTCCCTCACAGTCTGAGAGACGCACCTGATGCTACACAGGCTTTTCCTACACAGGTTTTTGCTAACTGTAATTCTATTATTTTCACTGCCAGACCACAAGTACTGCAAACACCTAACAAGGGGTTAAGGACAGGATTAGAATTAAAAGAAATTACTTAAAGCAGCAAGATGACATGCAGCAGAGAAATGTAGAAAATCAGACACTTTAGATGGATAAATCAAATGAAGTACAGTAATTTCACGATTATAAACCGCACCTTTTTCATTGAAGAATCCAGCCTACCCCAGTAGTGCGGCTTATATTCAGGTGTGGCTTATCTATGGACAAATCCCAGTGAAATGTCAACCCGGAAGTGAGAGCCGGCCGGGGAGGGTGCATGGGGCTGCCTTTAAAGGCTTTGCTGGTCTATGAAAACTGTTTGCAACTTGAGCACCTGACACCAAACCCCGTGCTGGTGTGATTCTGTTGCTAACTCGTTACTTTGTCGCACATGGATCCTCGCTTAAAAAAAAAAATAAAAATGCAGCTTATATTCGGGTGTGGCTTATATATGGACAAATCCCGTGGTCTACTCATCTACCTGGATGTGCGGCTTATAATCAGGTGCGGCTTATAATTGTGAAATTACTCTAATATAAACTGAGATGCAGCTGCTAGGGAGCAACAATACAGAAAAGGATGGAGGATTTATACTGGATTACAGATTTACCATGATCTGTGGTTTTGTTGAAAAATATTTTAGGATATATTGAAGGAATTATATAGCATGTCAGAAGCAGAAGACAGTCATTCCACTCCATTCAGTTTTGGAGAAAGCTACATTAGTACTGCATTCAGTTTTGAATGCCCCACCTTTAAACACAGACAAGTTAAAGAGATTCAGGGAGATGGAAAATAATAGATGAAAGAAGACTGTAGTACCTGTAGAAAAGGCTGAATTACACAACAGCATCTACAGTCTCACAGTATAGAGATTACTAAAAAGTGCACAGTGAATTCTAACTGAAGAAGAAGAAACCTATTTCTAGAAAATATTGTTTAGGTTAATATGGACACCCCCCACTCCTCCCCTTCTAGTACACTATCTGTGAAAATTGAAGATAAGTCTTAAACTGAGACTTCTAAGGGCATATGCTAGTGGCATTTTAAGTTATACCTCTAAGCAGAAGGACAAATGAAATTATTCCTTTACTTCTTTCAAATCCTGTATTACATGGATTCTGTTACTTGCAGTATGGTTATTGCTATTTTGCTTCAACTGGCTCCAATTCCCAGATGAGACAGCAGCACAGTACTAAACCAGTACAGTGCACTGACAGGAGCACATCCATCTCCACAACCTACATCTCTGGTCTCCTATGTATATTTGGAAAGCAATTTCGAAAGTTCTTCTGATTACAAGGGGAATTTGCAAGGAACAAACCTGGTGTCTTTGCCAGCGGCATGAGCAGTAGGGGAGTAAGTCATGCAAATTGGGAACCGGGAGGATGCTACGAGGTTTTTACCTCTGCTTTCATTATGACTGCTACAACCCCATGTGTCATGTCCAAAGGTACAGAAATTTGACCTTTTTCTTTGCTTTGGGATGTATTTTTGCTTGTAGGTGTACTGGTTAATATTTGCCATTTTCAGAGCCTGTTTTAATTTATATTTAGAAACATGATCCAAATAACAAAAAAGTTTTCCACTTGAAACATGTAACAAAGACTGCCTTAATTGCTTTGAAGCACAAGCATTCTTAAAGCTCTAGACACATCTAATGAAACAGGGCAGGACAAAGGTGATCCTCCTCTAAAAGGTGTGAGATTGCTGAAACACTATCAATTAGATTCTTTCTATTTATTACATTTATTTGTTAAAAAAAGCCATCTCTAGCAACCAAGTTCTTAAAGCTAATGGTTATTGACAAAGAATCTCCAAGGATATCAGATACAAAAGAGTTTCTCTTTCCAATGGTGAGAACATTATAAAGGAAACCACCTGCAAGTTCTGCTAGCTGGCGATTTAGAACCTGTATTTCTCTCCACGTGTAGTCATGAGAATGACTTCTATACAACTTCATCCAAAAGAAGTTTCAGTATCCATTAAATGTGTTTGAACATACTTTGGAAGTTGACTTAAGAGATATTTCCCAATGATTTGAAAAGCAAGAGATTAGAGAGACAGTATCTGACCCTGTGCATAACTGCAGAACATGTTTTGTATGCTGGATGGTTCTGGATGCCTGACATGCCTTAAGTAACAGTCTGAGTCTTGCTGTGCTTTTATTATTTATGCTTAACTTGTATTGTAGTACAAATTTCTATTATTTTATTTTCCTCATTATGTAGTCTTTGATTTTAGCATTTTATGCTGTAGATACATTTTTAATTTTTTTGGTTAGTAGATGAAAGACTATTGTGGTTATGCTATACTATTTGTGATGACAAATGAAATATGTTCTATTTTTCCTTCTTTAAATCAGTTAAACTTCTGCTCTTACCATTAAAATAGTGAAAGATTTACACTGAAAAAGAAAGAAAAAATTATACTGTTGCCTCAAGTTGAAACACAATCAATAAATGAATTTCATCAGTCTGTAAGCAAAACCATATTTCTCTTAGACCATCACCATAAAAGCACTAGAAAGAAATAAAAGTTTATTTCAGATTAACAACATTGTTGCTACAGGAAACTTACAGAGAATATGATAAAGTAAGTTAGACATTTTGAAAATACACTGGCAAGTAGATTCTATGTAACTTAAATCTAATGTATTTTTCTTGAGCCTTTTATATGCTCTCCTTTTAACACTTAGAAAACTGTAAACATTTTAGTCTTTTGTTAGTTAAAGATCAACCTTTGCCTTATAGATTTAATGTACATTTACCCTATATACATTACTAGGAAATAATTAAAATATGTAAGATTATCCCCTATTTTCCAATAGAATATTTTAGATTTGATTTATAACTGGCTATTTCTTCTACAGCATAATTTCATGCATATATTTGAAATAATTCTCTTTCATAATGTTTTATTTTTCCTCATTGATCATAATTATTTTTCTGTTTAAGAGATGCAAATGATATAATGGTTCTGGACTGTACAACAAATTCTCTAAGTTTTTTCTCTATAAAAAATGTTATCCCAAATGTAGCCCAATCCTGCAAAAAGAAATTTTTATTTCCAAAAGTAATATCTAATCTATGCTGCAGATGAAAATATTGACATATCCTCAATCACTCTTTATACCTTTAAAACTCACATTGATGTTTAATTAGTCATTATGTTTTTAGCCTAACACAGTTGCTTTTTCTCACTGTCCAGTAGGAGAACTTGCAGATCTAAAGCAAAACTATTTCTCTTTGAATACTTCTAATGCAGTAATGACCAAATACAAAAGGTATTTAAATGAATAATGGCAGTTTTAAATTTCATAATGTTTATAACAGTAGCAGAAAACGTAAAAGGTATTTGTTTATAAAGATTACTTTCCAACAGCACAATGTTGAGTTTTGGAATAAACTGATCAGATTTAAAAAACAGGTCTCCTTCAAGGAAGAAATTAAGCAAATAGTTTAGACAAAATGCCAATGATCTTCAGCAGTTCTTAGATATTTACTACCTATCTATCTTTGATACCACAGTTAAACAAAAAACCTTTTTCACATCCTGATGTATCATTGTAAGTCCTAGCACACAGACAAATAGTACTCTTCCCTTTGGGAACATTCCTGAAGATCTACATACAGTATGCCAGCTATCCTGGAATGATATGAGAAAACCCCTAAAATTAAAGAAATAACTTTAATATCAAGATATTGCAGTGCAACAAGGAAATCTGATTTTGCTTTGAAAATGCAAAGGAAAAAAACTAGGCAGCAGGTCATGAGGACAGCAACAAAACAGTTACTTTTTTAAAACTGAGAACACAGATTGTGTTTCATTAATATGTTCAATAAAGAGTTCTAAGAACAATGGAAAACGGTGAAAATTATCTTCACCACAGAACACTTACTTCCTGGAAGATGGGACTGTTGAATACAAGTTATGAATAGTCTATAGAGAAGGTTCATGGGTTGTAAATAACACAAAAATATTCAAGGTGCCTATAAAGTCCCTTAAATGTCTACATGCAATATAGACCAGTACAGAAAACTAAGTAATAACAACAGAAGCTGCAAAAGTAAGGAGCTGGTGTTTCTAGGGAATAGCTACCCCCATCTTCTTGGCTAACCTTACAAAAAACATGGAGAAAACAGTAAGTAACTGGAAGAATCAGAAATAGAAAGAAAAAAAAGTACTTTTCAGTTTCTGTTATTTTCGGTACTGAATCACCTAAGCCACATTCATCAATAGTAATTTTTCCATAGTGGGAAGAAAAGGAAAAAATAGATTTCTAAGGTGAGACAAAAACTCTTCATCACTGCCTAATGCTGTAATCAGCTTATTGCCCTACACAGAGCTGTGCCAACAGAGCTGTGCACAGGCAAGTGTTTGTAAATTCTGGATTTTACACTCTCTTGTCATTGTCAACTACCCACAGTGGGACTGGCCAGCTTCTAGGGGATGCAAAAGGCCACAAGCAACGACCTGATGCATGTCATCCCTGGGCTCTTGTTCTGTGAACACAATTGAATTTTTCCTTTCGAGAGAAAGAAAACTGACTAAATTCTGTAAGATTTTCCTCTGCAGGAAGGAGAATACTAATTTTCACTTTCTCATTGTTCATTCTGTTACTTCTCATACAGAAGAAAACGCTCTGGTTCCAAGCAAAGTTAAGAGAATCTGAAAAGATTTTGTAAGACTTGAGTGCTCTCAGTATTGCATTCCCTCACAAATACTTCTCAAATGAAAAAGCAAACTTAAGGCTGAGAATAGACTACTAATAAAAGTTTAATTAATAAGAGGTTTGACTACATTCTACCTCTTGCACCCTTAAAGAGCTTCAAAATAATGCAAAAAAGAACAGTGTGATGCGATGTAATTTTGGGCAGCTCTTTTCCATTAAAAAGTACATGTTAAATTATCAATCAAAAAGTCCAAAATCAACCATGCATCTACATTGACTGATAGCTTATTCCCTTCTACTTTAAAAGAGTATTCTAATAGGTACTATACCTTAGTCCACTAAAACTCTGAAGCTGTATTTGGTACCTTAATCACTAAGTCCTCAACTGTGCATCCAAAATTTATTCAAATAATTCATAATTATAAGTCATCTTAGTTTTAGAATTGTGTAGACCTGTATCAGCCTAGTCTCAACTGTCAGTAAGAATTTGTTTTGGTGGATTAATGCTGTAACCTCAGCAGTAAATCCTCCAACAGGACAATGACTCACTGAGACACAAAAGGGTATTTTGTGAAAATTAGATTCTAAATTTCATTTTATTTATAACTGTTAGGCTTCTATTGAACATATGATTTTCTGGTTTCCTTACAAATAGCTGGGACCAATTTCTTCTAGTTGTTTCCTGTTAATCGCATTACTAATGAAAGAAACATATTTTGTGATCTCTCTTTCAGGAAGCTTTGTTTTTCTAGGAGATTTTGAAGATGGAGATCTGTAGATTTGCCAGCAGTTTTACAGCTTTTGGGACTCTTTCTAAGTACTTGCTAGCTCTGGTGGTGTGATGTAGCACTTATGGAGCAGTCTGACATCTCCCGTGGTCTTCCAGACCACTTTTTGCCTCTCGATTATATAAAAACTGAGCACTCACAAATGTATTTTAAACACACTAAGTGCATTCGGGAACCAAAATAACAAATTTAGAAGACTTAAATGAAAACAACAATTTTCCTCTTTCTAGCCTTTAATCCCCATATGCACTAGCTGCTTTAATTTGCCTAATTTAGGACTTCAGTCTACAAACTATTTCAAGCACTTTTGGAAGCTCATTTTTCAGCGATTAGAAATGTTAGGAACCAGACACCTTAGAGATTAGAAACCTGCAGTGAAATGGGGGGAAGGGGGAGTCAATAGAATCCCAGATTAAAGAACCTGTCGAAAAAAAAGGAGGATCTGGTTTTCCCTAGCTATAGACTGTCATAAACTATCTTTTAAAGAACGCACGTTTTCTGTATTTCGGCTTCACGGGAAAGGTTTTTAAAATGGAAAATCATACATGCCAGAAGTCAAACGCACCTGAGGCCATGACTTGCAATTTCACTTTAGTTGGCGTGGCAACGCTGTGCATTTTGCAAAACGCAACTTTTGGATTTGAATACGATCAGGCCACAGAATATTTTAAGGTTAATAGGAATATATGAATCTTGCGAAGACCTTTTCCCCGAGCTCGAGCGAGGTGAGAGGCCCAGCGCTCCGCCACGCAGTCTCGCACTCCTCTCGCTCCATTCATTTTATCCGAGCCACCTCCTCGTCTCCCGAAAGCCGCTGCCTCCAGCTTGATGGAGGAGGGAGCGGGAGAGCCCGAGGTACTGCGGGGCGCAGCGCTGCTGCGGCCATTTTATCGTCCCGGGGCCGGGAGCGACGGCGGCCCCCGCGGCGGGCGAGCCGCAGGTCGGGCAGGACAGCGCCGTTCCCGGAGCGGAGGGGCGGCGGCGCGGCGCGCTCCTGCCCTCGCCCTTCCGCGCTCCCGGGACCGCGTGCGGCGGAGTCCCGGCCCGGCCCGGCCCGGCTGCAGCCGCTCAGGGGTGCCGGCGACGGGCGCGCTGAGGGAGGAGCGGGCGAGCTGCCGCCGCTTCCTCCTGCGTGGGGGCCGGAAGGCAGCGCGGCCCGGCAGCGGGAGAGGGCCGGGCCTCGGCGGTAGTGCTGCCGTTGCGGGTCAGCCACCCAGCCTTCCGCAGTGGGGGCGGGCAGGCCGGGGGAAGGGCCGGGCCCCGGCGCCGCGCTGGGCGATGGAGTGAGGGAGCGCTGCGCGGCAGCGGGAAGATGGCCGGTGGCGGCGGCGGCGGCGGTTGCAGAGACAGCTTGTTTCTGGAAGGTGCGTGCAGGGCTGCGAGGAGGGAAATGTGGCCCGCCAGCTGCGTTTCCCTTCTGGCGAGCAGTAAAGGGGCACGGCACAAACTGGGGAATGGGGGAGGCGGGCGTGTGAGTTCATATGGGGTGGGGGTTATGGGTCCCCTTTGGGTGCGACGACAATGAGAGGTGGCTTCGCGGTGGGGGAAGGGTGGCTGCCGTGCTTAGGTCTGGTGAAAAGAGACGTGCTTTTGAGGGAGGGCTTGGTGAAGGCGATTTGGTTCATTTTTCTTTTTCCCCTTCTTTCTTTCTTTTACTGTTCGGAGACGTTGGGAGTGCGGTGCTGCTTTCCTTTGTCGGGGCAGCGCCGAGAGCGGAGCCCGGGCTTGGTGCAGCGGCAGAACTGAGTCGTGGCGCGGCGGGGCTGGGGGCGCCGGGCAGGGTTAGCGCTGGGTGAGAGGGGAGGCCGGGGCTGCGCTGCCCTGCCCTCAGTCCGCTCCCAGGCGCCGGCCTAGCCCGTATTCTTTGGCCCCACCATAAAATGAGTCTTCGTCAGCTCCTAAAAGGCTCCTGTAAAGGTTTGGGACTGAGTTGGGAGCGGGGTAATGCTTAAAATTGTGATACGAGGGGGATGATGAACCTTAGTACCTGCATTTGAAAGAAACCTTTTGCGTTTGTAAACCCCTGACCTTTTTTTTTTTTTTTCTTTTTTTTTTTTTTTTTTTCTGATACGCTCTTAGTGTCTTGAGGGTTTGGGGTTTTGTTGTTTTTTGTTGGGTTGGTTTTTTGTTGTTTTTCTTTTTGGTCACTACAAAGCTTTTAATTATCATGCAAAAAGCCTCCTGAAATCGGAATATTTTTAACTGTTAGGGTTTTGCACATTGGTACATCAAAAAATTCGCTACTCTAGTCTTGCAAAATTGCTGTAAGCACATGTCCTGGTAAATTCTGCCAAATTATCATAATGATAACAAAGAAAAATTAATGAAATTAGGTACTCCTCATGAGCAGAGTCTTTCAAGTCAGGAATAAGTTTAGCATTGGGGATTTGCAGTACCTGCACAGAACATAGCCTCTTGCAGATATTCTCTTGCTGCAGGATGTCAGATATTGGCTTTTTATTACAAGGTGTTCTGGAATAGATGTACTGTGCGAACAAAATACTGCTTGTTGTTTTGAATAATTAATCTGGAATTGTAATGTTCAGAAACTCTGGTTAATAACAGCTGCCATGTTACCCCCCCTTATACCTTTAAAGGATTTGGTGGTGAAATGCAGTCACTCCATTTTTTTCCTGGTGTCTCCACAGACTATAGTGAGGTTTGTGCAGAGCAGACAGCTAAAAGTGTCAAGGTGATGACTAATCACTGTCTTCTGTGTCTTTGAGTTCTTGCTGGTTGGACAGGTGGCTTAGAGAAGATGGATTTCACATGCAGTATCCACACTTTTTGCTTACGAATTCTCTTTCCAACAGCAGGAGCAACACAACACTGGATAGCATCTCCATGTGAAGCTTCAGTGTTCCACGATGGGTGAACTGAGTTGTCAGCTGTTTTTGTGTTTCCCCATTGTTTAGGGACACATTCTTTTTAGGACTGATGATGTGATAGCAACCCTAAGAGTGCAGCCACATGTGGAGAAAATCTAGTGTAGATGGTGGTGACAAAAAATTTATGGAGGTGGCACAAGTCCAAATGGGACAGTCATACTTGGGGCAGATTTAGTAAGAGCTAGTAAAATAAGTACTGATTTGAATCAAAAGGAAAAGGTTTTCTGATGTTATTTGATAGACACTTATTAGAGATATTTATAGAAAAAGTATAGGCATAGAATATCGATAAATACTTGTATGTACATGAGTTTTTTGGTAATCTGCAGTCTGGAAAGGTAGCATATTAGATCAGCCTAATGATATTAGAAGCGCTGTTATCCAAAGGCTTGACAAGCAGGAGAGTGAAACAAACATGGGGACATGAAAGTGTGCAGAGTAGGAAATATGGCAACTTCTGTTGCTGGATGGGGTTATTAGTACATGAGGCTAGGGCTGTATCTGTAACATACTCTGAGTGTGTGTAGTTCATGGAGTCCTTTCAAGGCTATATAAACAACAACCAAAAATTGTTTACTTAATGTTTTCAGAAGTGTTCTCTCCAGGACTGGCAAAGGGGAGGGGCAGGACTCCTCTGTCCGTCCCTGCCTTGAATGTGCACAATAGAAGTCTGGGCAAAATGGATGTTAGCTCTATCACCAGTTAAACTCAGTCTAAGGGACACTGTGCTGATTAAATATGTACCTTCATTTATATGTGTGTATACATACGTGTACTCAGGCATTTTTGGTGTTACCCTGCTTATGTTGACTATCAGACTTAAGATTAATATGCAATTAAGTGAAATAACTAACTTGCCAGTATCACAGTTGTTCAGAATTTTGGTTTTGATTCCACATGTCCAATGTGATACTGCTTTTCTTTCATTTAGTGTAACAGATGCTACTGTGAAGAAATATGTCTGTCATTCTACTGTAAAAGTACTTCCCCTTAATATTTTTATTATTTTATTCTCCAGTAAAAACAAAATGGAAGGAATGATTGATTTGTTGCCTTTCTGGTAATACCATTCTTAAACATACCAGTTTTCATACATGCTTTTTGTCCAGTTCTGTGTATCTGGTGTGTATAATTTTTTATGCTGTCTTGTATACTGTTTAACAGAAATGTGAAAAAGATCCCTAAGACTCTAATGGACTCTTTTTTAAGCTGCTTTTGTTACCATTCTGAAGCAGTGATAACAATTACTCACATATAGGTGGATATACAGGGCCTGCATGATTACTTCACCTGTAGCGTCAAGACTGTTAGAAGTGTGGAAAAGTACCCTATTTTTCTTAATTTAGATGCAAGTGGAATCAGTAAAGCTGTTCTGAATTTACTTTTTTACAGTGGTGTTTCAAAGTTATGGGCTGAATATGCAGAAGTTCACACTAACAAAGTATTTCTCTTACATGGGAATTCTTTCCTGATGTGGAGGAGAAGTTTAGTGATTAGAAATTTGTGTCTGCAGTAGTTCCTGTGCTTTTACTTGATAGTCATATTTAAAATATAAAGAATGATACACAAATTGATTTGGATTGAAGGTGGGAGGCATGTTAAACATGTGGGAATGGAGAGTACTGTAGATCATTACTTTGGAGAAAAATTGTGGGAACTGTTTTCTGCTTCCTTCACTATCACTGAATTGCAAAGAAATTGTAATTTCTCTTTCCCAAAATGAAATTTAAAGTTTATCTATGTTTATGCAGTAGATAATAGGTGAATTTTAAAACATTTTTTAGAAGAAGGGACAAATGTATAATTCTTTGCTATTTTCTTATTTCAGTCTCCTGGTGATTACAGTAGTGATGCTGAGAAGCAGTATTGAATTTTCTTTTTGAGGATCTCCTTTCTAAGGGGTTTTGCCAGTCCCTTGCTTCAGACCTGTTGAGATATTTCAGCGCAGTCTTGGCAAGAATTCGCTCAATTTCCATTCCTATTTCTTAGTTACAGGTTTCTTAATAACAGTACAGAAAACTGTGGTCTACCTGTTAGCAGCAGTAGGGTAAACTTCACAGTTGTCTGCCAGAGGATTCCAGAAGACTGCTCTGTTCTTCTTTCGCTTCACTTGTAAAGAATTGTCTTCACCCAAGCAGGAGTTGTAGACTTAGGTAAAGGGAGATGAGATTCTGGGGTGGTACCGAAACGTACAGCTTTTGTGTGTTAGTGTAGAGTTACAGACTTAGCTGCCTTTTGAAGTGGTGGTCAGTCCCTCCTCTCTTTTTTGGTTTCTGTTTTTAATCATACTGAGAAATCTCTGACTGGAATAATACAAATTAGGAGGGTAGAGTGGAGTTTATATTCAGGTAGAACACTTGAAATATTTCTACCTGCCAGACTTTTCTACCTGCAAGACTCTTCTCTCTATTTTTCACTTAACAGTGAAATTTAATTTTTAATTGTTGTGATAGTCTCTAATCAGTCTCTGGTGCTTTTTTGGGATCTAATGGCGATTGTCATTAGCTTGAAAATATAGGGAAGAGTTGTTTCAGGTATCATTGACCTTCTGTATCTGTCTGAGCTCCTGCTTCATTCTGTAGAATTCTTCTTTGGTTTGTGTCTATCCCATCAATGTCCAGAGAGGTTCTGTTTCCTCGGTTCTTCTTGAGACATTGTTGGTTTTTTTAATGAGAAAGTTTGAAGTTTGTGACTTCATGGCTTGTTCAAATATCCCAGTCCTTTGACCCATTGAGAATTTTTTTCCAGCACTGCACATATATCTTCTTAGACTTGAAGAATGTTGAGCTATCCTGTCCAGTGGTTTTGAGAATAGGAAACCTTCTGACTTGACTAACAGGTTATTTTCTATGAATGAAATTCACTTGTTGAGAAATATTACTCAACAAAGTCAAATTGAAAACATTTTTATACATGCCAGACTAACTTGGGTGATAGGTGACATGAAATATTAAGAAAGACAGGGTGCTTCTTAAAGTATGTAGAAAGATACCGAAAATAAATCTAATTTAGCTAATTACTGCTCTATAACATACATTAGAATATGCTTGGGAGCACATTCTAAGGTAAAAGACTGTGCTCCAGCCCTCCACCATACATCACCTTCTTAATTTTGAGACAGGATTCCAGGAGCCCAGGCTTGTCCTGAGCTTTCTGAAATGTAAAGGATCTGTGTGCAATTTTCTGTTTTTCATTGTGGAGGCATTTATTATTTGGTGGTTTTTCCTGTGTAACTGCTGCTCTATTAAGTTTTCTCAAAGTGGGACATAAAAGCTTCTGATGTAAGAGCAACTGTCTTGTTTGGGATGCCTCATCCACTATTTTCTGCCTCTTGGATTTGTGGGAAAGCGCTGCTCTTTCCTCAGAAAAAGTACCAACTTTCTAGTGGGTTTTAGTGGCAAAAAATAGTTAAATGAGAATGTTCCTAAAAGAGATTCTTACACTCTTATTTATGCAAGTTTATATATAAAAAGGAATAGTAATAACAAAAGTAGTAACATGAATATGTGGTTGGATAGCAAACATTAAACCAAGTTAGCAGATGTCATGCTTGCACAGATATGAGCCTGTTTCGATATTTCAGTCCTTTCCTTCTTGTTTTATGTACAAGGATAAAACAGAGTATTTATTTTAATGGTTTCAACAGCAGCTTTGGCTTTTTTTTCCTGTAGTTTCTGTGGATTTTGGTGCAGTATCAGGCTTCACCTAGTCTGTAGATTTAGCTTTGTCTTGCAACTGAGGAGCATCAAGGTGTTTGTGTTGTAGTAGATCCTATAATGTGAGACTTAATCACCAAACTTGCCACTTGTAAGTATTGCTTTGTAAGAATATGAAAGATTTTTGAGTCACCTCATAGTTTTGCCTCCTTCCTTCCCATTAATCACCTATTTCCAGCCCCCCTGCCATAATCAGGGACACCTTTCAGTAGACCAGATTGCTCAAGGCCCCATCTAGCCTAGCCTTGAACACTTCCTGAACTGGTGCATTTGCAACCCCCTTGGACAGCCTTTGCAGAAAGTGCCTCAACACTCTCAGTGTCCTTGGCTAGTGCTTTGTTACAAGTAACAAACGTAGTAGCATAACTTCTATTTTTCCAAAACTTAAACCCTTCCATTTACAGAGATGTAAAGGTCTTAGGGGTAAAAATGTAGAAATTCTGTGAAGCTTGCTCACTCCATTAAGCAGAGAAGTCAAAATTAGCGTCCCTGAAGTAAAGGTTTCAGTGGTGTCTGAGCATGGTTCAGTTTGCTCCTCACTGTGTTAGTTCCTTCAGTGACTGAGCAGTCAGGGCAGCGAGAGGGCTTGGGGCACCGGACACCATATGCCTTCATCTGTGTGTGTTACAAAGAAAAGATAGCAGGATAGCTCAAGATGCTGCAGGAGGCTGAGAAACCAAATTAAAATGGAGCTGTTGTGGTGGAGGATTCTGTAGAGATGCCACAAACAAATATGTGTTTGGGAAAAAAGGACTAATGTAATTCTCCTTAACTTGGCTGTTCTAAAAGACATTTGCATTGGGGGTGAGGGGAGCACATTTGTTAAGTTCCTTTCTTTTGGCCCATGTTTTGGCACTTGGTTTCAGTTCGGAGGTTTTTTTTAAAGTAGCAACTTTTTTACATGGGTTAAAATCTGTCTAATGCTGTGTACTTCTATGAAGAAAATCAAAGCATTAGTAAAATATTACTGTTCTTATTATATAGAATTAAATTTGCTGACAGCTTTATCTTACACATTTAGTTTTTAAAACGTGTTTCTGAGTTCCCGTTTCTGTGTTCAGCAGCCTAGCATGCCTAATATTTTCAGGTTAAGCTGACCTTAAGCTGTAATTAAGTCAAAATTGGTGTCTGAATGTCGTGTTAGTGGGTGCAACTCCATTTTGGAAGCAGAGCTGCATGTACTCTCCACCACCCTGGAGACTTAACCACTTTCTTGCCAAAGAGATTGAACTTGCTCTGTTGTGTCTTGCCAGGTTGGCACTTTGCCAGACTTGTGTTGAATTTGCTCATTGGAGGGTAACTGGTAGATGCAGTGCAATGGCTCTGATAGGGGAGAGCATGCAGCCTCTCTGCATGTGAGAGCAATTTCACATGTGGGGACATTTCCTGTTCCATCTCTGCCTGGTGATCTGTTAAGTCAGGCTAAGGTGTAATACACAGCCTAAACTTCGTGATAGGTATTTTAGTGTAAGAGCAGCTTTATTCTGCCCAAGGAAACACATTTATTTCAAATAGCAGGTTATCTTCTGTGAAGAACAAGGTTATGGTGAAGGCTGGAGACTGGAGGGAATGAATTAACAGGCTGTGGTTATTTCTTCCCAGGTTGGTCAGCAGGCCTTTAAAAAGTTTTTGTTAACAGACAAAGCCTGTAAGCACTGCATGAGGCAAGGAAACATTTCTGCATGTGTGTCCCAGTAATTCCTTTGAAAGAAGAATTTGGAGTGAAAGTATCTTTCTCTGAGTGATTATAGACGAAGATCAGCAATGATTCAAAACTCTGTGTTAAGCCCTCATGGCTTTTTGTTTGTTTTCAGACCATATGAGCTCTAGCAAAGTTTCCCTGCTCATATCTCCCTGAGATTTTGTTTGTTTGTTTATTTTTATTATAGACTTGCCACAACAGTGTTATAGGAATGAAAAATACCAATAATATGCTGCTGGTGTGGTAAAACATATTACTATATGACAGGATTAATAATGTGTAATCTTAGAAATGTCTGTAAGAAACAGCTGCAAAATATTTATTTTATGACTATGTTTTTATTCAGTGTCATACAATTGTTTCATTTGTACTAAAATTCATTCTACTGATGTATTTTTATTAATGTCGTAGGATATAACGTTGTGTTTGTTTGACGTGTCCAATTTTTATGGCTCATTTAGCAAAATATGAATATCCTGCTGATGACAGAATTTAATACGACAGTCTAACAGAAAGATTATTCAAGAACCCATTAGATGAGAATTTGAACTATGCAGTAGATGTTAGGTTTCATATTTACAATTGCCTTTGTAATTTCTGAGGCTCACTTCTAAAAACATTTAGCAGAGTTTGCTGTAATTTTATTTCTACCAAGGCTTACTGCTTAGGAGACAATTTAAGGATCCTTTGCAATTGGGAGTAAACTTTCAAAGGTGAACTTCAGGACTATTCTGAAGTTATGTGATTGCATATAACTGGCCCTGGGACAATAAACTTCAATGGAAATTTAATAGTTCATGGCAAATATGTTATAGCTGAATCAGTTATAGCTGAATCTTTCCTTGATAAATACCATAAAAAACTGTCATTGATAAAGTAAAAAGTTATTGGTCTTGTAGCAAAGCCTATGTTAGATGGAAAAGACACTTCTCATTAGGTGAAAGAAAGACTCTATGTATGCCCTGTAATAGAAAGAACTTACAGGCCAAGGTAAGCAGCAGTTTCATGTTTGGATGGAAGCAGCTGAAACTTGTTGCACAGTGGTCACTTAACAATTTAGATGTTTTGGTTTAGCTGTCTTTTGAGTGCTGTTTCATAGAAAGTATTTTTATAACCAGGTTGAATTAGCAAGTTGGCATGTGTTATTTTATTAAAAATTAGTTGATCAGTAGCACTTTTTCAATTTTGTTGCTTTTATGAGTAATTACTGAGAAAACATTTGTTTTTCATGGGATGTTAAAATTATTTTTTTAGCTTTTTAAAAAGCCTGCTTAGTGGATGTTAATATACTGTGACATAGTTAGCAGTTGTCAGTGTTCCTTAAACTCGTGGCTGTTAGGTCTGGAGAAGGTTGGTACTACCATTACAAAGATATCAGTGCTCTTAATGCATTACTGTAGTTGCATTATTTCATACCTTGCTGCATTGATGATTGCTGATTGCAAAGGGAGTTAAGGTATATAGTGTGTGTCTAGTCTGAGCAAAAGGCTGCTGACTATGCTTGTGTTACATTTCTCTTCCTTTTTTTTTTTAAGAGATGCAATGTGCATGGATCTTACCTGAATGTGGATTTGCAGGGCCGTGGTGAGAGCCTGTGTGTGGGGTCACACTGTAAAGCCACACAAGGAATTGTGCCTGCAGTTGAGAGCGCAGCCAGGCCCACAGCTGGGTGCTGCTCACAAGGACAGCTGCGCTGCACTCAACATCGCCCTTCACTGCCTTCATGGCAGCCTGGCTGAAGGAACTAAATTGACAGAACGCTAATCCTCGGGGTGAGGAGGAATGTTGGTGGAGTTAGTTTGTTCCTCTATAGCCATATCAGAAGTCCAGCTCAGCTGACTCCTGCCTTGTATGGGTATGAAAGCTTGCCAGTGTCTCTAAGAATTGGAGAAAACTCCAGGTATTTAGCCTTTACAGAAAGGCAAATGCAAATATTTTTCTTGCCACGTAGTTTAACTAACTCAGCATCCTTTCCCTAGTCAGGTTTTTTCTGAAGTGTGCTTTTTTCATGTGACCAAATTTTTGAGGTTTTTTAATTGAGGTTGTTGAGCATTTTCTTTTATATGCTTTCTTTGCTGTCCATTTCATGTGAATTTTGAACAATTGACAATATCAAAGAGGTGTCTTGGTCTTTTTTTTCTTCTTGAATTAAACGTAGAGTTTCTTCTTAAGGAAGAAACATTTCTTGTGGAAGTGCTCAGAGCTAGATTAGGATGGGGCTCTGAGCAACCTGGTGTAGTCTAAAATGTCTCCCATCCTGATGGCAGCAGGGCTGGAAATGGATGATCTTTAAGGTCCCTTCCAGCTGAAACCATTCTATGAGTCTGTGATTCTTCTGTCTTGCATATATGCAAGTTAAAGTCTTGCAGAGATTGTGAAACCTTTCTAGACTTTTAATTTCTGTATGTTTTTATAAAGGGGATAGTGTCTATCTGACATCATCTATGAAACTTGACAGAATAAAACCAGAAGTATTAAATAGTACACATTCTTTTTTTCTTTTTCTCTTGGTATGTAGATACAGTGCTTTATTTTAACCGATCTTCCAATTACTGCAGCGAATATGGAAACCTTCTCAAAGTGTGAGTTGCCTATTTCCAGGTAGTTTGGTTAGGTTATTAATCTTATTCTGTCTGTAACTGCCTTTGAGCACTTTCTAAAAATAGATCACTGTTTGTTTAGTGCTGCTGTATTCTCGGTTGCACAGGCTCAGACTTTATATGAAGATGGATCCCATCGTGCATAGTCAAGTGTGCAAATCACATGCATGATGTACTCTACAGTTTCCTCCTAAAACTATTCCAGTATTCACAATTTGCGATCGTATGTGATTAATGTCATATACTGATTTGCCACAGAAATTGTATTCTGGAGTTCGTGTTCAACTGTCATCTTTCTTGAAATGGCTTGTTAGCTTTATATATTCTTTCACATTTTGAGAGTAAATTGGCAGTTCAGAAGTTGTTCTTAGGCTAACCTCACCTTTTATCCTCTATTTTTATCTATAAAATGGAAGATACCTCTCTTAGACTTTCCTTTCCTATAAAAACAGCAAAACTTTCTTCCTAATTTCTGAATTTTTGATGTATGTCCAGTCTAGCAATAAAGGTCTCAGGTAAATAAATAACTCATAATGCTAGAGATAAAAATATTACTTTTTTGTCTCTTCTTTTTTCCTTGTTTATTGTTGGTTCCTGCTTTTGATGTTATTCAAATTATTTTACTTGTGTGGAAAGTTTGAATGGGAGTCAGATTTACTCAGAGAGGGAAAAGAAGAAAAGTGAGGTACTCCTTTTTGGAAGTTTTTGTGATAGGGGTGCAGTTAATTTAGGGGATGCTTTGTCTATGAATAGTCAGTGGTTTTACTTGACTGCTAGTTGTATTCAGATGAGTTGGAACATCCTGTTCAAGCCAGACCCAGTTAGAGCAGGTTGGTCAGGGATTTGTCCAGTCTCCATTGCCTTTCAGGTCAGTGTGGTCCACTCTAGAGCGCACACATGTTAAAGAATAAGTTCTCTCTTTTGCAGACTAGCCTGTAGCTCACCAGATCATCCTTGTTGCCCTTCTTAAAGGTCAGTGATGTTTTTCCAGTCTTTGGGTACAAGTGGCTTAAGTGTTCCTTAATCACATCTTCCTTGACAATGGATGATACTGTGTTCCCAGAGATTCTGCTGATAGAGTTGAGGAACTGTGAGGAGATAATGAAATCGGGGATGACAAAAAAAAAAGATAAAGTTGTTATTTTTTTTTCATGTCTTTTGTCACTAGGTTTCTGTCCCATTGAACAGAAAATGAAGGCGAAGAAGTGTTAGTTGTCCATTGTGTGGTTATCACTGCTGTCTTACTAGAAAAACTTTCAAAGGCATCACAAAGAAAATGTTTTACATTCTTCAAAGCTATATCCTTTTATCCTCCTCTGTAACTCCTCATTAATACTTAAAAAATGTTAAACAGTTCAGCTAATGATCAAACTTGCATGGTTCTGTGTTCTCCAGTCCTGTCAGTGCAATACCCTGCAATGTAAGCAGCCCAATGTGCATTCAAGCCCTGAAAAAAACCCCAGTCATTTGCCAGAATATGCAGATGATTTCCATCTTTGAAGTACAGAACTTTCATAAATCCTTTTGCTTTTCAGGAGCCTGAACACTTTTGTCCAGGAATGAATGCTCTGTATTTATTGGTTTTCTGTGGACATCAAGTTCTTGGAAGGGTGTGGGTGTTTTTGTTTGCCAGCTGAGAAATTGAATTTCTTTCATGTGCAAAGGAATGTCTGTGCTTGTTATCCATTATACTGGTATCTTAGAACTTCACTATTGACCTCTCTGCTTCACGTAATATCTCAGCTACTGTCAGGTTATGATTACTGCCGGTTACTGGAAGTGCTTTTGACTGGTTTTTTCTGCCTCGGCAGCTAATGTAGGGAGTGGAAAGTTAAAGCATCTTTTAAGCACTTGATCTTTAAATCTATACCTATAAATGTAGATTAGACTACAATTCCATGGAAATTTCCTTGGTATCCGTAGTACTTATAAATAGTTTCAATTTCTGGATGGACCTTACTTCTGCTATGCTGTCACAGCTGCACTGTGTTAGTGTGGTTGAACAGGAGGAGGGAACTGATATGGTTGAAAAATAACTTTTCCCCTCCCCTGCTGCTCAAGAGGTTCTTTTCAGAGTTAGTTTCCTTCCCCAGCTTTTCTATCAGTGCTGAATATGCAGGGTGCAGGACAGGAGCAAGAATCTGCAAGAATCTTGGGAAGGGCGAGGGGCATGTAAAACTGTTAATGCAGTGCTGCTTCAGAATGTGAAAATGCAACTTCACTGTGGTTACACAGTTTATATAGTAGAGCTGATGGTATCAAAGCTGGAAGATAAAAAGCTGTTTTGCATAGAAGCCTGTCTGGAAGAATAATGAAGCAGTGGGGAAAGTAAACCAAAAAATATTTTTGTGTCACAGTTTTATGAGTACTTGTATCCTCTTAACAATATATCTGATGACTGTAAATGAGCAACAGATTAGAAAGCTTAGAAGCATTCTTTTTCATTTATTTAAATATGAGTCTGGATGAAGGCAATGATTCTGAGTACATTTAAATTAATTTACATTTTCTGTGTGAGCACTGCAGTATCTGATAAGTTGGTTATAGTTGTGATGGTGTAAGCATTTGTAAGATGAGGCGTGCAGTGTTTCTTTATCAGCAGCTGGCGAAAAAGAATGCAAACTTCAAGACTTTCTGAAAAAGCATCTGGGTCCTGAACCAAACCTTTGTTTGATGTAGACTGTGTGTTTAGGAGGTCATTGTACACACAGAAATAGATGAGATCTCAGCAGATGAAAGACTTACAAAAGTTTCTATGTGTGCAATAGAAACCTTGAAGTCTCTGCTGTTGTATTCTGGGGATGGTACGGAGTTATTCTGGGAAACCAGTGATACATATGGAAAGGTTACTTTCCTAGAAAAGTTGATCTTTGTATGTGTGGACAGTAAATGCATCTGGCTTCTTTGGTGAGTTGATCTTAGAGAATCATAAAATGGTTAGGTGTGAAAGTGATCTTGAAGACCATCTAGTTCCAACACCCTTTCTGTGGACAGGGATACCATTCAGGTTGCTCAGGGCCCCACTGAGCGTGGTCTTCCAGGGGTAGGGCTGTCTGGGCAATCTGTTCCAGTGCCTCACCACCCTCCCAGTGAAGTATTTCTTTGTAATGCCTCTAATCCAAACCTGCCCTCTTTCAGTTAAAACCATTGCCCCTTGTCCTGTCACTGTTTGTCCATATAAAAATCCCTTTCCCTCCTTTTTATAAGACGCTTCAGGTGCTGCAAGACTGCAGTAAGGTGTTTTCGAAGCCTTCTCTTCTTCATGCTGAGCAATTGCAGCTCTCTCAGCCTGTCTTTGTAAGGAGAGATGCTCTTACCCTGTGATCATTTTTGTGGTCCTCCTCTGGACCCACTCCAACAGATCCATGTCTTTCTTGTGGTGAGGATTCAGCTCAGAGCAGGACCCAGCACTCCAGCTGGAGTCTCACGGGAGCAGAGTAGAGGAGCAGTGTCACCTCCCTTGACTTACTGGCTGCTCAGCTTTCTAGGCAGCCCAGGATACAGTTGGCCTTCTGGGCTACCAGTGAGCACAACTTTTCTTCCATGAGAACACCCAAGTATTCTCCAGAGGGCTTACCTCAGTGACTTCTTCTCCTAGTCTGTTCTCATGTCTGGGATTGCCCCAACTCAGGTGCAGCACCTTGCTCTTGGACTTGTTGAACTTCAAGGGAAAGCCCACTTCTCAAGTTTGTCCAGATCCCCCTGGATGGCATCATGTCCTTCCACTGTGTCAGCTGCACCACTCAGCTTGGTGTCATCTACCAATTTGCTGAGGATGCACTTGATCTCAGCATGTCATTGATGAGGACATGGGAGAGCACCAGTCCCAGGAGTCAGGGGAGGCTTGAGGAACACCACTCATCACCAGCTACCTCTTGGATATTGGCTGTATTCGCTGGCTGCTTCCATTGAGCCAGTTCCTTATCCACAAAATAGTCCATCCATGTCTTTCCAATTTGGAGATACAGACATCATGTGGAACCAAATTAAAGGCCTCATAGAAGTGGAGGTAGATGGCATCTGTCAGTCTTCCCTTGTCACCATTGCTGTCATTCCATCACAGAAGGCCACCAGATTGGTCAGGCATAATTTGCCCTCAGTTAAGCTATGCTGACTGCCTTGGGTCTCCTTCTTGTCTTGTATGTGACTTAGCCTGTCTTCTATGAGGATCTGCTCCATGATGTTCCCAGGCACAGAGGTAAGGCCCTCTGATCCCTTGCATCTCCCCATGTAAATCTTGCCATACAAACCCAATACATCATCACATACAAAACAATAAAGCCATAGGGATGTTTTCCTAGTGAGTTGGAATGATTTTCTAGTATGGAATGATTTGCCTTAGAGCATGAGGTACAGAAAAAAAAAAAAGTCTTCCAAGATGATGTCTTTTGCTGGACACTAAGACTTTACTAAATACTGTGTACGCCACTTCTCTTTTATTGTTATAGGCAGTATTTTAAAGGATTCTATCGAATTTTTTTTTTTTTTTTGCAATTGCAAAATTTTTCTCTTTATTTCATGGATATTCACTATGAACTTTTTTTCCTTCCATTTAGGAATTGCTAGCAGTACTGTTGAATGACAGTAACTACTGCTGAAGGAATTTACAAAACAGTGTCCACACAATAATTTAAAGGTGTTGATCTGCTTTGTGACATTCTCCTACAGGCATATTTTGCTTTCTAATCTAAATGTGATAACACACAAAAGACTTACACACAAAAAGACTGTATGGGGATGTATTTCAGGGTGTGGTTAATAATGACATAAATATCCTATTGAAACACACTATTTTTTCAGGAATTTTTAAAATTGGCTAGTTAGAGATTACATGTAACTGTTGTTTAAAAAGACAATAGTTGTTTAAAAAAAGCAGTTGTATGTCAGCTACACCTGTGTAACTTGTCTAGTTAAATTCCAGGTACTTACTTGGGCTCAGAACTGGTATCTCCCTTGGTGCAAGAGCACCAAAGGGAATAAATAGTGGGAGGAGAAATGAGAGTGAAATCTGCTGCAGCATGCTGCCTGTCTTGGACAGAGGTACAGCAATTACTTTCTCTTGACACAACACTTTAGGGTTAGCTCTGGTTTTTTGAATATTTTCACCTCTGGTTATGGATGTGCCTTGCTGATTAAAGAGACCTTGAACAGTGCACAAAGTGAAAATTGCATCACAGGGCTTCCAAATATAAATCTTAGTTACAAAAGAGTCAGCAGTTTAGCCTGTGTTAAAAATTACTTGTTACCCCCTTAAAAAAAATAATAAATCTGTATGGAATCGAATACCAAGTGGCTATTCAGTTCAAGTAACTCAGGTGAACACTCTGGCTAACATGATGGTATACTTCTAGATTTACATTTTTGTTAGGACCAAGAGTGCTAGAGAGAGTGACAATTGATCCGGAGGTGAATAAACAGAACTGGGACAAGACGTTTTCCATGGATGGCTACACAGATCAATAGTAGTGGGTGAACTGTCCGATACAGAAATGCTTAATTAAAAAAAGAATTAAAGAAAATACTAAGAAACTTTTTGAAAAAGAAAAAAATGATGCAGCTGGAGTGTAAAATACTTGTAGCCAGCTTGGAAATTGTTTAAAGGTATAGGAGGCTTACAGCACACATGCTACTTGTTTAAATATATTTCAAAAGGCTCCCCAAATGCTGGCCTGGCTAAGCAGCAGAGTAAGATATAGTATCTGAAATAAAATTCCATAGTTTTGGAATCAGATCTTTTATCTCAGGAATGAAAATAGAGATAATAAAAAAGGTGGTGGATTTAACCTGTAATTATAATGAGGTGGGAAAAAAAATTGATTAATAACTCCCAACTGGCATAAAAACTATTGTTAAGTATTTCTTCAAACTCACCAGGAAAGTTTGAGGAGTGTCTGGAGGATCAGCCCAGACAACCCAGTTGTAAAAGGTGGCTTTGGAGTGTATAAGGTCATAGCTGAATAATGGAATTGCTTGCACTCACTCTGGCAACACTTAGAGAGCTCTTCCTGCCAGAATGTTTCTTAATAAGGAATATGACAGCGTGTGCGACTCAAAATGAAGCATCAGTGGAAGAAATTGCAGTACATTGAGCAAACTGTGAACAAGGCAGCATGATCAAATGGCATTCATCCAAGTGTTGTAAGAGGAACTGGGGGATAAAGGAGCTAATGACTGCAGTGTGTTGCTTGTGGTTAGCATCATATTTCTGCTACAGGTAAGAAGGGTAGCTAGCATATAATCAGCAGTTTAAAAAGGCAGTGGAGGTATTTGAGGAAATTTACATCAGTGAGCTTTGTGATCATGCAGCCTGAATTCATGGAAATTATAATGGAGACCAGAATTGATTTCATTGTTCCCTCTGTAAAGTCATTTATCAAAGGCTTTGGGAAAGGCTAAATTACTCTGAATAAAATGAAAAATTTTGTAAGAAACAATTGGGAAGAATTAGAAAGAGAGGGCAAAAAAGGTTTGTTTTAATAGGGGTAACCAATTGAATTGCACAAGGATCTATAACATTGGTGAACAGTTACAAGAAAAAGGATATGCTAACTAGGTGACCACCAGGTTTGTATTTAAGCTAGACCTGAGTTGGTATAATGGCTAGCTATTTAAAGAAAGTTCTAAATGCTCAGGTTTTGAGGTACGTGGGTTGAAATCATACCTGAAATTCTGTGTAACTAAATTTCAAGTAATCTAAGTGAATGAAAAGTTTAAAAAAAGCATTTTTGTAGGTAGCGATTGGCTTTAAAGTGCTTCTTAACCAACCATGAGTGAAGGATGGAATTGTCTAGTATCTAAAGATCAATGCAGTTCTCCTTAGCAGTGAAAAAAGCAAATCCAGTGTAAAGATTTACTAGTAAAGGAACAAAGAAGAGAAGCAACATTCTGCTTCTGTGGAAATTCATGGGATATATGCATCTTGCGTATTCCTGGTAGTGTGTGTATCCTCATCTCAGGAGGGCTACAGTAGACTGGAAGAGGTTCAAAGAGATGATAGCCTCAAGAGGGATTTAAAGGCATGAACCAGCTTTCACGGGAGGAAGAATTACAGTAATTTCACACTCATAAGCCACACCTGGTTATAAGCTGCACTTCCGGGTAGCCGGGAAGACCACGGAATTTGTCTATAAATAAGCTGCACTTTTTTTTTTCTTTTTGAAGCGAGGATCCATGTGCAACAAAGTAATGAGTCAGAAACAGAATCGCGCCAGCATGGGGTTTGGTGTCAGGTGCTCAAGTTGCAAACAGTTTTCATAGACCAGAGAAGCCTTTAAAGGCAGCCCCAGCCGCCCTCCCCGTGCCACGGGCCCCGGCACTCCCACCCCCGGCGCTGGCTGCCACGGCTCCCCGCATGGCTCAAAAGCAGTGGCCCGCTGCCGGTGGCTCCGGCTTGCTGCCCACCTGGCAGCGGCTCTGCGGCAGCTCCCCACCCAGCCAGCTCACACTTCTGGCTTGGCATTTTGCCAGAATTTGTCCATAAATAAGCGGTACCTGGTGATTAGCCGCAATTCCGGGAAGGGCTTGATTCTTCAGTGAAATAGGTGCAGCTTATCAGTGTGAAATTACTGTAAGCTGACTCAGTTTTTTTATTGTTCTGTCTGGGAAAGGAAGATCATGAAAGAACACAGGATTCTGTGCAATAGGGGAGGGTTACTTACTACTGTCTTCTAGAGTACATGGAATGGAGAAGTAGAGTACTAGGAGCAAAAGGTGGCAGATTGAATCAAAATCAGCAAAAGGAGATACTCCTGCAATTAAGCTGAGGTACTTTCTATTGCAAGATGCTGTTGATTGTATAAAGCAGGCTTGATTTAAAAGCAAGCAAGGAAAATAAAAAGGTAGGAAAAGCTGTTAAACACAGAAATATGTGTTTAACATATTCACTGATGGCTCAGGAAGCCTGCAGTAGATGCAAGTAGTTGGAAGCAGGGGTTGAATATGCAGTGAGTATTTCTGTGCACATTATTTATGCTTTATCTGAGATGTGTTGTTGATTGTGGTTTTCTTACTCTTTTCTATCACAGTATAACAGTTTCATTCATTATTTCTAAATGCATTTCCAGCAATGTAAAGAAAAATGTAATAAAAGAAAACACACTTGAACCAAAATCAAAGCAGCTGTGTAGTTTGTCATACAGAATTTGTGTGAGACAGCTCTTAATTGCAGTATTTAGGGCCCGGGGGAACAGTGCTTTAATGAGTGCCGTCTCCATGCTCTGGAACACCTTCACTTAAGAATACCCCATGCCATGATACTATATTGTATTAAAACCTCCATGAGGGTGGGTATTGTAGGGAGATCTGAAATGTTACGTAGTATGACAGAAAGTTTTTACTTAGTTAATGCTAACACTGGAATTTTAATTTGCATAGTATGTGAATTCAGGTCAGCGTCAGATGTGGAATTTAAAATCCAGCATATTATGTTGGAATTGGATGTGGGACAGTTCAGAACTGTTCTTTTTTATGGAAAAATTCAGTATATGTTTAGTTGTTAGTCATGTAAATAATATATTTTAGGGCTTTCTGTGTGTGGCATATCATTCATATCAGAGAAACTATGCTTAAAACAGTTCAAACAGTTATTACACTACCTCAGGTTATAATTTTTAATAGTTTGCTCACTTACTGGTAATAAGATGTTGACAGATACTTTTATTTATTTAGGGAAATAATAATCACCGCTGTACTGATGGACTTATTGATCAAATGATAGTTAAACATTGTCATCAATAAAGTAAATACTGTGTGAAAATACATGCATCTGGTTTACTCCTCTAGTTTGTGTTGGTTAATAACTCAGCTTGAAATCAAGACTTATCTTAACTTGTTCTCATTTCAGCTTTGGATAGATCACAGTCCAAGAGAGATGGAGGTTTTAAAAGTAATTGGAGCTTTGATCATGCAGAAGAAAGTGAAGGAGATGCAGAGAAAGAGTAAGGATGCTTTTATCTAGGCTATTGAAAGTATAAATGTGTATTTATAATTACTTATTTTTTGTAGTTTATGAATAAGAAACAGTACGTAATATCTTAAACTTTCAGTGATTAAGAAAAAATATTTCAAATAAGTGATTATTTTAAATAGTATTGCCAAATAGCAGTTCATTATATTGTAAGATGGGGCTTACAGCCCAAGGCACAGTATTTCACAAGAGCTGCAGTTGTCTTTGGAGCTTCTGTTTAAGTCTAAGGAACACAGACAAGTAGTATGTGAACATGTGGAATAAGGAAGTTGATAGGTAGGGTATCCAACCAGCTGCAGCTTTTCCTTTAATGATGATGCTACTGAGTACTTGACAGTCGAAGTACTTCAGTAGCTTTAGGCCTTCATCAAGTTAAACCCAGCTTTTAAAGACTCTAGGTTTTCCTTCTTTTCTGTTTATTTCACTGAGTAGAGTTAATGCTGTTTTTTTCCCCTATAATTTAATCATTTACTTGGTACATTTGGATTTTGGCTAAAACTTAAGTCCCATGTGTATAGTTCGAATGCATACTTTGTCCTTGTGACATTTTGTTGTTACTAACATGTTTTCTTGATATTAATGTATTTATTTACAAAATGACTAATGAATTGTTAAAAGAACGTGTGTGTCATGCACAAAGAATTCATGTCAGTTTATTTGTTATTCGTAGATATTCGAAGAATAGGACTTGCAAATTGAAAAGGTATGCTGTGATTCTCTAGTAAGAAGAATCCTGTGATTAAGTACAAAAATAATTCATATATGAACTTGTATCATCTATTATTCTGCCAAATACTGTGCATTGGAAGGTAGGTAGGAAAGTAGACATAACCATATAGTCTGCAGCAGGAGGCTGTGCTGTAATCTTAATAAAACATTAGGAAATGTGAAGTTTTAGTAATTAAAAAATGAGTGCAGGAGTTCATTAAAGTGTGAGGTAAGCATTAAGAGCTCTTGTCAAAACAGAAATGTATTGGAAGTTAAGAGCAATTTTAAAAGGTTTCACAAACTAAGGGTATTTTAATTTTATAAAATTAATTCATGTTGTTCCTCAGCAACTTTACATCCATTCATAGTGCACACAAATATATTTTAAGTATAAGGGCAGTACCTACCTACATACATACATACTATTTCCATTTTAGTTGCCTTCAGAAATAAGTCACATTTGAAAACATAGCAGCTTTTTTTTCTATTAATAATTTACTGCTACTTTCCATTAGTCTGGAGCCAATGTTGACTTAATAGCATAGAATAAAAAATGTATAGAGTAATGATGCAAAAAAAAAGTTAGAAAAATTATTATGAAACATAATCTTTATGTAATTGTATCTGATTTTAAGATTGTATGTCTGGGTGATTTTTCATTCCTTTAAAATGTTCTCTGCAATAAGCAGTTTTCCCATAGCTAGAATTGAATTTTTATTGCCTGCTTAGATCATTTTTGATTTGCTTTTATATCTGTGAATTGTGCAGAATCTTATTCTGAAGTATAGATAGAAGAGTAGTTGAAAATTGATTTAAACCAAAGATCTTGTCTTCTTTACTTACCCATTCTCTGATACCATTTGAGGCAATTTCTTACTCCCTCTGAACAGTCACATGTTTTAAGCTGCCCACATATTTACTTTTGGTAACACCTGGGTTTGTTTATCTTAAAGACATAGCAAGCTTTTAGCATTTTGATTTGTGTTTTTTTCTTTTCTGGTGCATTTTTATTTCATATAGCAAAACATTGACAGAAGGGAATTTTTAGAAAACAAATAACAGTAAATGTTCTTTCTTTTTTTTTTTTTT
>VRYO01002297.1:71229480-71278556 GCA_009812075.1 Sialia sialis | reverse complement strand
GTGGTCTACCCGGCTACCGGGATGTGTGGCTAATAATCAGGTGCAGCTTATAATTGTGAAATTACTGTAGATATTTGTGATGGTCTGCTGATACTGACTACAATGTTTGACTCTTATATGGCTTCTTTGTGGAGAGGGCTGTGAGTCTGAAGCAAGCAGCTGGATGCGTATCGTGCTGGTTGTGGAGACACTGGTGTTACAATGCCTGATTTTACCACAGTTTTTTTGCCCTCTTAATGGCAGACACACAGTAGGTTTGTTTTGAACTAGCCTAAGAATAACATCTCAGCACTTAAAGGAGTGGCTGTATTCTTGTATTACTGCATGAGATCTGTGCTAATGATGTTGGTCAGCACTGGATGCCTGCTTGGATGATGTTCTCTTCAGTGAGATGAACACAAAGCATGTGTTAATGAGCTCCTACCACAGCAATTTTTAGAATAGGTAGATTATTTTAAAAGAAGGATGTCAATTAACTTACTTGGGAGGTAGGTGAGGTGAGTCAAATGCTGAAGATATCAAATAAAGAACACAAAAAGACTAAAACATATTTGTAAACTGAAGAAAGTTTGGAAAAATAATGATCACCTAACACTATATAAATTTATTAAACTGATGCTAGATTTGATACTCAGCGTGGAACAAGAGTTACAGAAATTAAGAACCGTAATTAACAAGTATCTTATCCAAAAGGAAATGCCTACAGATAATACTCAGTCCACTTGAAAGATTAGAAGTAACATTTCTGATGTTGTAAAAAATTATATCTACTCAGGATGGTAGCAAGTGGTGTGAGGCTTTCCTTGCTTAGTAATTGGAGATCCCATAAGAGATCTACCTTTATGCAGAGCAGTAGAGAAAAAGATGACTTGGTCAGCTGAGCGCACTGAAACCTGTGCAGTCCTCCACAGGATAAATGGTGGAGATTATCTTGTGGAGTGGAAGATATGAAAGGATGGCAGACTTGAGCAAACATGGCTATAAAAACATATTCAAGTGATTCCTAAAATTAACACATTATAAGCTGCAGATTATTCTCCTGAAGTGTCTTGGATAATTTATATTTACTTCCTTTGTTAATATCTGTGTAAATGTTTTTGAAATATATCAGTATGCTCCACAGGGATTTTTTTTAAATGGATGGGCCCAGATTTTTCTTGACTGTCATACTGTTTTCTTAATAGTCTAGACTTCTGCCTTCCACTGAGATAACAGTGGCCTTATCAAAAACAAGGAATACCAATAAATGGGTCCAATTTATTTGCACTACAGTGTCTTAACTACCATTTTCTTTCAAAAAGCTTTAGTTTTTGCCCCTTCCATTTAAGGGAATAAACCCCTTTTTTCCATGTATTGACAAATGTGTTACATATTTACATAGAGCTTTTTTCCACTACTTTTGAAATTTGTATTACTTTGTCAAAAAACCCTCCCATAATTATATAGAAGTTTTATACTTCTTTTGTGAGCCTGTTAGTAGGGCACTGTAGCCTTTAAATTGATGAAAACGTCTAAAATTAAGGCTATTTTTAATGGAATGGCACTCTAAATGAGTTAATAATACTGCTACTTCTCTTGTGCCTCTGATAGTGCAACTTTTTACAGTGCTGCCTGCTACTATGTAATTTAAGACAGAGAATGTACACAGTGTGCTGTGAGGGCAAATACATCAACCTGCTGGTTTTATTGTAAGAGTTTTCAGAAAGAAATTCCAGTTATGTTTGAAATGTGACTGGATCGGTTGGTAGTTGATAGAAATGTGCTTGCAACTTATTAGAATGTAACCTCAATGGTCAGCAGAGGTTTAAAGTTTGGGTTGCTTGTAGGTAGTAGTAAAAACATAGCCTGTTAATCTCAGCTCTCTGACTGTTGTATATTCTTAGTGTTTTAAAACATCAAACAAATGGCAAGTGATTAGAGGTAGGTAAACAGAAATTTTTTTTTTCTTGTTCACTGCCTAAATTTGAGTGTGTAATTATGACCTGCTGTTAAGAACTCTATTTAGGTAAATTGCTTTTATTTTTTCCTTTAATATTAGTAAAGACTTAACATTTATTTGTTGTAAAACTTTAAGGCATGTACTGAGAAGTTAGAAATTATGTTCCAGTGTGAAAATAAGCAGGAAACCCATGGTTCTCCTGTTAAAAATGATAGAGTGTAGAGACATCCTCCCAGCAAGACAACTGAGGTTTCATTTAAGTGGGATGTTAAGTATGTGACTGACTGGTATGTTGGGGGAGTGGTATAGTGTTTATTTTGGGTTGGTTTTGGTTTTTTCCTGCCTGTATAAATTGCATCATTGAAGCAGGCAGCGGGAAGCATGTGATACATGAGCAAATAGACATTGCTCGGTTGCTATGTATTCTGCTCTCTGAAAAAACAACCTTTCTGGTTCTGATGAATGTGCTTTGCATTCCTCAAGATCTAAAAGTATCGGTTCTTTTAAAACTTCAGATTTGCTAATATTGCTCTAGTCATGCTGTGTGATAAGAGTTACCCTTGTTTATTTTGATTTAAGCCTTGGACCAGTGTTTTGGTCATTTGCGGTGTGTTAACCTTCTCTTACCTCCCCCCTCAATTGCCCTTTGTTAAAATGGTTGCAGTATTGAAGCACATTGAAATCCTAAAAGTATCAGCACAGTACAAAGGTGTTTTGAAAACGGTCATAATTTTTGTATGAGCTGAAGCTGAAGAACAAAAACGTTTCTAGAGGTGAAATGATCTGGATAGGGCAGCACCATAGACAAATGCCAGAGCTGCAGGTGCTGTAGATTGCTGCTCATGTCTGTGCTGCAGTGTTTTGTTTATTTTTTTAGGATGTGGAGCATTTCTGAAATTGTTAAACTGTGTCTACTGATGAACGTTTGAGAAGGCTCCATGAGCTTCTGTTGAAAGGATAATTTTTTCCGAAAGAGACTTTTTAAAAAAATATTGCAGGATGTAGAAGTTTAAATATCCATGTGTACTCTGTACTGAACTACAGTGTACTCTTCTGCCTCTGTTTGAAATTAGTGATGGATCTACTCTACTGTTCTACCACTGAGCACTTAGAATTGTGGTGTTCTGTAAATGAAAGGAAAACACAACAGTGACACTGGCTGGATGTTCATTTACATCATTCTTCCCATTTGAAAATCAGCTGTGTGCACAATCTTACCTCCTCAAGTTTCAGAGTCTGTAGATCTCACCCAACATTTTTATTTTATTTTTATTTGCTCTAGGGATATTTGTATTGCATAAGATGGAAGAATAAATTGTAACGTGAAAGGAAATACTGTGCATGGAAAAGTTGTTAGGAACTTGAAGGGTGGGGCACTGAGGGATTAGTTAATTTATATATGGAGAGCTGAAGTCACTGTATGTATTGCAAGCCAGCATGTCAAATCGACACAGCTAAGAAATATTTGTTTCTTTGGTGTAGTTCTTCCCTTTTAACACCTGGCATAACTACTTTTATTTTAAGGAATTTCTGCCTGAACGATCTTGATTGACCCTTTTCAAACCATGCAGTTACAAGTTGGCTGGAAGTTGTATGGTTTTGTTGTAGCCAACATAGGATTAATGAGAAGGGATTATCTGCAGATTGCTTCTCCTGAAAGCAAGAATCTAGCTGCTGTCAGTATAAAACGCGTGATTGGAATTTCAGTTTAAATACTTAAGATTACTTGAGGATAACTGCCTATTACTGAAAATAGTGTTCTAGACTATCATGGAGTGGCTTTCATTTTTTTGTATTCTTCTCCATTTTAATGGTTGGGGATTACAGATATTGAAAGTGCTAATGAAACACATTTTAATAGTAGAACCACACTGAATATGTTCTTTTTTATGAAGACATAATTTGGTAGTAATTGCTGTGGGATAAAATGTAGTAACATTAAGTTCTCCTAAAGCACTCTGAAGTTTGGAGTTTTAGACTACATACTTGAACATTGATAGGCATAAACAAAGATCTTGTTCTATAGGTTAATGAAGTTTTGGACTCAATTTATGCAGAGTATAGAATCTTTTAATATTGTAAGTAATATTGTTGTAACCATTCAAGGTTCAGTAGCATTGGCTGTTTTGAATTAAGCTTTCTGATTTTGCTTTTTGCAAAATAATTTGATGTACGCTCTGAGTTCACGTTCATATTATGCAGGTGATCACTGTTGCTCATTTCATGTTCCTGTTTTATGCATATTTATACAATGTGTATGATGCATTTAAATGTAAAGGGAAGGGGGGAAAAAGCCTTTAAACAGCTTTTAAATGTTTTGTGGGTGCTCTGTTGGATTACAATATATGTGCTTTTCTCTCCCACACATCTAGTGAAGCAAAACTGCTCAATTTAGATGACAGTGATGGACCTTTCAGTCCCAATGAAGAAAAAAAGGTAAATAATTGGTCTATCTCATGGTGAAAATGTATCTTTAAAGCTTTTTAGTTTCTTAAACAGTATGACACAGCCATGTGTGCAGTGTAAAGAAATGAAAGTTTCAGTTATGTTTTAGGAACATAGGCTCAAGATGTTTATCTGCCTACCCTCAAAGTTTTTGTCCCCTTCTTGATCTCTGTAGTATTCTGAAAAATATGAGCAAGAGTAACTAAGTCTAAGTTTAGACCAATATCATAAATACTGTACTAAATATAAAATATATATTGTACTTTGTTTTGTAATAAATTGTAGTATGGTTGTCTCTTTTCCATGAAATTTGATATGAAAGGAATTTGAGAATGAAGCCAAAGTAATATTTATTAATATGTTGCATTTATTTTCTCCTTCTGACTTCTGCACAATCATATAATTATTTTAACATACATGAATTTTGTTGTGACAGTCAGTTCGTTGTCGACCTGGAGCTCTCGGCCCCAGCAGCGATGCCATAAAAGCATATGCAAGGCGAGGCAAAGCTGGAGGTTTCAGACTTTTCAAAGGGAACGCAATCGGCCTCAACATGATGGGAAATAGCAAGAAACTGAGGTAATACATTTAATTTGTGTTTCCTTCATCATTGGTATAAATCAGTGCATGATAAACAGAACTTCTAGTCCATTTACATTGTGGGCTGTGCATTTTAGGGAGCTGTGCTGTACTGTGCTTCTGAGTAAAGAGGGAAACCTAGATTGTTACGGTCTTTCCTCTTACAACATGTTTGACACCACATTAGTAAATGGATTTAGAGCATTCAGTAGCATATTTGTTAGTACCTTACCCATGTTGCCTGCATGTGTTACTGTTCCCTCTATACACTGATAGCAGGTAGGAAAATATTTTTTAAATCCCCATCCAGATTTGCTTTTTTCCATAACCATAAATTACCAGGTTAACTCAGGATGTTTTCTGGTTTTTTTACTGCAAGATACAATTTGATTTTGGATTCACAGACTCTTTTTTTAAGGGATTCAGCAAGTAGCCATACTTGTATAGGATAGCTTGAGACTGTCACTTGTGTTTAGTGCTGACACGAACTGTTTTTAAGCATTCAGTGTTGTACTTGCTTGTTACTACTGTCCCTAGCTTGTAAGAGACTGATTTTTTATTTAGTATATAATAAAAAGTGTTACATTCACCTAACTTTCATATTGCTAAAGTGCACTCAGTTTGTAACCTTTGCAGGAAGGAAAAGTTTGTAAGATACCCAGCTGTAGATGGGCCAGTCATCAAATATCCAATGTACGTGCAGCTACATGAGGGATGTCCTTGTTTTCATTTTTTGTGGTTTATCACCATCTGGAAATTAAACTCCAAATAAGCCACTTCCCTTCTTGCCCCCTCCAGTAAGAGAGGGACAAAGGCAGAGACTGTGGGTTGAGATAACCATTTACTGAGAGCAAACAGCAGTGGAGTAAGAAATGCACGCTGACAGCAGCAATACTGATAACAAAAAACAAAAGCATACAAAAATAAAGGAAAGTACTTTATGCACTAAAGGTGATTGCCACTTTGACTTAGTTCTGTGTGGCCAGTTGGAGAAAGACAAGATGATGAGCCCTCCCCACGGCTGGCTCTCCCCATCCCCAAGCCTGAGACATTGGGAAACAATGACAGACAAAACCCTGGAAGTGAGATCATCGGTGTTGTGATGCACTGCTGCTCCACTGTACCAGGCTCAGCTCAGGCTCCGTTCTGCTGCTGCTTTGGCCCACTCTGCTGGACTCAGTTCCACACAGCTCTGCCTCTTCTTCAGAGCCACAACCCAGAGCCATGTTCGCCCCTTTTCAGAGCTGCAGAACCACATCCTGGGGTCGCATCTTGGAGGAATAGGAAGGTGGTGAGTGGCAGCAGCAGAGGATGTGGTCTGCGGGGCTGATCCCAGCAATTCAGCCCAGATGAAGAGAGGGAGACATAAATGGCACACTTGTGGGGATATGGTCCTTATTCTTCCCCCTGACACCACAATGCCTGGCCATGATTTCAAAGGTGCAGAATAATGTAGCTGTGCCCACAACGTAGCCCCAAGCTCTGGCTCCTCCCTGCAATCAGGACATGGCTCTTGTGTGCTATAAGCACTGTTACTGGGACCATCTTACCATAGTCATTTGCAAAAATAAATCCTTGAAGTTCTATATGGTATATATTCTTTCCTGCTATTCTAATCTTCAAGGCTGATGTATTAAGATAAATTACTGGACTGTTATGTGAAACTTCAAAACAATTTTTTTAAAATAAAATTTATTTATTTATGACATGGGTTTATTATAGGCTATTTTTAGGTTTATGCACGTTAGCATGGCACTTCATTGTTCTTGATTTATCTGGGCAAATAATGTTTTGTCTTTAAGGTTTTTTTTGCATGCACAACAGATTTGTAAGATAATATCCACATTTCTGCCTTGCACATCTTCCAGTTCACCCGTTCTTACAGATTCATCTTGGTAATTTCCGTTCTTTAGGGTTCTGTACTTGAGCATGGACATAAAGTTAAAAGTAACAATTACAAATCTGTCAGAGCTCCTTTACTCTGTTTTACTGTTGAAGAAGAAACCTGCCTATCTATGTTATACTTGCTCTTTGTTTTGAAACAAAGATTTTAAAATAAGATTCTTCTAATTCTTGGCTAGCTAGAATTTTCCTTTGTCTGGCTGCAGAATTTGTAGTGAAATCCAACCTTACCATGTAACTTTTTTTGTTAAAGCAGTCATACCTGACTGTATATATGTGTTTATACATATTGTGCAGCTATGTTTTTATTAAGTTCTAGATGTGTATGTGGATTTTGTTTCGAGGTAAATAGTTGTTGAGGTTTTTTTAAATGGTCTAAGAATGTAGTTCAGACAGTCTGTTACCTGGATTGGAACTGCCTTCTATTGACAAATAATACAGTGTAAACCTGAGGCCTAGTAGGATTTATAAAATTAGACTGGAAAAGTAAAATCTTTTGCATGTAAGTGGGCACCCACTTCTTGTCTAGTACTGAGCTGCATACTGAATTTAAATGAAAAATATAAACATCCACCTTCTTCTTACTAAACTGTCATTAATGAAGGACTGTTGTGAATAATGGACGTATAGGCCACTTGACTGCTTCTAACGTTTTGGTCACTGCATT
This sequence comes from Sialia sialis, assembly GCA_009812075.1. NCBI lineage: Eukaryota > Metazoa > Chordata > Aves > Passeriformes > Turdidae > Sialia > Sialia sialis. The sequence goes on along the minus strand of VRYO01002297.1, from coordinate 71,271,024 downwards.
TTGTGGTTATGCTCTAAGTGATTATCTCGATTTAATGACTTCATTAGGATATTGTACCTTTCATAATGTGTATCAGTGTGGGATCTAGTAAGTTTACTGGTGATTGCTGGTTTGTTCACTTTCATAAGCAGAATGGAAGGGGCTTAATAGTGTAAATTTAGACTTTTCACCTAGAAAAGATTCTGAAAGTTGATAATGCTGTTAAGCTGCTAGATTAAATATAAGACCAGGTACTTGATATTCTTCATCTGTTCATGGTGATTTTTATCACAATGTTGTAGGTTTTTTCCATCTTATCTGCAGAATAGGGACTAAAAATTTCAGATCAGTGGGGCTTGACTCAAATGAGTATTATTCTGGTAGAATAGTCCCTAAAATTCAGAGTTTAAGATAGGAGGAAGGGATATGCAAGGACAGAGAGAAGAAATATTTGCTGTACTTGTTGGAGTCATTTAAATCAAGCAAAAGGCCATTATCTGTTACCTGGTTAAGCAAACTCGTAACCTAATTAGTTTTGGTTGTATTTTTTTAATCATGAGGCCTTTAAATAGCTTTATCTTTGCTAGCTTTCAATAACTTAATGCAAGTTAGAATACAAGGCCCTTTTAGATTTTCTTTGATAATTTTTTTTTAAATCGTTATTTGATGAACAGCAGAATTAGTGTAGTTCGTAGTTGTGTGTTTTTGAAATGTTGTTCTTCCTTTACTTCTAGCTCCATTGATTTGCCCAGTGCAAGATTTTTTTTGTTTTGTCTCTTGAATATGTGGTGTTAAGAACTTAGTAGGATCAGCTGATAGCACGTGATGGTAAAACCTTGTTTTCATCAGAGCCTAGGCTTCAAATCATTCTGTGGTTTCTGAGCTAACATTGATGAAGCATTTATTGTTAAAATACTGTAAGTTCTTTTTAGAACATTTGTTCTTTCAAGGAACTTTCTGACCATTACAGCACCCTGCTTTTAGTGTGTCGTATTAATTTTCAAGAAATTGGGCTGGAACTTGCAAGCACAGATTTCAGTTCTGATATGCCTTTTTTGCACCTCGCTAGGACTTTGTATTTTCTGGTGTTTCTGTCTGTGTTGGGTATGTTCCATTCAGAGAACAAGATTGTAGAGCAGATTGTGTTTTACAGCTGTCCTAGTTGGAAACATGTCTGACACCATATGAACCATTTAAGTGTGCCATCTAGAACAGTCTGCTTTGACTCAAATCTGATTCCTGAGCAGTCTGCGGTACTCTATTCCAGCACCTACTGGAGTTTTCACTACGTGAGTGTGAGGCAAAAAGCAGAAGTGCTGCTTAACAGTTTTCTTCTGCTGTGGGGCACAAGACAGAGTTTCACCATCATGATAGTTTGGCAAAGTTCAGATCCGACAAACACAATGGTAAAACAAGAGATACATAGGCTTGCTTGCTTGTTTGAAGTCCTTTAGGTCTTAAGCATTTGAGAAGGTATTCCTCCACTCTGCTTCTGGTTTTTTTTCCTAGTATCTTTTTTGATGACATGAAACGGGAAACCAAAGAGGATTTGAGACATTCTATAGTATTTCAAGCAAGTGGCTGTCAGCTTTTTATTTCTGAGGTGGCAAATTAGACAGAAGGTTGACTATAGATTGATCTGGATGATGACTGGTCAGCTGGAGTTGCATAGACTTGACTTAGAAGTGAAGTGACTGTGTTTACTTTCAGGAGGTTGGTGTTTGCATGGATGCTATCAGTTTTCAGGATGTTGGACTGTTAACTCAGATGGTTTATGATGTTTTTAAATTTCATATCCTAGAAAAGAGAATTTAACCCTTTGGGTTTGTTTTTTTCTGTTATGTTTGTGGTTATATTAGGGGCAGTCAGAAATGCTCTGAAAGCTTCTAATCTTGATTTACGTAAGGCTACCAAAAGGGTTTGTAACACTAAACTGAAAATTAAAAAGCAAACTAACAGTTTACTCATTTTCTTCTTTTGGGGGAATGTAAAGAAGGGATTAGGAATTGGTTGTCAGCTTTTTTTGAATTGTGGTACTTTGGGTTGCTTTTCATTGTTCATAACAGAACAAATGGCAAGATAGTATTTCTCACAAATACTATTATTTGGAATGCTCTTTCACATCATTTTCTCTAGTGCAATTAAAATTTCCAAGCAATTTGGAAAGCACAATTTAAGCACTGTATTGCTGTAATTTGAAACAGTTTGCATCATCAACATGCTGTCTATTAAAAGTTCTGTGATATTTGAACACTTCAAGCATAGTATTGTGTGTCCTGTGACAGCAGCGTGCAAGATAATTCTTAGGGTTTAATGATCTCTGAAGGAGCACTGTATTATTGATCTACTATATCTTAATTGCTTAATTACTAGATCGGGTATTGGTAAGAAGTCTTCTCTCCATAATTGCTGGTTTTACATAATAATGAGATAAAAGTCAAAAGGTAACAAAAGAAGAAATCCAAGAAATGCTAAGATACATTGGTGAATAAGAGTCCTGTTGAGATACGAGCACCTGAGAATCTTTCATTTTTTCTTTTTGAAATGTGTTGATTTTTTTAGTTATGAGTCATCTTCCATCCACAATTGCTGTGTTTATTTTTTTATGAGGGTTATTCCTGAATTCAGTCCATTTTGGCCCTTAAGTCATATTAAAAAAGGTAATATTATGCCTTAATAAAATGAGAGATGAAAGTATAAAATTAGAGATGAAAGTATAAAATAAGTTATAAATAATTACAAGTAATTTTAAAAGGCAGTGTCTTTTAGCAGTACAAGGTTGAGTGAAAAAATCTTTACTTCCAGGAAAAACAATGATGTATTCTTATATATCCATTTTATTATAAGACTAAATGTTTTTATGCCTGTAAAAGGATCCTAGCAATGTGTATTATTGGTTCAGAAATACTTCAGTTCTTGGTATTGTGTGGCTGGTTTTGTTTTACCTAAGACTGTATAAACACACCAGCGTCTTTTCTTAAACATTTTTCTGTATGTTTGCAGTGAAAATGCTCAGAATATATCTGGTCCTGTTACTGTGGTACATGGCAGACGCTTTCACCATGCAAACGCACAAACAACTGTAGTAAAAACAGCAGCCCAAAGGTAAGACCAATGACATTTGTTTCTCCAGATGTTTCAGTTGTAAAATTCCAATCTGCTTTTGTATGTAATCGTTTTCCTTATGCTATGAAGTCTTTTAAGAAAGTGTAAGTAATCCTGTGAGTGTATTCTTGATTATGAGCTTTGACCTCAATTACTAAAGTTTCATAAAACCATTTAGGTATTACTATCATATAATACTGGAATTTAGTAATTTTGAAGAATACTGGCAGGTAGTAGGAGAGCACCAGCTAATATAAATATTTTAAGAAAATAGTTCGAAGTAGACAAACGTAGTTTGCAGTAGAAATTCACATAACTACAACATGATCAGCAAATCACTAAGTCACAGCAATTCCAGCTTGGATAAGACCCATGTAAACATTAAATTATAGATCTGAAGATTATATATGGTCTGTACATACAGTGTAAAACATATAAATTGGAACAGAATCAAGGTTTTGCATATATGTAGAATTTTTTTAGAAAGGATGACTGGAAACCTGGAAGTCTTACTGAACTGTGCTGAATTGAACTTCATGGGTTTGAAACTTAAAACCTTGCCAAATTTCTGTAAATTGCAGGGTTGGTTCTAGGTGTTTTTTACACCCAGTGTAAACACAAACATATGAGATAGCGACTGTTTTAAGGACTTTTCTTTCAAAGTTTATCCATTCAGAGCTCTTTGTTTATGAATTCTGTGGACTTCCACCATCCCTCATGAGAGCTTTATCCTGTCTGCATTTTGCAGTTTACTTCTTCTGCCTCCTTTTTTCTTCTCTGTTTTATAGTATAGATTTTTTAGGGTGGTAGGATCATACACAGGCATTATCTTTTTTGTTTCATCCTGTTTCCCTCAGTTGGATTTGCTGACTTCAGAATAGGAAAGCCCATATACTATTGTGAATGAATGATGTAGTACAAACATATATTAGAGTAATCCGGCATTGAATAAACAGACTGAAAAAGGAATTTTACAGTCACAAAATAATAGACTCATAGAACAGTTTGGGTTGAAAGGGACTTTAAAGGCCAGCTAGTTCAACCCTCCTGCCATGAGCAGGGTTATCTTCAACTAGATAAAGTTGTTCAGAGCCCCATCCCACCTGACCTTGAATTTTGGCAGGGATGGGGGAGCTGCCACTTGTCTGGGTAGCCTGTCTCAGTGTTTCACCACCTCATTGTAAAACACTTCTTTCTTTTATCTAGTCTGAATCCACCCTTGTCATATTGCAACAGGCACTGCTAAACTGTTTGTCCCCATCTATCTTTTAGGCCCACTTCAGGTACTGAAGGCCACAGTAAGGTCTCCCCAGAGCCTTCAATTCTCCAGGCTGAACAACCCCAACTCTTAGAGCCTTTCCTCATAGGAGAATTGCTGTTTTATCCTGTTCTTGAGGACTTAGGCTATTGCCTAACTGTTTCCAACAGTACTGTAGCCTGTAAATGGTGTATAGGTGTATACATGTGGTTATCGGATGGACAATTCCTTCCCCTCAGTAGTAGCAGATGCAGTGGTAGGTATCTCTTTCAGTTTTTCTTGTCATCAGTGTGAGGCTGAGGACTAAAAAGGATTGGCAGGTTTTACCGTGAGTTAAACTGAAAGATGGGTTTATGCTACCACTGTGATTTCAGCTGAATCAGCTGTCCTTTTTCTTGCATGAAGTCCATTTTAGAATATCTTTGTTCAGTGTTGCATTGAGGAAAATGTAGTCATCTCTAAGCATTCATGATTTTACCTTTCTGGTGGGTTTTGTTTGTTCATATCTGTTTGTTTGTTTTTGTTTATTTTTGAGGGTCTTTTTGGGAGTTGTTTATTTGTGGGTCTTTTTTGTAATTCTGAAGGATAAAATTTTGATATGCAGTACTAATGAAAATTATTTGAAGTAAGCAAAATCATACAAGAATGTTGGCTTGATAGTACTCGTGTACTTGATTGAGCTTTGCTGTGAAATGGTTCTTCAGCCAGCCAGTCAAAATGGATTCATCTTATCAAGTTCAGTGCCATAGGTTTCTTCAGCCTGCTCCAGAGACTCTTAATCTTCAGAGGATGTTGGATTTGCCTGCTTGCCTTTCTTGCATGTGATTTATTTCTTTATAAGCCTACAATGTAATGTGAAGAAAAAAAAGGTGTGACATGCTGAGAGAAAACTAATGCATAACATAGGCAAGCTGAATATTGTGTGAAGTAATTGGATAGTAGTCATCTTGAGTGTTCTAAATGTTTTCTTTTAGGATTGTTATTGTAGTTAATTTACATTAGCAACAGACAATTAACTCTTATGCTAGGAATATTTTTAGAGTTTTAAAGGCAGGAAATAGTCATAACAATCCTAAGCAGTATGTTTGTTACTGGAGGATATCAGAACCAACATGATCTAATTGACTGAGGGTGAGCTTTACATAGGAACTTTGCAAATGTTTAATTACTGGCTTCTGACTCAACTGACTGCTTTTTAAAAGCTTCTAAATCTGTTTCTGAGTTAGTGGTTTGAAAATTAATAAAATGTGGATTCCTGGAAGACTTTTAATAAATAAAAGAAGAGAAATTTCAGGGCTACTTGATATTGAAAACATAGGCTTCTGAGTGAGAAGGCAGTAGTCAGAAGAGCACCAACTAAAATAGGACTATTTAAAACTGACCGTAATATGAAATTCCAGACCATATAAAATGGGTAATATATTTTGGTCATATATTTTTACTTGTGTAGGAATTTTTTTACATCCTTTATTGGCTAGTCTTTACTGACATGAGGCAATAGTTGAGTTTAAAAGTAAATGCTGTTGGTGATTCCTCAGAAAGGACTGTATGTGAGTGGCAAGCCAGGAATAAAGTTCTAGATCTATATATATCAAGACAGAAAAGCTGACAGCATAGAAATTGAGCTCAAAATTGTTTTTCTATGCTAATTTGCAGGTGACACAAAGTTATGTTCTGTTTATTTTTTGCATCTGTGCATTTTTTTATGGTGTGGTGATCAGTAACAACATGTGGGAAATTTTATCTAACCTGATATGTTGTACTTGAATCAACGGTAGATTTTTGAAAGGATAACCACAAATAAAAGCATTATTAAGTGAGTTGGGCTGTTTTAGTCTCTGTCATTGACATTTTAGATTCTGTTAATTACACTGGGTTCTTTGGGTGGGGATGGTGTCACATGGAACAAGCTTGATTAGTATCAAGTTGAATTTGTGTATGATTTGTACTGCATTTCTTATTTCCTGCAATTTTTTTGTGCATACATGTTAAAGTCTATCTGTTGCATTCATATGAAAAAGATATGTTTCTACCACTACAAAATTTGGCATTTCAAAATAATATTATGATAAATGTTCATGTTTATTTTCCAGTGGAATCTGGGGATTAAATTGAAATTTATTCATGTCTGATACAACAGGTTTTCAGATATAGCTTGCTCTAGTGTTGTAGTTGGTTCACACTATTTTGCTTCATTTAATGGATGCATAGTTCTGTCTTGTGCTGTTGACTGACTGTTCTTCCAGACCTGGCATTGAAATAGCACGCATGTTTAACAAATCTTATTCCTGAGCTGCATGAAGCTGTTGGTAGGGACAGTGATCAATCTAGTATTCTCATCTTTTACTCTTCCTGAGATGTAAGAGTGAGAATTCCTTTAAATGCATTATATTGGTGAGGAATTTTTAAACAAACAAATAAGGCATCTAATGTAATGACAGTGCATGGTATTGCACATTCTGGAAATTTTTTTCCTGCCTTTAGGTTTCCTTAGCATTAGGTATGTGTTCCTCAACAGGATGACTCTTTGAAGCACCTCTAAACAAGTTACCTACAATCCACATGTTAACTGTGCCAAGGATGCAAAGATACAGGATATGTCTCTATCCAGACATGATTTGGATCTGACTGCATTGATAAAACTGGGATGTGACCTGTATAAAAGCAGTGTTTATGGTCAGTAAAGGCTAGCTCCAGTCAGGAGCAGTTCTTCTCCACCTTCACACAGCACTGGCTCATTACCTCCCACCCCAGTTTTAAGTTGCCACGGTCACATTCAGTTCTCAAGTCCTTTTAATCTCTTCCCAAAGCAATTTGGGGATGGAATGTACTTTCATACTGTACTCTGTAGGATTATCAGGACTGCATTCTTACCTGTTTTGCTTCCACTCCTGCTGTTCTCTGAGTAACAAGATAATTCGTTTCTTCAGTTCTTGTGAGTGTACTGTTTATGAAAAGGAAAGAAGGATGAGTTTTTATTACTATGTAATGCCATTACTCTGTTTAGTTTGGCTGAAGTAAAGCAGGAAACAATTTGAATTTGTTCTCTTTTAGAATACAGTCAGTGTAATGCCTGTATGTTGGAAGTTTGTTAGGCTTTGGATGTCTGGGAGGAACAGTCACATAGATTAAAAACTTACAGCATTCCATATTGCAAATTTATAAAAGAAGACATGTAGATGCTATTTTCAGGTTGTCTGTGTGCTAGATTTTTTTTTGGCCTAAACCTCAGAAGGCGGTTCCTATTTATCCTTCTCTAGCCTTTCCATGTGGTTTCTTAAATACTTAAGATCTGCTGCTGAAATTTGTTTCTGAATTTAAACACTTAGATATTTTTTTAATACCTGAAAACTAGTTCTTACGTTTTTTTGGTTTTTTTTCTTTTTTTGCATGGCTATCAGGGATTGTTTTAGTGGTTGACCTCTGTTTTAGAAGTCTTTTCCAGCCTTAATGGTTCTGTGATTGGAAATGAGGCTTGATAATAATTTGTGTATTAGAACTCTATCTTACTGCCTTCTGCATTGCAAGTGAATTGAGATGACCAGGTTAAGTTCAGAGTTAATCAAATTTTACTCATTGAAAAAGAGTCAAGTCAATGTATTTAGACTACTGATTGTTGCCTGTCTGTGAGTAGTGTTTGTGCATTTCTAATTACTTTGACAGAAATGTGGTGAAAAAATTATTACGCTTGTTTGAAAATTAGACTGGTGAGTGAAAGACAATGAAACAGTTACAATTTATATTTAATAACTTTTGCATTTAGTGATGTGCAACACATGTGGGGCTTTACATCTTATGTGTTTTTTTCTTTTTTCATATTTTAAGCAATCTGGACCGAAAGGAAAGGTAAGCTTACTGTTGATAAAATGAGCATGGCAATAAGCATTAAGACAATTAACTGATTGAGTGCTGTGTTAATGCTAGTTAAAGAATATTCAATCCAGTCAATCCTATCTGCTCATATGTGATAGGGGTTGATTGTTTTTAGTTCTGTTTCTATGGTTCGCTTACTTGCTTTTATTGAAAAAGGACCTTTACATCCATCTCAAAGTAATGCTTTGTTACTGTGAATGTTGGATAGTTTTCCACAGGAAATTCATTTATATATCCAATGCAAAATTGCATAAACATTCTCTGGATTTTACGAATTCAGTGCTAATTATTTTTGTAGGGCGGCAAACTTTGTATAATAGAATAGCTCTGAAGCATCTTAGTAAAATGATTCTGAAGCTCTTAGTAGGCTGTTTTACAGCTTTCACTCTTATCATTGCAGCTTGTTTTGAATTGTGTTTAAGATTTTTACTGCATTATCGTATATTTTGCTCATATGCTAAAACAGTTAACAGAAAATGTACAGCAAAACCTGACACACTGGGTTTTTATTGTTCATTTCAGGCTAATTTCTCACTTGCTTTTCGTCTGGTTTACTGCTGTTAACATTTTATTAGCAGTCTGAAATACCATACATTTATTTTTCTTCATATATAGCTTAAATTTTTATGTTAGTGGAAATGTTCTCTTGATAGTAATGAACTCATTGAGTTTTTGTAAATATCCTGTCTGTGTAGGTGGCTGTTGGCAGTATGAGCTTGATGCCAGGTTGAATTGTTTAAGTGTGTATATAATGTTTAACTAATAATGATATAAATAGCACAAGTTCTTTGTGAATTCAGGATTTCCTTGATTTATTTCAAATTCAGAAAATCAAGCCTTTCTGTTTTACTGCCTTTAGTTACTTCTTAAAAGAACTATCAAATACTCATCAGCCAGTTCGTGTCACTGTATGGTGTAGAAGAAAAGGTTTGAGTTCCATGCTGGTGTGATCTTAATTTTCTCACAGAGACACCTGCTGCTTCTTCATCTAGTACTACTGGATACATTCCTTTTTCTTTGCCTGCTTTTTGTTGTTGTCCTAGCAGGAGAAGATGATGTAGGCAGGAGTTGCTAAATTTAGCTTTAATCATTACTGCCACGATAAGTGCAGCAGCAGCTCCTGACTTTCTGGGCCAAATGGGGTTGCTGACCTGTGTTCTGAAAACCGTATTCCCTGTGCTGCTGCTTCTCTTTTCAGCCTTCAGTCTTTGTACTCTGCTCTTCCTCTAACACATGCTGAAGGTAAATCTCACCTCAGCAGCTTTGTGCTTCAATCTTATTGTGCTTTACTCTCTTTTTGTGTAATGATGTAGAAACCAACAGCCTGCCTGCAGTGATACATCTCCAAATAATGCATATAGAAGCAGAGAAAAGGCTGAATAAGGCAGCCTCTCAAAGAGCCAGGCTGTGCATTAGACCCAGCTCTTGTGTAAGCCTGCACCTCAAGAAAATCAGGAGTTGGTGCAGCCTTTTTGATGTGGCTTGTACCAAATCATAGGTAGCACTTCCTCCCAAATTCCCAGATCCAGATGTTTCTTCATGTTTGCTTTCTGGCATAGACAGAAATTGTGGGCCTGCCCCTTCCCCTCATTCCCCCCCAATACATTTCTATTTTTTTGTTTTCCTAGAGAAGGATTTTTAAGTGAAAATGTCACTTTGTCTGGAGTTTCATAAAGCTCTGTCTACCAGGCCAATATGAAGATATTAAAATCCAATTCCATCAGCAAGAGAATATAGCAGTAATAAGGAATGTTTGCTGAAAATACAAAATCAGTGATGCCATTCTTTGTGGCCAAACATGCTTACCTAAAATATTGTAGCATTTAGCAGTTAAAATATGTCAAAAGTTCATGATGCTGCACAGTCCAGACTGTCTCAGTATTTCAGTCCTTTGTGTTGCAGAAGATTGATTTTTCTTGTTCCTGTAATCAGTGTTTTGCTGTTTGATGCTTTGCTGCTTCCTGAGATGGCTTTTTATCAAATACTTGTCTACTTCCCTTGTACTTATAGGTATTAAAAGTGCATATAAGCTAGGAGGTAAACAAGATGCCTGAAGTTGTTTCACCTCCAAACATTGTTTTTTTTAACTGTTAAATACGGTATATAGGTAATCTTGCCTCTTGATCAGCTCAGCTGTTTGATCCCTCAGTTATTCCCAATGAAATGGAAGACTTAGTTTGGACAGGGTTTAACAGCAAGAAGGCATTTGTTTAGAAGTGTTGTGTGTTCTTCAATCTGTACTTTTTTTTTCTTTTCCAAATAGTCCTTTAAAAGGTGTATATATAATGTTTGCTTTAAAAAACAACCAGTTTTCCTTCTGTTTCTGCACTCACACACAATTAAATGGTTCAGTGTACTAAGTATTTTACTGGAGAAGGTATTAATGGATCTGCAGCAGTTCAGGCAGCGACAAGCACTGTGCTCAGAAGGGCAACTTTGGTTTCCAGTCTGTAAAAATTTCATGGTGGTGTGCTTTCCCTTTCTCTTTGTGGGTTTTTCAGGAAAGGAAAGAAGTAGAAGGTGCCTAAAGTTGCTGCCTTCTTGTGGACGGGCTTTCACTGTCTCCAAGAAAGCATTATTTTTAAAATTTGTTTTGTTTTGTTTAAATTTAAATAGGCTTTAAAGTTGTCTTCACTTTTCTTTCTAATTCAAAGCAACTTCAAGCTAGACTTTGAATTGCTAACCACACTGAAGTATGTTGGGAAGCCTCAGTTCTCTTGGAGCTGGTTTTTGTGACTTGGGTTTGGGTGTTACTGTTTCATTGTGAGTGTATGGGTTCTATAGTGTGGGAGAAGAAAGATACACTTTTTTTTTAGCTACCACTTCTATATTCTTGCAGGTGTTTGGCTGTTTAATAGTTATAAATATGAGTCTATGCTGCTAACATAAAATTCAGACAGGGGTAGATAATGCTGGTGTATTCTGATTTATTGTAAAAGGATTATTTAGCCTTACATGAAAAATAATGAATTTATCATCTTAATAAGATAAATATATTTTGCATATTAAAAATGCAATACAAATGTTAGAAGAAAACTTCTAACTTAGAAATGTCCAGAGACCTTAATTAGATTTTAAATCAACTAGATTTTAAAAGAAATTTTACTACTCTAAATCTGCCATATCATTTGCTTTGATTTCAGTTAAATGACAAATAGCTTCAATATTGTTTCTCTTAAATATCATTTAAGTGTTACATATTTTAGACATCTTATTGAAAATAATATTTCTAGAAGTAATTCTATTCAAAACAAGACTTGCTGTTGTGAAATACTAGTGAAAGGTAATTATAACACTTGACACAACAGCTTGTGCTCCTTTACTGCACTGTTTATATCTTTCAAACCTAAAATGATGTTACAGGACTTTTTTGCTCTTCAGAACATCATGAGCATTGGTTTTGATAGTACAGCTTCTCAAGTTTAAGCTCTGCCATTTATTTTCACTAATTCTGCCTTAGACTACTTCCATGTGATAGGACTTTTTAAGGAAAATGATATAAAAAAATGTGTTGAATTTATGAATGAATATTTTTACTGATTTTCCAATTTTGGTTCAGTTTTTGTGTGTGCAGATATTAAAAAATTTTCTGGGGGAGCAGGATTGTTTCAGAAGCACATTAGACACAATTAGTAACAAGTAAATTAATCTGTCACCTGTGATATGTTTGCCAGCAGTCATGATAAAGTGCTATGACATCTCTAGTCATTCTGAATAGCCATGCTTGTTTCTCAATCCTTCTTTCTGCTAGAATTTTCTTTAAAGCTGCAGCCCATCAATACAGTCAAATGTGTTTGGTATTAGGTAAGAAGTGTCCCAAAGGGCATTGTAGATTAATCTTTTTGCAGAGATATTAGTTAATAATGTTACCTAGAAATGCAGAAAATTCAAAGGTTTTATAGTTTGATGATTAGGAAATGGTGTGTTGAAAGAAATCAAATCTTATACCTTGAGCTCAAGTCTACTTCAGCCATAGCCAAATTTTTGTCAGATGAGTCCTCAAAATTTAGCTTAGTGGAGATGTTACTGCCTGCAGCTGTGTTTGCTTTGCCCTCTTGCTGATGATGAATGTCCTTGTAATCAGAGGTGGCAATATGGAACATGTGTGACCCATTTGCAGCCCAGTGCTTAACTTTCTAATAAAACCAGTTTCTGGTGAGTTTGTTGGCAAGGTTTCCTGTGTTTCAGATGTGTGCCATCTTCTGTTATGACAAGAATAGTAATCTGTAGCTGCAGGACTCAGTAAGCACTGAGAAAGAAAAGTGCTACAAACAGTAACCCACATGCACTGAACTTAAGGAATCTTAATTTGCTATTAGCATGATTTGATACACATGTGTGTAAACTGAAAACATCTTTCAGGAGACTGAAATCTTGCTGTAATGCCATGTATTACATTAATTTGCACAATAAAATGTAATATCTATATTAGGCAAGTTATACCAACAAAAGACTTACTATTCAGTAGTTTGTCTATATTACAATATTTTAAAAACAAATACATAGGAACCATGTCTGCTGTGTTGTTCTTTCTGTTTTTTGACCGCAACAGTTTTTGACATGGGATCTCTTTCCTCTGTTTTGCATTTTCTCTTCCTGTTTTTTGAGTTGTGGAACTTGTGGAATCTACTTTAATATTAAAATAATAGTTGTTTCTGCTCTTGGCTTTTAAAAGTATCTGTCTTGTATTTCATGAATGAGGAGGAGGAGAATATGCTTCAGTATTTGGAAACTTGGGTCTAAAACTGACAAACTCCAGAACTGTTGATTATTATGGAGGAGATTTAGATCAGAAACACTTCCAGAACATTTACTCTGGCTGTTTCTGTTACTCTGGTAATACTTTTTTATGTGTACAAATAGCATATAATAGGAGAAGTTACTTATTTGTAGCTTTCAGATGCATTTCAGGTTTTTTTCTTCGTGTATAATTGTGGCTAAGTTATAATGGTGTCTGTTAAAAGAACAACCATACATCTAATTAATTTTCCAGAAAAGAATACCCACCTCAGCTTCAGAAAGTGGAGGCAGACCACATTGGATTACCAAGGTCTCAAGAAGTGGGTAAGTTATGTTTAGACTTCTCATTTCTTCTAAGCAGAAGAATTTTTTTTAATACCTGATTTGGGTGGGCGTGTCACCAAATGTTATATAACCTTTAGTATATATACTTACAGCCTTAGATCATGTTATTCTAGTTTTGTACGAGTTTGTGCATGAAGGGATGGTTTTGCCCTTCTTGACAGATTTCTGCAACTAGTTCAGTCATGTAATAATTTTAAATTAGACTTCAATTATTTTAAAAGCAACAGAAATAGGGAAAATTTAGGATCGTAAAATTGGATATGGAACAGACCTATGGAGTTAACCAGTCTGAGACCAACCCCTCAGGTTGTTTGTGAATTACTGATGAAGAATTTCTGTAGCAGTGTTAGTAAGAGAAAAATGTGATGTAGTAACCAGCATTTGATATTAAGTGTATGCATACACTGAGGGAGTTAATAAAAGAACCAGCATCAGCTCTGTACGTCAGCTGGAACATGCTCTTACGTTATTGCTAGGGAACGCTGATGGAGGTGTAGTAGAAAAAAATATAGTTTTGTTTCAGGTGTGGAAATTGTGAAACTGGAAAAGAAAATACCCTGTGTTTGTGAAGCTTTGTTAGTATAGATACAATCTGTAAACCTGCTGTTCAGCTGCGTAGTCACCTGCACTGGCAAGTTGTTCTGCTGTGCCATTTTAGGTTAATGTTAAGTAGCTCTTCAGCAGTACTACTCTAAAGTAAGTTAAGCTAGGGAAAAAACACACCTATTACTAATTAGTTTTTAAAATTATCCATTCTTTAGTTTTGAGATGTCTTCTCATAGTGGGATGTTTATGAGATATTGAAAAAGTGTTTCATGTCTATTATAAAAAAACATATTCTTAAAAAAAGTTCCAATATAGAGACTGTAATGAATGGATTATAAATAGCACTTTTACATGAAAACAGTTAAAGCACTCTTGTACAGCACATTCCATTTCTTAAAATGCATAGTGAGGTTTAAGTCTGGAGTTTCTGTGTTCCTATACTTGGACAGCATTTAAATACATGTCCCAGTATAAACCAGGAAATGAGAGTATAATTCACTACTACTGTATCTTGTGTTGAAGAAGTAAATCTGAAGGAGTAAATCTGCTGGTTGGCACTCAGCAGTGTTCCCAAATGGCTGAGATGGCTGATGACATCCTGGCCTGTATCAGTAACCGAGTGGCCAGCAGGACCAGGGCAGTGATTGTTCCCCTGTATTCAGCACTGGTGAAGGCCACGCCTCCAGTGCTATGCCCCTCAATTTGGAAAGGGAGGGTGTCCAGAGAAGGGCAGTGGACCCTGTGAGGGGTCTGGAGCACAGGTTTTGAGATGAGCAGCTGAGGGAACTGGAGGCATTTAGCCTGTAGAAAAGGAGTCTCAGGGGAAACCTCCTTGCTCTCTAGAATTACTTGAAGACATGTTGTAAAGAGGTCAGGGTCCTTCCATATCTTGGGTGAGAGGTAAAAGTCTTACATTGTGCCAGGAGAGATTCAGATTAGAAAGTAGAAAAAATCTTTTCACTGAAAGAGCGTTTAGGTATTGGAATAAGTTGCTCATGGTGGTGACAGGGTCACCATCTCTGGAAGTGTTCAAGAGGCTTATGGATGTGGCAGTTGGGCATGTGTTTGAGAGGTGATTATGGTGGTGCCAGGTTAATTGTTGGACTCAATGATTTTGAAAGTCTCTTCCAACTTCGATTATGTGAAATCCTAATTACACAGATCATTTCCAATTACAGTAATTTCACAATTATAAGCCACACCCGAATATAAGCCGCATTTTATTTTTTAATAAGCGATGATCCATGTGCAACAAAGTAGAGAATTAGTAACAGAATCACACCAGTGCGGGGATTGGTGTCAGGTGCTCAAGTTGCAAACAGTTTTCATAGACCAGCAAAGCCTTTAAAGGCAGCCCCAGGTGCCCTCCCCGGCCGGCTCTCACTTCCAGGTTGGCATTTCACTGGGATTTGTCCATAGATAAGCCGCACCTGATGATTAGCCGCACTACTGGGGTAGGCTGGATTCTTCAGTGAAAAAGGTGGGGCTTATAATTGTGAAATTACTGTATTCTAAATGTAGTAGTTTTGTAGTAAAAATTTTCATCAGCATAATCTAGCATCCCCCCTGTTTTTGAGAGCAGACACCCTCCACTTGATTTGCAGTGAAGTTAGCATACATTTGCAAATCCAAAGCCTCTTGCAAAGATAAAAGATAAAAATTGTCAGTGAGAGACCCTGCAATTTTTAAAGTTACTTTGGGGAATGTTTTTTTAATTCATACAGTGATGAAATCATGACATATTTGAAACAGTGTAGGGTTTTTTGAAGTTTAAAAATGTGTTTATGTTTAGTTCAAGTTAGTGTATAAAGAAATTGATCATAATTATAACAGGGTGTGAGTGGACATTCCTTGTTAATGTTTTTGCATTTTTTCCCTCCTAGACAGTGTAATGGAGAATGCAGATGAGTCTGAATCAGAATCTGACATTAAGAGAAAGGTGCGACAGAAAGGTCATTGCAATTCATACCAATCTGACTCAAGTCTTTCTTCTGCTACAAAAAAATGCTTAACTCAGTCAAAGGTGGGTTATATTTTAAAAATATGTGAACTCTTGTTGACTTTAAAAGTTGTTGCATGTTTTAAAAACAGACGTCTCGGGGTAGAGCAGGTTGGTGTTTTAAAAATCTGTAGAGTTGGGAGGAATATTTACATAGAGTTGGGAGGAAGATTTGCATAATTTAAAGAAAGTTGTAGTGATAGAGACATTGAAGTGCTAATATTGCTACTAGCTGTGAAATATTTCTTTTCTGATTTGAACAGACAGAAGCTGCACTAAAAAGAAAAATAATGTGATTCAATTGCAAAAATTTGATAAAACAGAGATTGATAATTTTAATTTGCTGAAATAGAGGAACAATATTTTGCTCTTTGACAGAATTTTTTTTTAGTGTCATGATTTTCTGTACTCAAAACAGTAAGGATCAAAGTAGTGCAGAGGTGCAAGTACTTTTTCTTAAGTTGCTCACCTTTTCAAAGAGAGTAGTTCCTTAAGTATCCAAATGGCATTTTCTGGTCTACATGCAGCCAACCGGGATGTTTATGTCAGTAACTTGTTTGAATATCAGATGTGAGATACTTAGGAAATGGATGTAAGGCTCTCTGTATTTTTTTTATCAGCTTCCCAGGCTACTATGGAAGTTTCATAATGCCCTCATACAGGTCACACTGACTATCAAAGCAAAACTTCCTGTAAGGAGACCATGGTTTAAAAAAAGAAAAATTAAGAGTTCTATTATTTTTATATATGTACCTGGTATTGCTCCTTGTTGTTTCCTTTGCTTATTTAGTTAATTAATATGATGTTAATAAGAAAACTGGTTTAAAATTTTTAGCATGTGTTTGAAGTAGAGAGGTGCAATTGTTCTATACTTAAGATCCTCTTGATGTCTTCTCTTGAATATTTTTAAGATCTGATTGAAATTCTTCAGTGTGATAAGCAGTATCTTTCTAAGAACTACATCCTGTAACAGCACTGAGGCACAACACTGGTTTTCATGTCACTTGCTATCTCATCCCACAACACTGATTTTAAGGGTCTAATTTTACACACTTGGGATTTTTTGCTTCTGTTTCTCTATGATATGTGTAGCTTTGTTAAATCGCAGAAATTTTGTTCTCCTTGTATGATTTTCATCTTTAAATTTGGGGCTTGAAATTACTTCCCACACCTGTGGAAGTCCTCTTTTGGAGGCACGTAGAGAGAGGTGTAAATTGTGAAAGCTGTGTTTTGAAAGTAGATTCTGAAAGTTTTTGGTGGGATGTAGGTATTGGTTGCCTTCAGTAGTTCACAGTACGTTGGTTATGCCATTTGAGTTCATTGCTCCAGGAGACAACAACATCCACTAAATTTTTATCTCTAAAGGTTTCCTGTATTCACTTTGTAGATGTTAGTATTGAATCCCTCAGAATTAGAAGTCCAAGTTCTACACTTGTATTACAAAATTAATTGGGACCTAATAAATGTGCAAAAAACAAAATACAACTGTCTTTGCAGTGATAGAATACATTTTCCCTTGTAGCCCCTGCTTGCTTCTTGGAAGTTGGGGAAGTCTTATTTCTCAAGTCCTGTTTTCTTCTCTATGACACACAACTCTAAAGTAATAAATATACTTCACCTTTTCTTCATCTCCCTTGACGAGTGAATTTTCCTGCATGCCTTGCTAGGCTGTTAGAAGCTACCTTGGAAGGACAAATAGATTTGAAATAAAAGGTTTCTTCAAATCCTCTCCAGCATTGCTCTGTGGGTCCTTAGGTTACTTTATTTTTGTCCCATGGGACTGTTTTTACAGAAATGCTGTAACTGGACCATCTTGCTGATGGATATATGTGTTTAGTTTATGAAAGAAAATACACAATGGAAAATCTGAATTGTCCAGCGTTAATTGCTTTAAAAAATTGCCACAAATGACATTTGTTCCTTTTAGAACATTCTTCATTTTCTTAAATGAAATTTAAAAAATAACCTATGTTTTAATGTTTGCTTTCTCTGCTTACTGTAATTGCTAATGTAGTGTTGTCAATCTCCACTGGATATTATTAAAAATTTTTTAATCAAAAGGGTGTTCAGTTGGGAGAAGATGCCCAGGGATGTGGTTGAGTCACCATCCCTTGATGTATTTAAAACACATAGATGTGTTCTATCTGAGAATATGGTTTAGTGATGACTTGACAGTTCTGTATTAATGGTTGGACTTGAGGATTTTAAAGGTCTTTTCCAACCTAAGTGATTGTGTGATGCATTCTGAAGAGAAATTGGGTGCAAGATCTGAAAATTGTCTTCCTGTTTACAATTACTGATTGTGTGTTTGTTTGTCCTTTAGCTTTTGGAACAGATTGATTATTCTACTGAATGCCCAAATTGTGGGAGGGCAAATGAAAATCAGACCAAATGCCGACATTGTGAAAGTGCTTCTTTAAAGGATTTGCAAAGAGTCTCCAGACAAACTGTAACATTAAGTGAATCTGTGGGACCTCTATCTCGTTCTTCAATACATCAGAATTCAGCAGGGCAAAAATCTTCAGGTACAGGGTTCAGCACAAAGAAGTTTTATAGTTCTGCTGTTGGAAAAGGTTCAGCAGATATTCTACTGAGTAATGAGGTTGTAGGACATTCTATGTTACGACAGAATGGAAAAGTTGGTCTTATAACTGGGACAAAAAATCCTAAAATTACAGGAAGTTTAAGACAGAGGAGTACAAGACCATCTGAACTAAATGATCCAAGTAAGTACCTTTTTATGAATACAGCCATTACCTGGAAACACAAAATATTGTACAGTGAAGGAACTATTTGTGCAGGTTTACGTAACTTACGTTGCTTGGAATTTTTTTGTATTTGGGTTCTTGGGGAAGAGGGATAGAACTTTTAATAATTTCCTTTTCATATGCAGAGGTACTGATGAACATTGGGGAAAGCAAAAATTATTTTGTGACTTTTGTTTGTTTGGTTTTAAAAGCATTCATGTTTGAGGTATTGAAAACAGTATTCTTAGCAGAATTCCACCATTCTCCCAAGAGGAAAGACAATATTTGATTTTTATTTTGTTTTCTCTTTTCTTCTGAGCCATTAATCAATTTAAATTTCATAATTTGTAAAATGTTAATTTCTGTGCATTTTCTGTGTAAACTCAATAAGCAGGAAGGATGGAGTAAAGGAAATTTTGTTTCTGGTTCTGTGCTTAGTTTATTAGACCATGTTGTCCTATAGGTCTGAATGATTTCAGTGATAATTTCTCTTGTCAGTTTTTAGGTTGTCTTTCTTACTGTCAGTTCTTGACTGAACCAAGAAAAGTTCACTTCTATCAATGTGGAATAATGATACCCATTTTTGGTATGGTTAATTATAAGAAATCAAAAACAAGGAGAGTACTTTCAACCAGATTCTAAATAAACATTAGTAAAAGCATAATATAATGATACACGTGGACTTTTTTTGGCACTGCAGGACAATTACATAAATTATTTTTAAGGTATTACTTGAAAAGAAATTTCTATTGCAGAATGTAATATTTTCTGTTTAGTTGTTTTGTCTAGTGATGAGGAGGAGGAGGAGAATAGTGGCAGCACTAGGAGCATGGGAAGCATTTCACCTCATCCTGCAGATTCAGCCCACTCCTCCCTACCTCCTACAGGAAAGGTGAAATCAGTATTAAAGGAAAACAGTTGTGGAGTAGAGCAGAGAATAGGTACTATAACAAGAAATACAGAAACTGCCATCACACTAGTAAGAAAAGCCAAGAATGAAAAAAGGAATTTCTGTTACAGAAAAATGTAGTGGTTGAGAATGTAATATTTTCTGTTTAGTTGTTTTGTCTAGTGATGATGATGAGGACGAGAATAGTGGCAGCACTAGGAGCATGGAAAGCATTTCACCTCGTCCTGCAGATTCAGCCCGCTCCTCCCCAGCTCCTTCTACAGGAAAGGTGGAAGCAGCATTAAAGGAGAACAGTTGTGGAATAGAACAGAGAATAGGTAGTATAACAACAGATACAGAAATTGCAGTCACACTTCCAAGAAAAGCAAGAATGAAAGATCAGGTACTATTTAATGCTTTGTTTAAAAGAAAACAGAATCAAATAATAAATGGAATATTAAAGGCTTGTTTTGCATTGTGAGAAGTTGACTATATTTGATTGTTTTTCTTATTCAGCAGCTCATCAAGTAGTCTCTGCATACTTAATAGTGGAAACATAAGAAAATGTGTTCATTACATTTTTACATGCATTGTAAAGATTTGAATTATGCTGTTAACATAAATGCTTCTGTGTTGAGTGTTTACTCTTTGAGACTGGACAGGGATTCTCTGTGAAGCTCAAGATCTTAGTTTGCAGCAGAATGTCAGTACCAGCTGTTTCTGATACTATTGAGATTTTATGAAGTTAAACATGAAAAGAGACACTGGGATCAATAATGGCCCTTTAAAATTAAAATGCTTTAACAACTGTCCCAATTAATAGCACTTATTTTAGGACTTTTGTGATGGAGCTTGTGTTTTTTAGTTGAGTACTGCTGTAAGAATTGGATAAGCAAAGACAAAAAAATACTCCACAAGCACACCTTAAGTGTGGCCAAAGGGGACAGTTTTCAGGCTGTATTAAAAGCCATCTCAGTAGTGAGCCATTAAGAGGAATAAATTCCATGTGGCAATTGGTAGTGGAATAACAGTGCTGATTTAAACAAGTCTTGATTCATTTGTCCAGTTTCACTGTTGTGAGTTTGATTCAACAAGAGAGTCTGATCAGATTTCCAATTCTTCATGAGTTAGAACACTAAAGTACTGATGCCAAAACCTTCTTGCTATGTTGAGATTCAGAAGCCAGAATTCTAGTGCTGGAGTTGATGAAATTATGGATGTTTATAATATGTTGTATCATTAGTTACTGCTATCAATACGAAGCTGTGAATCTCCAGCCTACAATAAAGCTGCGAGGCTCAAAGCTTGAATTATAAATAGTTTTTGAATTAAGTTACTCTGGCAGTATGCGCTGAATTAATTGAAAGCATTGCATTGTGAAGGCACTAGTGTCTGACTTATGAAACTCTCCCAAATGTTTTTTTTTTTTTTAATATCCATATGTTCCTGTTCACTAGTCTTTACAAACGAGTTGAAATACTGTATGTTAGATTATTTTAGAGTCTGAGTTTACTTCTGAAAACAGGGGAAATTAAAAAAAAATGGTGAAATATAAAACAAATTTTTCATTGATTAAATGACCCTACCAAGATTTGGAGACAGCACAGCAGTTTTGTTATATATCACAGGAAAAGTTTTATTCAACTTCCTTTCTCTCAAAATATTCATTAATTCTTTAGTGAAGAGACTGCTTGAATGTAGCATCACTTCAGACTTGGCTGTTTTATTGTTTGTCTGTGATTTGTTTTGAGCTTTTAATAATATTTAGCCAGTCCAGCAGACAAAAAAGGAAAAGATCTTTTCAACAAGAGGCCTAGGAAAACATTTTAATTACAGGGATTTAGAATCCCTACCTTCTCCAGTGTATAAAATGAAGGAAGCATCCAAAACTATATTTTGAATTATTGCTGAGATAGGCCAGTGATTCGAGACTGAAGTAATTTTTGAGATTTAGTCTTAAGGGAAACACGGAATCTCTTAGAATGTTTTTCTGTGGGAGTTTAATTGCATTTTGTCACCAAAGAGAATGTTTATTCATAGGCAGCTTTGTGAAACAATATAAATACCAAAGAAAAGACTAGTGTACAGAAAATCCTTCAACAAAATAGAGCAATATAAGCAATGCAACAAATAATATATTTATGTGCTGGCTATCAGCAGGCTTTATTTAATTATAAAAGGGTTTTTTTGTAAGGTTGTTCTGTTGGTTAACAGGATGCTTCATTAAGATTTCAGCTTCAGGTAGCATCTAGAGACTTTTCTTGAACTGGGGCCAAACACCACATGGTCTTCTTTCAATGTTTAGTCTTCTGACCTTGGGATCGATCCTAAAAACATCTCAGTAGTACTGTAGAGATGCCTTAAGGAAGTTTGATTTGGCTTATTTATTTATGTTTCTTGAAGACTGTACTCTGCTGGTGCTGTGATATACTTCAAGAATAAGTCGTCAAAAGCTTGGATTTAAAAAAATTGAAAGAAAAAAACAAAACCATCAGATTTGTGGAGATTTTGCAGCACTAGAGTTTTTTTAACAAAATAAAATGTATTAAAAATAACTTCATTTTGCTAGACTGTAAAATGTTTCCAAAAGATAAAAATTAATTGGTTTTGGAAGCTATTTGTGATTTGGAAATGTCAATAAAGTGTCTACAAGTGTCAGCTTACCTTTTATTCTCTTTTTGAATGTAGCAATATTAACATCCTCAGGTGCTACTGAAAGCCTTTTAGGAATTACAGACCATCTCTATATGTTTGAGACGGATGCTCTAGTAAATAATCCTTTTGACCAACAGAAAAGTAGCTAAAAATTTAGCCATTAGTTTTAACAAGCTTGGTTTTGCAATAAAGCTTAGTGAGACATTCTGAAGCCTTGAAAATTACTTTTCAGTTTGGGAACATTGTGTCTAACACTCCAATAAAGCGTCGCAAAGTTATTTCTCAAGAGATGGTAACCGAGGCTGTACCTCTAAATTATCAAAATTCCTGTGAAAGTGTCATTCTGAACTGCCGAAGTATACGAATAGGAATGCTGCGCAGGATGGTAGTGGAGCCCGTGATTGTAAGTAACCTTGCTCTTTCACAGCTCTTTTTTCAGGTTTTGATGGGTATTGTATTTCTGTATTTGAACAACATCATATTTTGCCTTTGTCTGGGGAACAAAACATTTGTCTCCAATTTCTGAGGCTGATTTCCAGAGAACCTCAAATTACTGATACATCCTAATGTTCTAACACACAGTCTAGCTCTGGTTCTGAATATAAGTATCGTGCTGTAGCACTCTCAGAAATCTCGTTTGCATGCTCAGGGAGGTTATGGGCTAGCATTAATTTGTTTAAAAAGTTGAAAACAACAGCTACAAGAAAATTGATTTTGAGAGGTATGAGGAAGAAGCATTGTCCTGGAGGTGAATAATCTTGCTTCTACAGAATTTTATTTGTTTTGTTAGCCTTGTAAGTTAATGGAGTTTTCAAGGAGACCTTGAGTGTTGTATGCAGTCAGCCACATAGAATGCATACTTCTTGCTGGAGTAACCACAGAAACAGCAGAGAGATGTTCTTTCCACCTCTCTACAAAACACTGTAGTTTGATTTGCCTAAATGTTGATAGATTACATTTTCTTTTAAAGAAGTAGAATTTGTGTATTTTTCACAGTATTGTAAATGTTTTTGAAAACTGAGAACTTGAGAAAGATGTAAAGTTTAAACAGTCAGTATGACTGAAAGAAACTAGAGTAGCAAAGAATGTGCTTGCCTAGAGTTGTGCTAAAATGTACATTTTGTTTTTTCTTAAAACTTGCATTTTAAAATATTAATTTTAAATGTTTATTATTTAAATACAAAGTTCATTGAAATGTGTTTGCTAACAGTTTAAAGGCTTTCAGTCAATTATAATTCGCAGAAGATGTGAAATCTTACAATTGTGTTGTCTTTCAGTTTTGCCTGGATTATATCAAAATACGCTTAGAGAGTCAAGAAGGTGAGTACATTTCCCATTTTACATTAGTACTCAATATATTTATTTTGAATGAAGTAACTCCGTCAAAGGTGTTAACAAGTAAATCATAATTAAGTGTTCATACTCATTTTGTCATTTATGTAATAAATTATACTGGGTGTCTGTTGTCAGATAAGAGAGAAGAAAATGGAGAGTATGAATTTGACCTAAACTGCCTGGTGAATAAAAACCAAAATGTTTCTGCATTGTCTCTGCCTTCTGCTGACAGAAAATTCACAGTTTCTGACATGCATGCAACTGGATTCTTAGTTCTGCTTCCTCTGATCTGATTCTGCTTGATCGAATCTAATCTAATTTGAAGATCTGTCAGTAGTGTGATGATAATTGCCAAAGGTTTTCTGCCTTTTAGATTTTTAAAACTTTATTAGTTCTTTTATTTTTATTTATTAGTTGTGTTAAGAAGACAGTAAAAACCACACTGGTGTCCTAGACCTTTCCTGTCAAGATCTCTCTATATAATTTTGTCTCTAGTATGAGAGTTGTGTATTTCATGTCACTGAAAGAAATACTGACATAATTCTGAAAGGGTGAATTACAACTCCTGCTCTCTTTCCCTTCTTTTATTTAGTAAGGTTTAGTTCTGGGCCTGAAAAGCTTTGTTACCTTTTGTTAATCTGAAGTCACATTCCTAAGATCCAGTCCTGTTGAATTTTGCTCTTATTTGTAAAAGAAAACTATCGTATTTTGTAGTTATTATGTGCAGAAAGGTGTCTCACAACCTGTAAAGACAAGTGTAACCTTTGCTCAGTCAATTAATTATGTTGCATGTAAAATACAGATGCATAGAAACAATGAGTTTTAATGCTTTAAATGTATTTTTTAAAATAAAACACTGAAAATCTTTGTATAATTTGCAAAAAATAGCTATCAAGTTTTAGTTAAAGCTGCTGAGTGGTGAAATTATTTCCATGGCACCTGATTCATCAATAACATTAAAATAGTGACTCATTAAATGCTGTGTCTGTTGGAGCACTTAGCACTTTACTATTTTTTTCCTGTTGTTTGTTTGTTGTTTCATTTTGATTTTGGGGTTTTTTTTTTAATTTTGCATGTGAATACACTTTTACATCAAAGATTATGAAGTACTCAATACTTGTATGGGCAGCATTAGTTGCAGTGTTAAAATGTTACCATTTGAATGACTTTTTGTGGGGGAATAAACCAGGAGTAGTTCCTTTGTTTCCTCAGGCAGTCAGACCATTTCTCTGCATGTGTTTCTGTTCTTCTTTTTAAAGTTATTTTTCATATGGGAACTTGGTCAAAGATAAATGTGCAAAGAAAACTTTATAACCTGTAAAATGTGTCATAGCAATAGTAGCAAATTTAAATCACTGGAAATTGTGGGGTTTTTTTTTCCTGTGGAATAAAAAGTGAAGTTGGTGGGCAGAAAATAGTTTGCTTCTGATACCTTTCTTGACAGATGACATTGGAATTAGCCTGTCTTTTAAGATATGAGAAGCCACCACTTCTTGCGTGCGTGTTAATTTCAAAGTTTTAAAAACTTCTAAGAAATTCAGTGAGCACATAGTGATGACTTGTTAAAATCAAGGGGGAAATGGTAAAGGAAACATATAGATTTTTATTGTATTTTAATATGTCATTATTTTCTCATAGAATCAGAAAGTGATATCAGAGAGATTAATCTGAAAACTTCAGAGCTTACTAAATGTGAATGGTGTAGTGTCCGAAAACTGCCAGTAGTTTTCCTACAAACAGTACCTTCAACCTGTAGCAGTCTGAGAGATCAACTGAAAATTAGTAAAGATAATGTCTGGTACGAATGTAAAGGAGACAGTAAGTAAAACACTTTTAGTCTACTATTCACTTCAAATTGTGTTTTCATGTTTTGAGTCATGAATGAGTGCATTAAGACTAGAAGGGTCGTCACTGGCTGGGGTAGGGGTAGTGTTTTTTCAGACTCCTCCCTGCCTAGGCTAAGAAAGAGTACAGTTCAGAACAGCTGGGTATTCCCTTTGTCTAGAAACATGCTAGTTACAACTCTTAGTTTAATATAACTTCTTTTCACTAATATTTTTACTCAATGAAAGCAAGTTGGTTTGGTTAGCTTTTGTATGTGAGCCTTTACATTTATATGGCAGCTTTGTAATACTTCTGTGCTGTTCTTCTACAGGATTTAACTTTAGTAGAAACTGTTGCTTAGGTTCCTTTGGGGTTTTTTCTCCCAGCATATTTGTCATGATATTGTGAGATAGAACAAATATCTGCTTGGAGAATATGTGGATTATCTTCATGTACATTAAAATGAAATCTAATTTCTACGTAATTTTCAAGGTCCTAGCATTTTAATATGCATACCTGTTAAATGTAACATTGAGTCCTCTTTCTCTTCAATAGACTTGTTCAGGTTAAATTTTGTGATTATTTATACTTCCACACAGTTTTGTACATACATTAATGCATTCAAACGGAGGAAGAATGCTTTCAACAATCTCAGAATTGACTGCTCCCATAATAATAGTCTCATCCCTGTCCTGTAAGGAGTCTTGTAATTACAGAAGTAATAGGAGGGCATGCAGGGGAGCTGGACACAATTCTGGGAGCCAGAATTTGACCCCAGGTGGACACAGGTGTTCACAAAAAAGGAAAAAGCTTCCCAGGTTGTTTGTGTGAGAAGTCCCTCCCTTGACATGGCGCTCAGTAGTGTCTCCACCCAGCTCTTCTCTCTGATGCTGTGGTGTGGAGAGTTTTGCATCCAACTGCTTTACTGCATTTGATATGCAGAGCACTTTGTGATAACACAGTTGCTCTCTGCTTTGTAAGCAAGGAATTTAAGCCTGTATCCAGAGCTGTGTAAGCACTTGTGTGTAGATGAGTAGCTCCCAAAACAGGAACACCCAGAAGCCAGTTAGACATGTAAATTCTGTATGCAGTGAGTTGGGAATTATGCTGCTGAAGAATTCTTTTCCACACGAGTTAGCATGCTGGGTTAAGAACGACCAAAGGGAAATGGTTATGCTTGTGTGTAAAATGGCTCTTACAGAAAACCAGGTCCTGGCAGCTCTGTGTTGGGCAGCAGTGTGAGACTGGGATTTGCAGCGTGAATTCTATTCCTGTTCAGTGTTAAATAATTCCTTTCAGTGCAATTTACTGCTTTTTGATTTTTAAGGTGGTATAATTGGATGATATTTATATATCAGCTGAATGATCTGATAATTATCTCCAACTTTTTCACAAACCGTGATTCTTATAGCATAGCCTTCTAGGGTCAGAGAGGAAATTATGCTGAAACTCTAGTGAAACAGTAGGCTAGGAACTGCAGTAAGAAAAAGTATTGGTTACAGTCTTATTCTTAGTAAATAAAGATGTTATTTCAAAATCTGTTTTGTCTTTGTGTTAGTGTCATTTAAAAATTCATCAGATGTAATATTTGACATTTCTTGATTAAGGTAGTAGGAGTTAAATGCACTCTTTACAAATATAAATTGGAAAGGTTTGGCAGTTAGTCCTTCTGTGCTCACATCTGTATTACTGCTTACATACATTATGAGCAGTGTGTACTTGTGTTGGCCTAAAATTCCATGAAATATGTTTATAATTGGAACATGCTTTATTTTATTTTATTCCTAAATGAATAATTTTGTCTCTGCTTTTTTTTTTGCAGGTCAGGAAGAACAGTACATAATTTTGATTTTTGAAACTGGTCTTGATCCTCATGCAAATTCAATATTTGAAAAAATAATTATGGACATTGGTATTAGAAATAATATTTCTGACTTCTTTGTGAAAATTTCCTTTGAAGAAGCCAATGCTAGACTTGTTGCATTTACTAAGTGTTTGGAGGACAATTCCAAAGGAAGCCCATCTCATAGAGAAAGCAAAATAAAAAATGTAATTACGTTTTTGTTTTAGAACTAAGTCATTATATTATTGGGATTACAAATACACTAAGGATAGTGTGTTATTCAGCCAAAAAAAATTCCATCGACTTTTGCTGTCTTTTGTATTAAAATTCCCAGACTGGTCTGGTGGATTATGAAACTATGGGAAATAGTTTGTGCAGTCACAGTACTTTTTAGGGTGTATAGTTTGATTGTAAAGTTATACAACGATCCACAAGTAATGTTACTTGAAAATTATTAGGGGATGAGAAAACTATAATCAGACAATATAATTTTTTCTAACTGGTAAAATTATGGTATTTTAAACAAGGAATTTTCACTGTTGTAGTTACATTTAATTAATGCTTTCATTAAACAAACTACATTTTAAAGAATTATAAAGTTTTGTGATTCTGCAAGAAATGAGCAAAGACTTAAGTCTAAGATGAGGTAGAAAAGGAAAGAACCCATAGACTTGAAGTCTTCAAAAAAACCATATATTACACTGCTAGACTTCAAGAGGTTTTATTACCATTTCACTTAAATTCAGCACAATATGCAAATTAATATTAACTCTATTCTCTTAAGGTTGCTTCTGAGTCCAAAATACAGCAGCGAAATAAACAGTTACCATTTTTTGATGATGATGAAGAAATTGGCGAACCACATACAGTATTTATTGGTCCTATAGAAAAGTAAGATATTTATCTTGCCCTGTAATAATTCTCTGAGGTGTTTTTGGCATTTCATACTTCTTATTGAATGTATTTTTCTTCTCAGGTTGATAGTTTATCCACCTTCTCCAGCTAAAGGTGGTATTTCTGTGACCAACGAAGACCTCCATTGTCTAAATGAAGGAGAATTTTTAAATGATGTTATTATTGATTTTTATTTAAAGTAAGTTTTATTTCACATGAGTTTTTAGTCGTCTTTTACTTTGAAACTTGAAAAGTTCTGACTTTAAAAATTTATAGGTTAGTTGATAACAATCTCCAGCTATGTATAGATGTAATTTAAAAGGTTGTTTTATGATCTTGCAAGAAAGTTTGGTGCTTCTCCTGTCCTACTTGACATTGACATTGTTCCTGCCCGGATAAAGGTTCTTTGAACTTTTTAACATCTCAAGGGCAAATTCATTTGAAGAATGAAAAAAAAGCTTTTTTAAAGTTCGGTTGTTCTTTGCAGAGTATGTGTAATACATAAGTTAATTTTGTGCTGTCACTGGTGCTGCAGATGTTAGAAGTGTATTAAATTGTTACATGCTGGTGGTTTTATGCTTCACAAAAGGTGTGTATGTATATTTTTCAGTCTATTAATGTATTTTAGAAGTAAAAATCAAATGAGTGTGTCACTTGGGACTGTTTGGAGATTTGGTGGCTAAAATACAAAATACAGATCTGTTAGGTTTTTATGTAACAAACTCTTTGAAAAGGTGTTTTCCTGCCATGAAACAAAAATAAATACAAGAGCGACAGAACAGCTTGTTGATTGAGCAGAGCAATAATACCTTGAAATATTTACATAAATTTTGCATTAATTGGTTCCTGTGGATAGTCAGCTCCAAACAGCTGTCCTGTAAGAAGCTGCTACAATTTGGTGGGGAGCACCTGTTAGCAGTCCTTTTTACTCTGGTGCTGAGTACTTTGAGTTAAAACCTCCGTTATTTTTTCTTTCTTTTCTTTTTTAACTAATTAGGTATTTGGGACTTGAAAAGCTAAAAAAAGAAGATGCTGATAGAATACATGTGTTCAGTTCATTCTTCTATAAACGCCTTAATCAAAGAGAAAGAAGAAATATTCATGAAACTTCAAACCTTTCGTAAGTCTGTTGATAAGTCAGTTTAACACACAGCTAAGTGAAGATTCTTAAAAAACAAATGCATTACAGAGAGAAATATCAACAGAACTTTAGGAAGCATCCAGACCTGTAGCCGACATGGAATATCCTTGAAAATCTTAACAAGCTGTTAAGGTGAAAATATCTGGAAAATGTTCCCTCAGATAAAATAACCCTACAAACTGTATGTTGGTTTCTTCTTGCAGAATACAACAAAAGCGACATGGGCGAGTAAAAACGTGGACACGGCATGTTGATATTTTTGAGAAAGATTTCATTTTTGTTCCCATTAATGAAGCGTAAGTGAACATGTCTTTCTATCACATTGGGGCTTAAGCTTTGTAATTCTGAGAGTTACATTGAAGTTAAAAATTAAGAGAATAAACATCTTTCTCCAGGTGGTGAAAGTTAAATAGTTATATAAGACCTTTAAATGTTGTGGTACAAGAATCATCAGATAATATAAAGACAGCAGAAATCAACTTTTCTGAGTACTTTTCCTAGGTTTTACCTCAGTCTCTCACATTCGTTCTTCTGAGCTTTTGTCATTGATAACTTTTGATTTTATATATTTGAGTCCTTTCTAAAGAGATCTCTCTGGTATAGATGGGATCATCTTTGGTTACAAAGATATTGATATTGAAAGAAAACTGAAAATTGCTACTGCCTTGAGAACTTCATTCTTTTTCTTTATATCCCTTTGTCCTCCTATTTGTTAGGGTTCAGGAAGCAGACCATTAGAATTCTAATAGTTGCTAAGGACTTTGATGCTTCATTTCCTTCAGATCAGAGCAAGTTGTCACAAACACAATTCTGTATTTCACAGAAATAATCTAAACAGTTCTTAAACCAAAAATATTTATGGAAGCTGAAGTACTGGTTTTTAAACATATGCAGTAAAAACAAAACAAGGACAGTTAGACAGGAATTTTTTGACGGATGTTATAGGCATACCTAGCTGATATCTCTGAAATGTCAAGAGAGAATATCAAAATTACAAAAAAGAGGTTTTTGGGTTTTATTCCATGAAAAGTGATTTGTCTAGGTACTGTGCCATTGTACAGTGGAAGGCAAATTTCTAAATCTTCTCGTTTTCCTGCCTCCTCTTCAGCTGAATTTCAAGCAGTATAGAGGCAGTTATGAGAAAACTGGCCATACATAGATCTGTCCTTTTTATCAAGTTTTATTTCCCCAACAGAGGTGCTCATCAGCATGAGCTTTAGTTTTTGACATACCATGACCTCTGGCAAGACATCCAGATCTAGGGGATTTTAGTGACTCAACTCAAGTGCAAGGTCCACTGCAGGTCCTCGTCCACTGCAGGCTTCATCCTTGCTGTCCTTGTCCCATGAAACTTTAAGTACCAAAACTTTGAATTGTCTGTCATTTAAATTTTAAGCTGCCTTTTCACTTGTTATATGGTTCACTACCCACCATCCTCTCATGTCATTCACATATGCACATGAGTTATGGATAGGAGAAATGAGGTTATGCAGAGGAGAAATGAGTGTGAATTAGAAGTCACCTGAAAAGGTGGTTTTATAAGAATTACTTACGTTACCACTAACTTAAAATGCAGTAGTTTTCAATGTCTTGTTTGTTTACTGAGGAACTAAAGCAATGTCTGTCTCAGCAAGTAGAACATAACAGTTCCTGCTGAAGGCATAACAGGCATACCATGTGTGAGTTGGTGATTTTGGGTTAGAGTAGCTTGGTGTCATGGATTCATCCAGTTGTTATTAGACCATAAAAAGTGTACTCCTGGTGTGCATCTGTCACCTGGATATAATCCTGTCCCTTCACTGTAAGCTGACGCTTGTCAAGTGGTGGTAGTAGGACATTCATTTGCAACACTGATTTCCTGGTAAGTACAGTAAAATTTTTGCAGAGCAGAAAAATAACAGAGTGTAGCCAGGAAGATGAGAAAGTGGTGGATGGGGAGTTGCTGGGTTTTGGTATCTAGTTCCAACAAGTTTTTCCAGCCTATCTCATAACCACTTGCTTAGGTAATATAGACTCATCATCTAACCAGCTGTCAAACTGCAGTAACTGGAGCAGGTTGACTCTAGGGCAGAATCAGCTTCAGAACAGTGTGTCTCAATTTAATCATGACTACGTCCGTGTCCTTTAGCTGTACAGTCCTTCTTGTTCAAGTCTCCAATGAAAACAGGTTGTTCTCTTTGAAGTTACAGGCTGTTCTCTTTTTACATCCAGGTTAATGTGCTCATCTGCTGACAAAATCGGTACCTAAGGTCTCTGTTAATAGAGCACACACACATTCTGGGATTGGGCAGTACTTAATAACGTTCATTTGTTATGTGTGGTGAATCATTCAAGACAAACCATGCCACACATACTGCTTTCAATTGCCACTTACTTTACCTGCCGTTAAGTTTTGATGGAGTTTAGGCTTCATAACCATCTAATTATTTTTTTAGTATGGCAGTTAGACGTGCATTTTTAGCTACTGCTTTTTCTTTTGTCTCCTAAAACACATCAAAATGTGACTTCACCTGTATAATACATAGCTTCTGTTTTGTTATTTGCTGTATACAATCAAAGATCACTCAGAAAATTTCTTAAATGGACAATCAAAATCCAAAATTCAGTCCCTGAATTTGCTGCTGCTCTAGTTCTGATTGAGCTGCAAGTCAGTGGAGCCAAAAGAAGCAAGGAAATAGGAGGAAACTGTTGCAAAATTTACACTTCATGTTGGGGGATGTAACTGTTTTTTTGATTTGGAGAAGTTAGAATGTGAGTTCTGTGAAAGGTGAGGAAGACAGCAGAGCCATTGTGATGGCATTACAAGCGCTCTTTTTTAATCCTTCTTTGACTGTTGCCAAGATTTCTTCTGAAATGTGAAGTGTTAAATACAGTTGGAAGATCTCATAGGTGGAACAGAATGGGCAATTCAGCCATACCATTAGATCCGACTACTTGTGTTGCTAGTGCCGAACTACTAGGAAACTTCAAACAGCCACGAAACACGAACTCTGCAATCTCTAATTCGTGCATCAATGAAGAAAATGTTAAAAAAGAAATATGCTTCAATTCAGAGAAAGAAAAAATGCTGTATAAATTGTGAGCAAATTGAAAGAAATATTTAAGACAGCACCTGTTTTCAACCAACTGTTGATTATTTGCATGGAGAAATCAGACTTTTACAGAAGCCTGTGAAAGCTTGGTCAGAAAAGTGAACAGCTAATATAGTTTATCTTTAAATAATTATGGGGGCATTAATGTAATTGCAAGTTTTTAATGTATTTGTTTTCCTTTGCAGCGCTCATTGGTTTTTGGCTGTCATCTGTTTTCCTGGTTTAGAAAAACCCATATATGAACCAAATCCCCATTATCATGAAAATGCTGCAATGCCGATGAAATCTTCCTCTTCAGATGGAGAGAGCAGCACACCATCTCCTTTGCCAAATGAATTAGATGTACAAAACTCGCCTTCCAAGTCCACTGCAAAGAAGACTTTTACCAAAAAGTACAGTACAGCTTTAATCGACCCAAACACTGAAACAGAGGATGGCGAATCTTCGTGTTGTAGAAGTCCTTGTAGGGGAAAAAGTGCTTTCAAAAAACTGAATCAAATAGACAATGATGTGGAAGAACCTAACACTGTGGAATCAGCATGCCATAAACTAGACCATAGAACTCTGGATGAAAATGGTATACAGGGTGAATTCACAGCTGCTAGCCAATCTATGGGTATGTAATTGTAAAAATACACACATTTTAATGAAATATTTGGAGGTTTCACATCTGTTACTACTTCTGCAGTATAAACTTCATACTTCAAAAGTTTAGTGTATGGTTTAACTTCAAGTACTTGCAAGGTAAATAATTCATAGCTATGGTAGAGGGCTGGAGATAAAACACTCTTTTCCTAAATCAGATTAATTTTTCAGTTCTGTGACCTTTTTTCAAACAAAATAATTTTGTAGATACCACTTTGCATCCCTCAAGATTGTGGTTGTTAAGGAAAGAATAGTAGTTAACCTTGGATTTTTATATGTGCAGGGGAAAACTGACCTGAGATTATGTGAGCAGCCTTAATATCAGTGTCTTTTATCATTTGATATTTTGTTTCAACACTTTTCATTTCTTTAATGTCCTGATAAGAAAGTATGGAGAAAGAGTAAGAAGAAAATAATTCTAAAAAATAATAAATTCCTTCATGACCACTGTGTTACATTTAGAGAGGCTTTCTCGATTCACTGCTGCTGTGAAGACTACGCTCACCAATCTGCAACGGTGTTTGTACGCAAGTGAACAAAGGAGCTGGCATACTTTTAAAGGCAGGTGGAGGAATTAGAAGAAGGTTGTTTTCTCTGTTCACTGCAACATTTCAGTCTCCTTAAGGCATAGACAAGGAAATATCTGATTATTAAAGCTTTTACTTTAGTCATCAGAATTATTCCTACTGACTTAGTTTACACAGTACGGAATTGTATACCTAATAGTACAAGTTCTGAAAATATTACCAGTTGTATGCTGCAGGCCATTACAACTTCAATATCTTTGTGGATATAAACACAACTCTTTTCTATTCTAAATGCATTCATTTGTGATAACACTGTCACTGTTTCTAGAAGGTCTTGGAGGGGTGCTGAGGATGCATGTGGTTGTGTTCTTGTTTGAGTAATTTTTTTCATTTTAAGTGTGATTGTTACTGTGTATGATATTGCTGCTGTATGATGTGGTCTCATGTCTTGGATACTGCTATTTGGTTGCTTGTCAGTAATTAGTCGGAATGTGCTTCATGACAGATTTTTGGATTTTTAGGATTACATTTCTTGTGGGTTTTTCCTGGCTGCATTGTATTGGCAGCTGATGGTCAATCTCTTTCTAACTTGAATGTTTAGACTCTTGTTCAGCTGTTGAAGATGATGCACCCTTTCATTAAAGCTGATGTTCTCAAAGGGCACAGTCCTGATTTAAGGGTGAGATTGACCCTAAGGATATGTTTCGGCAGCTAAATTTAGATGCACTCTACTCAAACTTCCATTTTAACCAGATGGTAGGATAGGCATTCTGCCTTGGGTTATCTGAGCAGCCTTCATCTGTTGCTCCACAAAGTTGTGGATCTTGACTGTGCCAAATCCATCCGTAAGTTTTGGATATCAGAGGATATCTTGAAAGACCGCACATGCCTCTGATGGTGTAGTCAGTGAAGCCAAGACACTTCTCTGCTCATCCTAAACCAGATAATAGAGTAGCTGTTCAGTTAAGCACAATGCTATGATTATGGCTTCCTAACATGGAGACCCTAGGTGCTAGCTATACATGGAGCCTAAACTGAGATGGCTTGATGGCTTAAATCCTGGTGTTGAACTTGTTAATCTGTAGAAGTTCATACCTAAATAAATTGAAATAATCCAATATATATCTATTTTTTGTTGCTTACCTAACCTTTTGTTGTTGTTGTTGTTTCTCAGTTTTTGAATAAGATCTGATTTGTCTCAATACCAATTTTTATTTTTTAGAAATCTGTCAGCAGTAAGTCACATTAGTATATGACCTACTTCTTATGCTAAGGTCTTTTCAAAGGTACTGAGGAAGACTAATTCCCAGGTTTTTTGTCCCTGTGGAACTCCACTGATGACCTCCTTCCAAAGTGTTACCTTAATATCTCTTTTGAAATATTCTCAAAATGTTCTCCTTTTTTTTTTTTTCTGCTAGCTACTTCCCTGCCCTATTTACTGTTCTTATAGAAATCCTAGTTTCCTTTAATAGGTAGTATGTCTTCTAGTGACACCATAACCAATACTTTGATTTTTTCATTGTTTAGATGTATTACATAGCCCCTTTCTAGGAAGATTTTGAGTTTTGGTGGCATATATTACTTATTTTTCATTTATTTCCACAGTTCACTATTCTTTCCATCAGAATCTGTTCTGAAGTGTTGTATGATAATAGTAAGACTAGTGAGCCTGTAGCTGTCTGTATTTGCTTCTTGCACAGGTACAGCTAGAACATTCATAATTTTATTTTCTTTGATGCTGTTTCCTACTTAATATGTGACTAAATAGATAGAGGTCGTTGTGAGTGAATTTACTGATAATCTTTTTATTTAACAAACTGTGAAATATTTCTGAGCTGCTGCTCCCAGGAGAGCTGATCCTTTGTTCTGCCCTCCATACCAGTGTGTTCCCATCTGCCTTTTCCCTTTTACCAGCACAAGTCTTCATATAACTGCAGAGTAAACTGATGGAGGAAGTTATTTCAGTTAAAAAATAATAAGCTAGTGACTACCTTTTTCAGTGTGATCCACTGTGTGTACGGATGTATTTGGTGTTATGAAAGGAACCAGCTAGAGATAGGAATAAATGGTCATTTTAGAGAGCATTTCAGAATGCCCCTTTTGGTAGCAGTACCAGTTTAGTCTGTTACAAAGGCTCCATGGCACTATGGGGAAATTTCATAGTGGGTTTTAGTCTAGATGCTTCACATTTTTTTTATGTATTTCACACAACAAGAAATAGTTTCTGTTGTGCCACTTAGAAGAAGCTTTTCACTTCTGTTCATATGCGTGAGTGAATTATTATATGTTAGTTGTATCACAGTTATTGTGAGCAATCTGAGGAAATCTGAGGTATTTTAAATGAGTTTGGTCTTCAGTGATGACATAGTATTTGAAGCTTAAATATCCTGCTGTCTGTGATTGATACAGATGGATTGCACAAAATCAGACTGAACTATAGTGAAGACTCAGCTGATGGCAGTAAACTAAATGAAGATGAGCTTATAGATTTTTCTGAAGACCAAGATAATCAGGTAAAGAATTTAGCAATTTTATTTAGAAAATGTGATCTGTTGTGTTGTATTTTGAATGGACAGCTTAAAAGCGGTGTACAGATTGTGAATATGCATTGCCTAAAGCTGCTTATCTTTACAAGTGTTCACTGGTTACCTACAAAAATCTGCAGGTTAGCTGACAGAGAGGATTGTACATTTATTCATGTAATAGAAAACTACAGTACTGCTCCTGCATTTAATTTTGTGGGTCTTTTGTGTAATGCCAGTATTACACAGTGATTTTAGTGGGAACACTGAAAGTCAAAACACTGCTGTCTTTTGTCTCCCCCTCTCCATGTTCATCTGCTAAACCCAAGAACAAGTTACTCTTCTTTCAGCTGCATTTCCTGAATATAACCAGACACATTTTAAGTATGTGCTACTCCACTGTTTTGTTTCATTGGTGCTTCGGATTTATACAGCATGGATTTATAATCAAGTAGCATTGTTGTTCTTATTGAAAACATGTAGGTTTTAAAGCTGTGGAAAAACTGAATATTAGAATGTCAGTGACTGACTCAGTGCTGAGTATGAGAGCATTGTTCCATAGCTCTCTGTTGCTTCTACCAGTGTAAGTTCAATGTAAGCAGGCCAGAAGTTACATACTTGCTCTTCCTAACTGGCCTTCCTGCTTATGTTCTAGGTGTATGACCTTTTCTGGATATGTGAGTCCAGAACAATTATTTTTCAGTCTGCAGCTATCTGTAATGACTTCCAAGTAGCTATGTATATGTCTACACACATAGAAAAGCTCCAGTTGATGTTGAAACCTAAATCTGTTTTTAGCTGGACTTAGCCCACCTCTCCTGTCATGCCACCTGTGCAAGCATTTTTTTTATTTTTCCTGATGGAACTGTTTTGTAGCAGTTAGTTTCCAGAAGATGGAGAATAAGTAGTACAGTATTTCTAGTTTGAAATACATGTCATGAAGGCAGGGAAGCAAGTATATGGCCAGCTGTGTTCCTTGAGAAAAGGAACAAATTCCAAGCTCCTTAGTTGCCATGCAGCTTAGAACTTAATTTAGGCTGAAGCTGTCGCTGATATTTTCTAGAATGCACAAAGCAAGTGTAGAAATGATCATGGCCAGCTGAGTGAAGCAACCTTTTCATCTGCCAAAAAAAGACTTGAAGCTGCAACAAAAACAAGTATACAAGGAGTTAGGCAGTAGTTTCTAACATGATAACATTTTCATGTCATAGCTTGAGGATTTCAGTACCAGGAACCTGTGTGTTAATTAAATGTACACTATGCACACAAAAATGTTAATAAACCGTGCTAGTAGCGAGATTCCCATTTTTGGAAAGCACCTCTTTTCCCATAAAGCAGTGATCTGTGGTAGTAACATTGAACTCAATGGAAGAGTAAGAAATTATGGATCACTGGGATGCTTTTAGATACAGCAACTCAGTACTTTCATTGATAAAACTTCCGTATCATTCATAGCAATCAATACTGAAATCAGAAAGCTAGAGGATATTTCCAAGCTTGTGATATGACTGTTTTTGCAATCGATAATCCTGTGTATCATGGTGATTTAATCTTCCTTGCCCTAAGAACCAAGTTGTTTCATTTTGGAGCACAAATACAGTTTAATTTCTGAGGTTATTCCAGATCTTGTCTCATTTCACCTAGAAGAAAACATACATCAAACTGCCAAGCAAGTTTCTAATATTCACTGGCAAGGAAAAGTATTGGTAATTTGGATTATAACCAAATAATGGAGATTCACCTCTTCTAAGACAGCAGTGTTTCGAAAATGTCAGTTGCATTTTTCTAGTTTCACGGTCCTTAAATAAAGAACAGCATTCAATCCATGTCATTCTAGCCTGAATTTCAGAAACCATGTCACTAAAACTTGGTCAACTTAACAAACAGTGAGTCATTTCAGATTAAAGCTACAATTTCTTTATTAAACTTAGTTATTGGTCTTGAATGAAAGTGCTAAGTGTAATAATATTTTCCTCTGCCTCTGTTTGAAAAATCAGTATTAGCTTTTAAACATCTGTAACCACATTGCTTTGTAGGAAGACAGTAGTGATGATGGTGGCCTTGTAGACGATAACTGTAATTCAGAAATGGGACAGTGGCACCTGAAGCCAACTATCTGCAAACAGTAAGTATTAAAACAGTTAAATGGAAATTTCATAGAAGTTCATGAAATACAAAAAACAGTAACTATGAGAAATAGTCATACATTAATCTTCAGGTATTTTAATCAGCATGCTATTGGGGTTTGAGAGAGAACTTTTTGCCTTACATTAAAAACTTCAGTGAGCAGAAAATTTATTGAATGAAACTGCTGGTGAAATAGTAGCTTTTTTGGTTTCTGCTAAGCCTGTGTGCTGCAATCAGGCAAATGAAGAGTATTATTTCTTGCAGTAAGGATGATCTTGGGTATTTTGCACTTGGATTCCTACAAAAACGGAGTCCAGAAGCATGTTCAAATGTATCCTATATTAAAAAGCAGATTAATTTTGAAAAATTAATTAATATTGAAGAAAACCTTTATCACTGCTCAAATTAGTAAAGGAAAATGGGAGAGAAATTTTAACTGCCCCCTTTTCTTATATAAATATGTTGAAGCTGTTCTGTTTTATTGTCTTCCTGTGTTTTTGGTTTTTTTCCTCTAATAAGTGCTCCACATCTTAAAAAAAAAAAAAAAAAATCTGTTCTAGATTTGAAACAATTTCTTTTTAAATACTTGATACCCAGGAATAATTTCTTAGTAAATACTGATTGCAGTTCTTTGCATTATGGTGTGACAGATGCATGATTCAAAATCCAGTAATAATTTTACTAGTAGTGCTGTCTTGACAGTTTCCTTTGTATTTTTTTCATAATTTATTTTTGTATTTCCTTTCTTGTGAATACAGGATTTTACTAGAAAGGTGAAGACTTTCACAGTATAATCTCAGTACATTCTTAGAATTAGAATAGAATAAAATAGAATTACAGATTTGTAGATGTTATGGAATATATGACTTAATACGTTTTCAAGGAAAAGTCCATCTGTTTTGTGTGTTTTAAGAATATTTATGAGCTTGTGATTATAGCTTGGCTAAATTTGTCCCATTTTGATGGCAGATTATCTGTATGTAATACTTTCCAGCAGACAGTATTTTAGTCCAGTGTGAAATTTCGTAACATCTTTGATGCCTAAATATCAAAAGTCATTAAGGACTTAAATACTTTACTTTAGCATATTTTAAAATTACTTCTTTATACAATAGAAAATTACTCTGAAAAGGTTGTCACCTCTTCCTTCCGCAAAGTACTAAATTTTTAGAAGACCATTTTGAACAGCAATTCTTTAGTCAGAAATTAAGTACAAGCAAACATTATTCAAGTGATTATATGTTTATGCCTAAAAAATTGCATACATGTAAATTAGTTTATAAATGCAAACACATCTATACATAAAAGCATGCAGATATTTTGTCTGAATTTACTGGTTTGAAGTTCCTTTGAATGATACTTTCAATGTATATGTGATAAGAAAATATATATGTTAGATAAGAAAAAGCAGAGATTTGTGAACAGTAATTGCATTTATTTATCCCTCAAAATACATACTACATATAATGTTGAAATTCTGAACTTTAGTATGAGATAGCTTTGATGTATAATTCCAACTTGCATATAAGGTGACTGATAAGGTTGCTGTGTTTGTGGCTCCTGAAAAGGTAATATGCTTTAGATTGAGTAATAGGAAAGCAGCATCTGTAGAGTGCAGAAGAGGACATGAGCATGCTTGGTTCTCTAGAAAATCCTTGGTTATAGATACATTATGTTTTTTCAGTATTCCAGATAGAGTTGGTGGGTGTTTTGTGTATAACTACCAGCTAGATTTCAGATTCAGGCTGGGATCACTTCTTGAACGTACTTTCCTAATGTCTCCTAGAGTGCTGCAGAGTGTCCCATCTGTCCTCAAGCTGCTAATCCAGCAGGACATTTGTGGGCTCTGTGCCTTGCTTTCTCTTGCCAGTGTCCTGGATATCTTGTGCACCCGAAAGAGCATTAGACACCTGAAGGCAACAAATTGTCTGACAGTATTTATTTTCTAAGAACATTCCTAAGTGCACTTAGTGTATGGTTAAATATAGATAACTTGCTGTTTAGCTAGCAATGCTGGCACAACTTTGGAGTCCTGATCTAGTTTTGTTAAGGCCACCCCAAAAACTATTTCTGTGTAACATTGTGTTTTTCAAGCTACTGTAAAATACTGAACCTAAAACTTGTGTTCTCTGTTAGGCCCTGCATTTTGCTTATGGACTCACTGAGAGGCCCTTCCCGGTCAAATGTTGTGAAAACACTAAGGGAGTAAGTTTCCTGTCTGGTGCTTGGGTTTTTTTAGTTTGGTTTGGTTTGGGTTTTGGTTTTTTCTTGTTTTTTTTTTTGTTTAAGTTTGGATTTTTAAATTCTTCAAGGAATAAAAAATACTTTAATTTGCATGATCTTTTATTGTAGATATTTAGAGGTGGAATGGGAAGTCAGGAAAGGCAGCAAAAGAAGCTTTTCCAAAGATGTCATGAAAGGTTCCAACCCAAAAGTGCCACAGCAGAACAACTTCAGTGATTGTGGAGTGTACATCCTCCAGTATGTGGAGAGCTTTTTTGAGGTATGTAAATTCTTGAAGCTTTTTTTGATTCCTGCAGCAATCAAATATAAGCTGTCAAAATTATTAACAGTTACAAAAAGTTCCTAGTGTAGCTCACTATCTGTTAATGAGATTGTGTGTTTATGTATAAATTAATTTATAATGCACAGAGTAACTATTTTGAAAATAAACTAATTATCCTTTTTGATCGTATGTACATAAAAGAAATCGTAAGCCATTACATTTTCTGAGAGAATCTAAAGAAAACACATTTAGAGTCTTCCTTTCTGTTCTTCTGCTGTGCCCTTTAAAATCATCCAGTAAGAACTTGAGTTCAAAATCTAAACTACAAATGCACTTGATCATTTTTCCCTGAGAACTGTGAATAAATTCACAAATGTGACCCAGGTAGGGGGTTTATTTTATTTTGCGTGTGTTTTTAACTTGTAATAAAACATGCTGGGGAAATCATTATGGCCAAATGCCAGATCTTGTTTCCATTGAAGGAGTTGTTTGAATACTTGCTTACTTGCAGGCTTGCAAGCTGGCTTGGTCTTCAAGTTACAGCTCCTTTCACAGGTGGAGGCATTAGCACCTTCTGGTCTAGATTGGGAGGAGAAGCAATGGTCCAGTGAGATGCTGCCTGCATGGGACAGTAACTCTTTAGAATCCCTGGTACTTTAGAGCATTGTCCTAAACTCTCCTGTAGCTAACACTTTCCTGGAAAAGCAGCTTATCCATTCCTCAGCCCTCCTCCATTCATACATTACACAAGAGCAGTAAGACTTCAGCAGAATGTATTCATGCAAATGGAAGGCAAAAGCTTTGCTTTGCCGATGAGTTCCTGAGAGCTTACAACCATCACCAAGTGCTTCCTGTTAAGTTCACTGGGGGTACAAGGAGCAACCAAGTTTTATTACAATAATTTCACGATTATAAGCCGCACCTGAATATAAGCCGCACCTTTTTTTTTTTT
>VRYO01002297.1:71161439-71219550 GCA_009812075.1 Sialia sialis | reverse complement strand
CTTCTGGGTTTGCTCGAAACTTCAGTCAAAAAGGCATGCCTTATACGCGTGAAATTACCGTACTCACTTGTGAGCATTGAAAAGTAACCTTAGAAAGATGCTTACTTACTTACTCAAGTAGCTTACTTAGCTACTTGAGACAAATCACTTTTGTGGTTAGGAGAACTGTTTGCATAGACTGAAATTCTGTTGATCTGAGATTTATCTGAAGCCAGTGTTGAAGTGAGTGTTTAATTCTCTCTTCCAATTTCTTGCTCTGCTCTCTGCAGAGTGAGGTGCTTTCAACTGTACTTGTATAGAGTTGTTTTTTGCTCTCAGTTTGGAAACGGTGGCAAATCTTACCCTAAACATCTCAAATTGGGCACCTGAAAATAAGAATGTAGCTAATGACAGCTGGAAAAATTTTGCAACTTGCCAAGTGGATAATTTTCCTATAGCAATTGGTCATGTGCTTATGTTTGAAAAACATTATTTCGATGATTTTTTAAAGGATACTTTTTTTCATTACATTCTCATGAACGATACAAATCACATAGCTCATGCTTGTCTGTACTGTGAAATTTCAAATTCCCTACACACTGATTTAGCATCTATTGGAAGAAGTGGTATCTGAAGAAAGTGTGATCATGTAGAAATTTGTACATGCAAGTGAACTAAATTAAGACTCCTATACAATTTAATCTTTTTTTAAATGCTTCCTGCCTTCTTACTGATTATATTTGTCTTGCTTAATGTGTGTTTTGCATTGTGCACACTTTGGTTTTTCTGACTTCCATTGTCAGTATATGATGGTCACTCCTAGAACTAATGCCACAATTCTTGTTTCTGTTACTCCATAAGCAGTCATAGTGTGTTGTCATTTCTTGCTTACATAGATGAAAACGTGTGAGGGGAGAACTTCATGGTGGTTTTTACAGATTTTACCCAAGCATCACTTGTCTGTTGCTGTATTCCCTTCTTTCAAACCCCTGATGAGATCCCTTGTGTATTGGTTCTTCTTCCAGTCTCTCTTGGCTCTTACATCTGTTAATCTTTTATCATGTCTCTAAGCTCAGTTCTTCAATGTACACTCCAGAAAAATGGCCACTGCTATCTTTTTCCCTCCATGATCCTGTGTGGCCAACGTCATCAGCAGAGAAGCTGAGGAAGTATGGGCTGGATGAGCAGACAGTGAGATGTATTAAAGGCTGAATATCTGAACCTGGAGGTGGTGGTCCATGGTACAGTATCTAGTTGGAGGTAACAAACTAGAGGCAGTGGACACAAACCCAAACAGAAGAGGTTTTCTCTGAGCATCAGGAAACACTTTTTTACCATTGCAGGTGCCCAAGTACTGGCATGGGTTGTCCCGAGAGGCTGTGGAATCTCCATCCTTGGAGATACTCGAAAGCTGTCTGGACATGTTCCTGCACAGCTGGCTCTAAGAGTCCCTGCTTGAGCAGGGGGTTGCAGCAGATAACCTCCAGAGGTCCCTTCTGACCGCTGCCACTCTGTGATTCTGTGAGTTTGTTCTGGGTTCCTGTACTTGGTGTGACAAACCTGGCTGATGCTGCAGGGGAAATACTGGGCAGTGCTGCAGCAGGGAATGCTGCAGTTCCAGGTGTGCTGTTCTGAGAATAAAGCTACAGGGGTCAAGGCCAGCCCACATCTGATACCCATCAGAAATTCACAACTTCACTAAATTTGGTTACATTTCAAGACTGTTGGCAAGATGCCCAGCTCTGGCATAAAATGCAACTTGCTTGCCAAATTTAAATCTATACTACAGGTCTGTGGGCAACTCCATTAGAAAATATCATCCATGTACTGTTCTTTAACAATGTGAGCAGAAGCATTTTAGCTAGCATTCAATTTGCAGCAAATACTTAATTTGGAAAACTTTAAACTGGGCAACCAAAGGTTAGTGAAGGTATTATAAGCAACTGAAGGCAAAATGCAGCAGTTCTTGATACCTGCTACTTTTCTGGAATAATCTGAGTAGTAGTGCATTTCCTAGAACTGTTAGTGAACAGATAGGCAATTCAACTTATTAGCACATTTAGTAACTGAGTCAGAACTGGACAATTTGGTGCTCTCTGGGCCAAATAAGCATGCCAGGAGAGAACGTCATGCTACAGTGAGTGTTTAACTTCTCAGCGAGGTTTGCCTTATCTTGCACTTAACGTCCTACCACAAGGGGTTGAAGAGCTGGTGGTGGAATTTAGGAGTGGGTGTAAAACCCAGCTCAAAGGCTGCTCAGCAGCAGGAAAGCACTCAGGGTGAGGTTTAAGATAATCTAGTTATCCCACATATGGAAAGGGTATGGGGAAGCAACTTGAGTCTGTCTGTGCTTTTGGTAGCGTTCGAGTGCATGTGTAACTGCACTGCAAAGGAACAGAGAGCTGAAACAATGCACTGCTTTGGCAGCCTGTTTTTCTGGCAAAAGAGTATTATTCCTTCTTACAGTAATCAGTGGTCCCCCAGCAAGCTTAAGTGGTTTGCCCAGATGGATAGCAACAACAGAGTTCACATCTTTGAGAGCAGATTCATTCAACAAGCAATGTAAATTAAACTCTCTGTTCTGTATAATAACTGCACAGTGATAAGTGAAGGCTAGACAGGAGGGAGGTGTCTGCAAGAGCTTTGCATTCCTACCTCAGCAGCATTAGCAATCTTCCTTTTCAGTGTTTTCTCATGTATATTTTTTCTTTTCTTGCTTCTTAAATCAACGTGAAGCATAGGAAGGCTACAGCCAGACCCCCATA
This sequence comes from Sialia sialis, assembly GCA_009812075.1. NCBI lineage: Eukaryota > Metazoa > Chordata > Aves > Passeriformes > Turdidae > Sialia > Sialia sialis. Next base: position 71,216,806 of record VRYO01002297.1, on the reverse strand, counting down.
TTTTGTGAATTAGGTTATTGCCAGAACCTCCTCTGGTCCCTGTCCAAAGGTGTTTTGGAATTTCAAGAGGATTACTTATTCCTCTTAAACATTTCTTTCCCAAGACTAGCTCAAAAACTAAAGCTAACAATGCCTAAAATGGGATGGAAAAAAGTCCTCAAGGTGTGTTTAACAGGAGGTAATTGTTCACGAATACACTAGATGAACAGTGGCTTTTACAGAAAGATTTACAAATTAGTTAATAACCCCACGGAATTCCCTTAGCTAAGAAGTGTGAGAAGCTGACAGTACCATGATCTCAGGACTGAATCCATACTAAAGTTCATTTAACTGCAGGTGAGTAGTCCCTGCTCCATGAAGGAAGGACAGCCCTATTCCTGACATCTACAGGTTACCTATCTACTGCAGGCTACTTTTGTTTTTCAGATGAGCCTGTGGTTATTTTATTGGCAACTGCTGTTCATCACAGAGTGCATCAAGAGGGAGTGGGACCAGGAAGCTAAAATTTAAAAAAGCCAACTCTGTGATAATCGCTACTGTGTATTATCTGTGTGAGTTTTCCTGGGTTCTCTTTCCTACACTAGAGCTCCTCCCTGTCCTCCAGATGATGTATCTAAACCAAACCGGTGGGGCCCATTCTCCTTTTAAATATGCATGAGAGTGGGCCCATGGTATCTTTGCCAAAGAGAAGCTTCGGCAGAAACAAAAGAAAATTCTTTCCCCAGAGACGTGGGGCGTGTTCTACCAGGAATGGAATCCATCTGTCTTCAAATACTGGGATGGCTCCAGGAATATCTTCCAGCTACCCTAGGGTACTGTAATCTCATTTTCCTCTCCTCACCATTTGTGTTTATAGAATGAATTCATTCACAAAAGTAAAACAAAAAGCAGTGGGCTGCAGAAGGACTGCAAGTTCACAAGTCAGGGATTCCCCTTACCTCCATTCATGCTATTATTTATGCAAGCCTTGTTCTCTGGAGCTACCCACAATTCAAAATAATCTATTTGCTTAATTGTATTATCCTTTAAGGAGAGGAAATTGAAAAATGGGGCCAGTCCAAAAGAATTTTTCTTAGTCAAAAAACAGTTTCAGAAACCAGTCACACATTGCTAGGGGTGAAAATGCAAAACCATTGATCTTCCTAAACTAACATGTTGTCAAAGAAAAAAGCTAATCATGAATTGAAATGAAACAGGAAGACTTTAAATAGGAATTCTTACCTTAAACCATAATGTCTAAATTTTTTTGTAACTTATATGAGGCTGTTGAAATACAGAAGGCCTGAGGAAGTTAAAATATTTAAAAAAAAAATAAAAATTGATGTAGTCAAAATAGATGTTTATGTAAACTCTGCAGGAAAGAGAGAAAAAAGATCATTTCACTACTGGCAAAATTGGAAAATTATGTATGTGCACATAACATTAAGTAAAAGGGAGTAGATAAAATAAGACTTACACATTTATTTCCAGTAAATAATTTACATGATAAGGAAATGAATGGTGCTTATATAGAGTAAGCCTGCTTGGAAAGAAACCAAAGATTGATCCTGGAGGGAAGGTCATCTACTACTGCTAAAAATCCCAGCAAATTTTCTTGTTCTTTCTCTGAACATAAGCTGCTCAACCTCGAGCCAAGTTAGAAAGGTTCTTTTGCAAACATATGAGCCAGTTATTATTTATCCAGACAAATAATAGATAAGTTGTGCTGGCAGCTTCAATAGCCACATTTGCAAACTCTGCATGTAATTCCAAAGCTGTTCTACAACTTCAGTTTTTATCAGAAACTGGTTGTAAAACTTAAAAAAAAAAAATTTGGGGAGTTTCTAAATGCTAAGTCGGAATACTGAGCTGTTAGGAAATGCCAAGGGTTGCTACTGGCAAGCTGTGAGGTATTTTACTGTGACCACACTACACAGATACCATGTCGTTACCTCACACCCATGTACACTTAGAGCATGCCAACAAAACAGTGTACAGCAAATGAACTGCTGGCCTTACACTAAGTCATTACCTGTGACTTAAGTCAGTGCCCATGGACGTTTTTACAGGCAGAACTTTACCCATTACAAGCAATGTGTAGTTGCAGCTATGTGTAATGCACAGGGAAAGCCCAATAATATCAACACGATTCAAACACAAGCTTTCCACCTGGAGAGATGCATACAGTAAAGGCCTGAAATCAATGTAAAACCAGATTTCTGCATTTAATCTTTCATCATAAAGTGTGGGGAGAGAAACTAAGCAGTCAGGATACTAAACTCTTAAGAACAATCCTCTCAGGAGTGAAATTTTTAATGCAAGTGTGGGAGCCTTTACTTTTTCCCATTTATATTGAATAGTCTGAAGTTTGATCTAAGTTACACACAAGAATTCCATTTTGTTGAAATTTAAGTAGCACATTGTCTTATGTTCCTTGAAATGAAAACTTACATAATATCCTCTCAGGGTTTTCTGAGAAATCATCTAGGATCCTTTACCTATTCATTCTTCCAAACTACCATTCAACAGCCCTGACAAAATACGTGGTTCATGCAATAACACATCTTTTTTAAAAATATAAGGCAACTTTAATGACAAAAGCTGTTTACTATGCATAACAACCTGGATTCAACAACATATTAAAATGTTCAAATTTAATGAAGACGCCTTGGACATCTGGAATATTTTCAGCTCTCTTCAGCAGGACTACAAGAGGTGCACGTGCATGTCAAATGCCGTGCTGCCTCGTATTGTTGATCTTACTGCCTTTGGAATGCTTGTGGAATTCCTGGTAGGCCATCCAGAACGTGGAGTTTGCACACTGAAGATGGTGCTGGTACAGCTCTGGTTCCTCACTAGAGACCCTCTTGCTGTGGTGTGCACAGTGTGAGTCTGTCGCCAGCTCCAGCAGCGCTGACACAACACCTCTGCGCATCCCCCCTTGGGAATGGAGGCTTCTCCACTGCTGTTTGTCCCTCCTGGTGCAGCGAGGTGTGGGAGGAACAGGGTGATGCTAAAGGCATTCTGCCCTCCCTCCCAGCCTCAATCTGCATCTGCTGCTTGTACAGCTATTAAACAAAGACGGCTTGGCAGCTCCAAACCATCTGCACTGCTCCTGGTGTTCTGAAAAGTCTTGGTTAGACCGAAGTTAGAGAGGTTCATCCCACTTTCCTGGGAATGAAACTGGAAATGTTCCTTACATACAGGTAATGGATACAGTAAAACACGTTTTGTTTTCTCTTTCCGCTTTTCCCCCTCTTTGCTTAGGTTGAAGTTCTTGCACTCAGATTTCACATGTGAGTCTTCCTGTATTTTCCCTGAAGATTCACAGAACAGATGTTGCTGTGTCTTGGGTTATTTTTAAATTTCCCAGGGAGAAAAGAGAGGAGAAAGTAGAGACATGCTCCTTCCACTGAGGGAGAGGCACATCAGAGGGTGAGACAGAGCTCAGCACTGCTTGGATTGTTTACATTGAAAGTATTTTGTTGATCGCTTCCTGACATTATATCCTGTTTTGCTAACAGAGGTGGTTTTAGCCAGTCACCAAATTTACATTTTCATTTACTTGCCCATTCACTTTTTTTTCCCCAGATAACAATTATCCTTATCTCTCTTTTACACATAAAAGTAAGGCTGACCATACAAAGTACTGCCCTGAAAGATAACGCCAAAGACAAGCTTCCATGCTCTAGAAGTTGCACAGTGTTTTGATTGTCAAAATTGTTAAATATTTCAAATTATGTCAAGTGAAGATGCAACCATCAAATTCACCTTGCCACTTTGCAGGCATGTGGAATGTTTTAAAAACCAAAACAAGTTCACAGCAGGTTTCAGGAACTGTAGGAGTGTTAATCTGGACGCAGGATTGAACTCCACCCATGCTCTGCCCAGGATGCAGGATTACTCATGCATCTGTAATGTATTGCCATTTTCCTTCCATGTGTACATCCACTCTGATCCTTGACAGACCCCCTGAGTTTCTCTAGGTTCTCTTTGTCCTCTACAAGGAGCCAGGGCATTGTTGTGACTATCACATCTACATGGGCAGTTATGGCTTGAAGAAACTTATGTAAATTATTTATTAGCTAGCGGCTGTACCCACCATGTCCCTGGTGTTGTCCAAACACTCGAAAAGGATGTAGTGAAACACGCCCTGATTAACGAAAGGTAGCTAGGGCTGCAAAATCAAGCAAAACACAAACTTTTGAAGTATGAACTGGTTTGTTTCCCTTTGTCAGCAAAATACGTACGAACGAACCACCGAGTGGAGAACAAGGAGGCTCTGCACGTACATCGGGGTCATTGGGCTGCGCACGAAGTATTGTGTGGAGAGAAGCACAGTGCTGCGGAAAGCTGACAGAGCAGCTGGCGAAGCCAGGAATGAATGGTGGTGAAGCCGAGGGACAGGGAGGCGAGGCGGAGCTGCGGCCCGGGCGGCAGTGAGCAGCAGCAGCCCTGTGACAGCCCGGCCGGGCACGATGCAATGCCTGCAGCCGAGGACGGCCGGGTGTCGGCACATGCCAGGGCAACCCCGCAGAGGCCGGCTGGCCCTGGGCTTGCCTTGCAGGAGGCACAGGGCTCGGCAGCGATGCTGTTCTGCCCTTCGGCAGCGGGCACCACCATCGCTGCTGCCACCCGTGTCACATCGGCCAAGGCAGGGCCCTGGGGACACGGCGGGCACAGCACAGGGCCGGGGGAAGCCGGGGCTGAGGAACCGGCCTGAAACGACCCCCGACTTCCAAGACTTGTGCAGCAGGGGAGCCGCCGCCTGCTCGGCACCCTTCTTCGTGGGGCGATGGTCAGTAAAGACAAAGACAGCTCCCAAAATGACCCTTTATGTAACCGCGTCGGTAAAAAATAAAAGAAGAGCCTCAACTCGCACAAAACACCCGCGGGCCAGCCCCTCAGCACCACCTCTGTGGGCGGTGGGCCCCGGCTCCCTGTCAGGCACCCCGGGCCCGGAGCGAAGGCCGGGCCGGCCTCCCCGGCCGCCCCCGCCCCGCCGGCGCTGCCCCCGCCCCCGGCCGGCCCTGTGGCGGTGACGTCCCGGGCCGGGCCGGGCCGTGCCGGGCGGCGGGGGCGGCGCAGAGCAGCGCAGCAGCGGCGGCAGCCGGGCTGGCAGCGAGCGAGGCTCCGAGCGCAGCACCACCACCTCCAGCAGCAGGTAAGGACGCGGCCCCTCGGCCCCCGCTGCCCCCGGCGGGAGGCTCCGGCCCGGCCGCCGCGCTGCCGCTCGGCCGCCCCTCCTGCCCGGGCAGGTGCGATCGGGGCGGGCGAGGCGAGGGCCGGGCCCGCGGCGGGCGAGCGCTCCGCGGGACGGACCTGCCGCAGCCGGGGCTTCCCGGGGAAGTGCGGTCAGGATCCCTCGGGACTCTGCTTCGCTTCCTTAAATTAACTGTCATGAGGATTCTTCCCTTTGTGGGCTTGTTCGGGTTTTTTTAGTATCATCCTCTGTGAAATCCCATCCTTGCGCAGTCACAGCTGAGCTCCCTTCCTCGCTTCAGAAACATTTCTGCGCTGGAGGGATTGTCCTTGTAAGAGAAAGTGCAATTTTTACAGCCTTTTCTGGCCGGCCGCAGTGTAGTTCAGTGGAAAAACATCTTCGGGAGTATTCCTGCTTGAAGTACTTTTGCAGGCTGCGGTTTGGAGAGCAGCGTGTGTCACTGTGATGTACAGCTAAAACCCAATACCCCATTCCTGTAACTTGCATTCATTACTGAATAGGAAAACTTAAGAGCTCTAGAATACGACTTGCGGTGCAGCAAATAAATTGTTGGTGCTTGCCTAATACTTGAGGTTCTGCACTAGTAAGTGCCCCCAGAGGCCTGCAGGATGGAGGTAGCTCTGCTAAGGGATGGCTGCTTCTCTAGAAGCATGGTTGTTATCTGCTGTTTCAGCGAGCACTGCTGTCTGTCAGCCCTGTTTTTACAAAGGTGCAGAGAAGGAGGATGTCTGACTTGTGCCCTGTGGTGCTCCCGGAGGGAACAGACCTTTGAGGCGACCTAATTCCTTACAGTTCACTTGGCATCGCCGGGCTGCGGGCGGCCTATGGACTAGCTTCACAACCATCCGAGTACAAAGGTTGGCCACGGGACTGAGTCTTCCTTCTGTTGCAAGTGTGACAAATTAACAGGGTGGAGATGAACTCGTGAGTTAAATGTCATCTGTGCTTTTAAAATTTATTTTTTAGCGAAAAAAAAACAAACTGAAGCCTAACAAAATTAGAAATATTTTAATTTTAAACATGTTATTTTTGAAAATTTAAAAATGTAAGCAAATGTCTTGCAGTATTTGTTTAAATATAATAAAACTGCTAATGCGCAAGTTAACTCTTAAATGTATGGGTTATAAAATTACTGCCAAAGAAAGATCTCAGTGTTGTTGAGGTGGCAGAGTAAATGTCAGAATTATCAGAGGACAAGCTCCAAACCTTTATGATGTTGCTTTTAATAACACAGAAATTACGATTTAGCTTGACAGTATCTTTAGTGGATGTATTTTTAATGTGTCTAAGTTAATAAACCATTTAGTGAAGGCACAGTTATGCCTTTGACCGTAAAACCATAAAGCCAGCAATAAAAACATAAAGGCAGTAAATTTTCCTGTGAGGCTGAATAGCTTTCTGAATTAAAACCATGTCAGTATTAGTTTACAGATATTCTAAGTTGAACTGATTTCCCCACCCCCATTATTTCTAGTCAGAGGGGGCATTCCACTGTAATCTGCACTAAGTACTGTGTCCTTCAGCCTCCGGCATTGCCATGTGCCTTTGTTTTGATAATGGGTCAGTATTTTGACCCATTAACAATAATGTTCTCATAAGGAAGGTGAAATAGTGCTTCCTTGTGCCTGCTCCGCCAGCATGGAGAATTCTTTGTGTCCCAATCCAACCTCTGTATTTTTGTGGGTTATTTGATAACACTGGTCTGAGGAAAGATTTCAGGTTTTAGACATTTTGACAGTCTTACGAGTAATGTGGCAAAGTTGAGTAGGGACTAACTTTTTATCAGTACAAAATGTGAAAGCAGGCGATTAAGCTGGCAGGTTCAAAATGAACAAAAGGGGTGTGTTTTTGGTTTTGACCCAATGTGTGGTTAGTTAAGCTTTAGAAATCCTTTCTGCAGCATGTGGATATTGAAAGTTTACAGGGACTTGAAAAGCAGCTGGACAAATTAATGGAAGAAAACCCACTAAGGCTGACTTGTACGGAGTACCTCAAGTAGCTTGGGGAGTTGCCAAGCTGAGACAGAGCTGGGACAATAGACTGGGAAGGTGCTGTCAATTATTTATCAAATTTTTATATTAATTTCAGGCATTGACATAGTGCAGACAACCGACCTACGTCTGACCCAGTAGGGCTGCTCTTAGGAAAATTGTTCAACTGAAGTAAATTTGTGAGAACAGCTGAACCAAAGGGACCAGGTCTAGAGATAACAAATCTAGGTGATAAATCTCAGGAAATGATTATGAGTCACCATCAAACATCAGTTTAAGTGCTGCTGGGAGCAGTTCTGGCACCTTTGTACTTGTTGACATTGATGTCTTTGATCAACAGAATTAGCACAGAATCTGAAGGAGACTGAGTAGGGCTTTCAGACTGTGTTTTTGATGCTCTGCTTTGGAGGACCAGAGGTTTCTGATAAGTTTGAAGGCAGTATTTGAGTACAAGATACTGTTTTCAGGAAGAAGATCCCATAATGCAGATGGGTAAAGTCGACTTGTCAGCAGTGCCATGGAAGCAGATCTGAGGGTTATGTGAGATGACAAGAAGCACAAGGATCCAGTGCTGTTGTAGTCCAGCATTTAGCTTTTTGTGCTAGTGCAGCTTAAGTGAACAGAATAATGTGTTCAGTGTTGGTCACATTCTGTTAAGAAAGTTAATTTCAAATGTCTTCATCTACCAGAAATGGTCACCAGGGCTTAGAAAGGTTTTGGAAAATGTATCTGCAGAAAATATGTGTATTTGGAAAGTGTGTTTCACAAAGCTAGACAAGCTAATTTCCAGCAAAAAGAGATGAGATGCGGAGACAGAAAGATGCTAGAGTATGAAAAATTAGTGAGAAGTGGTCTGTGTTCTTCTGTCAGTGACTGTATCAAAAAAGATGAAACTAGTTTGCACCAAAGACTTGATGAAGTTCTTAAAATCTGTTATGCCTTAGGGAAAACTAAAAGAAACTAAGGTGTGCAATCACATTTCTGCAAAGGTTTTTCTGTAGGATAGGATTTGTGTTAGGGATATGTTAAAAACTTTCCTCAAAATTGTTTTATTTATTGTCATGCAGCGGCTTGAGCTTGATGATTTCTTCAGATGCTGTCTGTATTTGGGATTGAGTTTATGGGGAAAAAAGTAATGTCAGTCCTCAAAAGAGGAACAGTTTCTCTGATAAAGTCCTATAATCTTCCAAGTGCTGGTCATCTCATGTTACAGCTTAAGGCATTTGGTTTTAAAATAATTAGTGTTGAGGCAAACTACTGCGTTTGACAGCAAAACGTTGTGGTTTAGGAGTATAGCCTGTAATAATGTAGGAAATGTAGGTGTACAACCATACTGTGATTTTAAACCAGGAAAATCAGAGGGATGAAACCTGAGGTATTCATCATCTACTCTGGAATATACTCCATGTGGGTTCATAACTTGTGTCTTAGTGTTATAGCATCTTTGGGTCTGGAACACTTTTAAAAATGACTTTCTAAAGTCCAAATTAAAAAAAAATAGCCAAATATAGTGTTTATCTTTTTGAATCCACTTTGTAAAGTCTAAGTACGCATTTTAAAATGGCAACATTTTAACATAGCTTGCTATCTATTCAACGTTCTTCTTTGTAACTTCTTGGAATGTCTGACAGTCTTAAGTTTGTAGTAAATACTAGTGACAGTGACTAGTGTTTCTTAAGTATTGACAGATACTATATCACCATACAGAACACAGAAAAATGTAGTTTTTGAACTGATGGCTGTGGATAAATCTTCCCCTCCCTCCAAAAAACCCCAGCAAAACCAGCAGTTTTGTAGAGCTGAATGAGAGGCATCAGCAGCCTTCATGGTTTTTACTAATGATGTCAAGAAAAGGGCAGATAAATCTGTGGGCATTTTAGTCACTGGTAGAATGATTTCTGTAAGTAATGACCATATAAATTTAATATATGTATTTTATTGGTGAAACCGAGCTAAAGCTGTCTTTTGATAAGCGACCATCTTAGAACACCTACTCAAAAAACCTGATATTTAGCCAAAGCAAGTTCTTGGTTTTTTGCTGTTGTTGTTGAGCTGTGTGCAGAATCAGAGCAGAGGCTGATGAGGCTGAGGAGGATTGTTTGGTCCTGCTGCTGTGCCATGGTGCTATAGCTCCAAGGCAAAGCCTGTTGCCATCTGCAGACAGCACAGCCTGGCCTTGAAAAGGTGATTTGGGATTTCTCGGTGCACCTACACATGCTGACTTCTTCCTGCTTAAAAGGGAGTTGCAGCCAGGTGACATTTAACCTGCAAATACAGTGCTAGTTGCCGTTCCTGTAGGCATGTGTCAGCTCAGCGAGCTAAATTGCAGCTACTGTCAGTAGCAAGGCATGCCTGAAAACTGGATTAAGTGTGGGTTGTGTCTGGCTGCTGTGGCTGCGCTGCAAGTCATACCCAGGTGTTGTGTTACTCCTGAAACACTTCTGTCACACCGAGGGACCTTCCTTGTACGGGGAATGCTTCTCCCTCTGCAAGTGCATGGATGAAGGGCAGTTCCTGCTCGCTCCAGGGACCGAGAGATGAATGAGGCACCTGGAATTAAACTTCACTTCTTGTATGCACAGCTTGCAGCACTGCTCTGCTGCTCTGCAGAATGTGGCCAGTCTCCAAACTGGGATCCGGTCCTGGCAGCGCCGAATGGGGGTGCGTGAGCACTACAAGCACTGGGGTGACCACATCCCTATGTGCATCTTTTAGGGCTTGATCTTCTCCCAGAGAAATTCTCAGTCTTGAGCTGAAGGTCTGAATGAACCTTGGATTTGTAAATGCTCAACAGAAGGCCTTTTCTTTTTAAAGTAACATCTCTTAAGAGAGTTTGCTGAATTTATTTTGCAAAGGTAGTTAAACAGACAATTAAATTAAGAGTATTGTTTACATAGTGGATAATTGTTTCACGAGCAAATTTGTTTTCCTTGTAATTAACAAGACTTAGCGGACTGCTTTGAAATTCGTGGAGAAAAAAAAAAGAGAGGTAGAGAATTTAACAAAGCCAGTTGTTCACAAAAATCTCTTCAGTATTAGCAAGATCTCTGGCTGCATTTTACAAAAATAGCAGCAACTTTCTGAATTATATCTAAATATTTCTATGGATCCTTCAGGCCTGAGCTGAAGCCTTGGAAATATTGTGACTTTTTTGCATTTTGAGTAAGTTCAGATTTGTATGGTCCAGAGCTCCATCTCTCTCAGCTGCTACACTGTCTTTGTTTCCATGCATTCACCAAAGGTTTTGATCATGTCCGATGCATTCTCAGTGTTCCAGATCCAAAGGAGCCCAGCTATAAGGTGATGGTGTAGTAGCCGTGTTCAGGCAGAAGCTGTCAGTGGGAGCTTGTCTTTCTCCAGTCCTTAGGTGTGACCTGTGCAGGAGGTCATGCCTGTGGTGGGTTGATGACACCCCCTTCCAAGTTCACATCTGTGCTTTGCTCTTTCCTGATTTCTTCAAGTGCAGTCCATCACAGCTGCTCTGTAGTGAGGGAATTAACAGGAGTAAAACCCTTTCACCAAGTCCTCTATGCCAAAGATAGACAGTTTTGCTGTGTCTTCTTTTGTCGGGGTGAGTGCTGTGTGCAGGGACACCAAACCTGCTTATCATGGCACTCTGCTTGTTTTAGGGGAGGCATTGGAGAGTTTTGGGGGAGGATGCTCTGTAGCTGCTCATCCAATTCAAGGTTTAGCAGTGTGCAGTCAGCTTTTTTTGAGGTTGGCCTTGCTTATGCACTGCAAAGTTTCCAGGACAGGAAGCAGAGCATTCAGGTATGTAGAACCTGACAAACATTTTTGCTGACTTCAGTTTTAACAATTCTGTTAGGTTGCAGTTTTGTGAGAAGCTGGGCTGAGGTAATTGACTGCTGGACCCTGAAAGGAGAAAATAGTTGCATCTTCTTTGCCCTTTCCATCAGTGTGGATGGTCGTGGGGCTCCTTCACACCCCAGTGCAAATTGCTGGCTCTGTGGAAAGCAACAAATCCCATCACCTTTCTCTTTTCCATATCTGTGCAGCAGAGATCAGAGGAGGCAGACCAGGGATGGTAAGTCATTGCTGTTCAGCTCACCCTCTCTCAGGAAGCCACAACCTATTTTTTGCAGTCTCTTAGACCTGTGTAACCTTCATTGCCTCTACCAAAAGTTAGACAAATGCCTCCAGAGCCCTTTGCAGAGAGAAATACAGACATAAAGAGTATATGTAGGGAATTTAATAGAATCACAGGATCACGAAAGGGCCTGGGTCAGAACAGACCCTAAAGAGGATCTAGTTCCAACCCCCTGCTGTGGGCAGGGACATCCAGGCAGAGTCACACACAAGGGCAGAGTCATAGAGTAGGATGGGAGAGGATCGTAAAAGACCATGGACTTCAGAGGGCCTTAGGGTAACACAGATTTTTATTACTGGGTAAAGATAAAAGAACTTGGGTTTAGTACATGTGGTGGTTTTGAGGGTGAGAATGAGTTTATTTTGTGATTTTGGGGTTTTTGTGTTGTTTTTTTTTCTTTCCTTTTGTTACCCAGAATCCTTTACAAAGGTAGGAAAACTGGTAGTGATATTAATTGTTGTCTCATTTTCTAGGCTCCTATTGAGTTATTTTTTTCAGTGTTTGCCAATGTGCCTGTGTGCACAAATGACATTCTGCAGTGGATTCTATCATCTCTCTGCTGTTCAGCAAGGAGTGTTACTTCAGTGGACATGCCAGGAATGATGCTGTTTCTCCTTCTCTCATACTTGTTGGCTTGCTTTGCAGTGAATGTACTGCTGGGCCTGTCAGTCCTCCTCTTCTGATTTTTTTTTCCAAAACAGTAGTTTCTAATGGTTTTTACAGATTTTTGTTGCTGATCTTGTTTTGGCTGTGGTTAAGAGCATTGCTTCAAATTTCAAAGTTCTTGGGAAACAGAAGAAAGGTGAGGTGTTATAGTTGTGTTGAACTGGAGCTGTTGGGAACAAAGCACTCCTGTTTCCCCTGTACACACGTGTTTTTGCAGATGGTGGGATGCTCTCTGTCTTTGGTTGTCATGCCATTACAGTACTCTTGCATCTTCTCAAACACCTGAAATTAGTCATGTCAGACACTTAATCTTGGATTATTTGGACCTTGAGATAGTGTTTGGTTCACTGCATGGATGTCCTCTATTAAAGTATTTTCTCTTTGGATGTTCAGAAATGCACTATGAGCTTTTGAAAAAGTATTTTTTTAGATCACTTCTGCAAGAACGAATTTTAAGCTTTGTTTAGTGGAAGGATGTTTTTTAAAATACTTTTTGTGCCATATTCTGATGGCAATCTGAAACAAATTTTAGATTTTGTTTTATGTTTTGCCGTAAAGTTCTACATGCTTTCAAAGGAAAACAACTATTTCTTACTAACCCAGGGAGAGGAATCTTAGCCATGAAGTTTCTTAGCCTTTTATCATGCTGTACAAGCCATGTCTTGCTCAAAAGGTCAACACCCACAGAACATGTTTTTTTTACAGTTCAGTGGTCTAAGTAGCTGCTTTTCTTGTGGCTATAGGAATCTTTCCTGTTCTCAATGAACATGCAGTCTTTTGATGCTATGGCATCTGATGCTATGGGTTTTTCTGGGTTATGTGCTAAGTGATATATATTCAACACCAAAGCAGCAATGACAGACATAAATAATGTGTTGGCCATATACTCTTACAGATTATTCTCTTTCAGTTCACATCCTTGCAGCTTTTTCCAGTTTTGCATACATGTATGTATTTTTGTGAAATATTACACCAGATTTCTTTTAACTTGGAACTAAAAATAGTTTATTTTAGCTGGTGTTGGAGTTTATCTTCTTTGTTTCTGTTGCCACAGAGTTCTATGTCTGTTCATGTAGTAGTCAGCTTAGGAGGGGTTATAAAATATGAAGTTGATTAATAGATTTTTTTTAAATTGCCCTTTGGAGCTTCTGTTACAGTCTGAGATCTGTTACTGATCTCTCTAGAAAGAGATTTTTTTTTTTTTAATACCTTAAAAAACACAGTGATATTGTTTCCTGATATTTTTGTTTGTTTTTATTTAAAAGCTTGGGATTTTGAGTGAGTAATAAGTACTGACTGCTTGAGTGCATACGATGGAAGTGGACATTTATATGGTTTAAAAAAAACCAAACCAGCTGTTTGAGATGAGTTGTTTTCAGTATTAATCGTGGTCCCTTTACAAATCCCTTTGGGAGAGAAGAGGGCAAACAAAAGGCACTTCATGTCACTGGTGTGTTTACTGAGTCACTCTGCTGCTTTAGCCCGAGGGAGGAGCTGGAATCAGGGGAAAGGAAACTGCTGGGAAGAGGAACAGTATTTTGAGGTGACTCCTGCTTAAGAAACACATGCAGGGTGAAAAGTGATGCCAAGGTGGGAAAGTCTGAGAAGCTGAGAGGACCAGAGGGACCCCAGCAAGAGGAAACACTTGAAGATTGAAGCAGAAGAAAAAAGCTGTTTTGATGGCTTTTGGGCAAAGCAGGTTAGCATCGCGGGCTGCCCTGCCTACCATGCCTGGGCAGTACTTTGAATCCATGTTTTCCTCATCAAACATAAGATGCTGCCGGATGCCTGCACATGTCCAGGCACTGACCCTGGGTGTGCCTGCTGTGGGTGTAAGACCACGAGGCCTTGCAATTTGGGCTAAGTATTTCACCCCAGGACAGGTAAAGATTTTGGATTGACATCTGAAGGTATGCTAAGGTGTGGTTGGTGGTAATTAATGAAAGCTAATTGGCTTATGTTTTTCTGGGACTCAATATGTTCTCTCTAGCAGCCTCTCATTTCTATTGGTCATCTTGTTGGAAATGTCCAAATAGTTTTTAGGGAATCCAGGTAAGAAAGGAGCCTTCTCAAAAGGAGCTTTTACTTCCTCTACTGTATATACTTAAGGGAGAAATTTGAATGGGCAAGATGCAGCTGTGTGTGAGGCTGCTGTAGCTTTGTTTTGTTCAGTTTGATCAGCTGCTTAATTTTAAATTCATGGCCTAATTTTGTGAGGAACATTTTATAGGCAGGCAAATCCCCGAAACTCTAACCAGTAATCTCCAGTCTGACAGTGAAGGAGGCACATCTGTGTGAGGGCTTTCTTCCCAACTGTTTAATTTTATTTTATTTCAAACCTCTGTGTAAGGAAAAGCTGCGTAACTCTCACACATGTAAAGACAGAGGAGAACTGAGTTGAATGTGAAGTAATAATCATTAAAAAAAAACCAAACAAACAATTTTATGTTGTGAGAAATTAGCCTAGTAATATTAGCAAGCATCTGAACAAAGTTTGCTGATTGGTGAGGGTGCTGTTTATTTTTGAACTTTGTTTTTTAGCAGACTTCAAGTTACTACTGACAAATCACTTCCCTCGTGCATCTCCTGCAACTGTTTGGACTATGCTGTATTTCCAACATGAGCTAAAAGCTTGTACTAATACCTAGGGAAGTAAAGGAAAGCTACTGTGCCTTTTCTATTATTATACTCCTGTCAAGGTCTTTGCATCTGTATCAATACTAACAAGAAGAAAACGTGGGAGGAGAATGAAGGGTTTTTAAAACTCTGCCCTTAGCTGAGGAGCATTTCCCCTTTTTCAGGTACCAGGCTGTCTTCCGAGAGCTTCCACCTGTCTGGGACAGGAATGGCATGGTGTGGAGCTTGGGTGCTGCAGGCTGTAGCAAGTAATGGGATGCAAACCTTGGTTCAGTGATAGCTGATATCACCTCTTTGCACTGTTGAATGTCAAATTTTGACCCAGATGCATGTGACAGCACTCATTTGGAGTTCAGCGGAGTGTAGAACATAATGAACGCTCCAGTGGATGTTGTTAGCATGTCACCTGGATTGGCTTCCTGGGTTGCATGGTGTCTTGCCCATCATTCATCTGCCTGGATCACTCTGCTGCAATCTGGGTCCTCGATGGTGCTTTGTGTGCTGGTATTTGTTGACAGCTTCACAATGCATCTCCCTCTGGATCAGACTTATTTTTTCAGGATCATCTTCTGCCCCTAAAGAAGTGTAAGTTATTCCCAGGACATACGCCTTTTTTTCCCCCTTTTCATTTATGTTACACTGCTTGCAGGATATCCTGCCTTTTGTGTTTCACAACTTGCTGGCAAAGGGAAGGATTTGCATGGCGTCAGATGAGCATGCAGCTTCAGATGCTTTTTGTCGACCGCCTGTACCAGGACAGATTGCAAATGGAGTTTGTACAATAGAGCAAGTAAAACTGGCTGCATCAGTGTGGTTTGCTGAGGATGAAAGAGATGCTGGCTTTTGCTTTACTTATCAGCCAGCCTTGGTGTCTAGTCAAAAGGGTAGTGGAGAGATGCAGGGCAGAACATGTGGTAGAAACAGAATTTGAAGATTGGGAAGTGAGTTTAATCAAAATCTGTGTTTTCTTCTTTGTTTTCTGCTTTCCCTTGTGGAGAATGATCAGTGTCATACCAGTCAGCACTGGATTGGGAATGGCTGTAATTACTGGAAAGCTGCCAATCTACAGCTAACCTCAGCCTGATGAGCAGGGTTTGGAGAGTGATGTGGAGGATGTATTTGCTGCAGGGAGCATTCCTATCATGGCAAGCTTGGCTCATGTGTGCCCAGCACTGCCGGGGAAGCCCTGCAGTAGAACATGCTGGCTGTCCATGTGAGTCAGCAGGAAGGAATACTTTGTGTTGTTGCAGGCTATTGTGAGTTGCTGCTCTGCTGGGGACTCCTTTAGCTTGCACCAGATGATAACATGCTGAGCTTGTTCTGGGTCAGCAAAGCCCCTTGTCACCATGCCAAGAGCACCCTCACAAAGAAAGCCCGATGCCTTTTACCTCCTGAAATGCATGTGGATTCACTACATTCCTGGACCAAAGTAGCAGTCAGTCTTCCTGTTTTGAAAAAACGGAAGTGGAGAGAATAGTGTTGCTTTGAGATGAAGATCTACTTTGCAGGCTGATTTTAAGTGCAGCTTAATGTGTAAGGAGGAGGCAGCTCAGAGTAGAAGGGCTCGACAAGGGGAGTAACTACCAGACATCCAAAATTATGAATGGTGGTGTTGAGCAGGGTGGTGTAGGCAGAGGCAGCCACATGGGAAAGGATGATCTGGAGCAGAGCCTTGCTCAGAGTCTCAGCACAGGGCAGGATTAACACAGCTCCACTGGCAGAATGGGCAGCTCTGGGCCTCTTGTGTTCTCCAAAACAAAAAGCAGTCCAGAGCATTGCAAGGAGGTTTTTAGATGACAGTTTCCACTCTAAATAAGAGTTTCTTTCTAGAAAGAATTTTTTTTTTTTTTTTTTAAGATGAGGCATTTTGATGCTGGGAGAAAAGATAAACTAAGGGATACCTAGAGAAGGGGAAAAAGTCAAGTATCAAAGAAGGTGAAAATCATTCACTACAATCAAAGCCTATCTTTTATTCCACTGCTACAGTAGAAGAGCAGGTGAGGCAAAAAATCAGTCCTGTGTCCTATACCTCCCTGATGCTTTTCAGTATAAATCTAGCTCAAGAGACCCTCAGTGGTAAAAGCTTACAGGAAGGCTGCAGTAGTTATTAGAGCACTTCCTAGGTGGCTCAGCCTTCATCTCCAAAGCCACACCTGGTGTATTAGGGTTTCCTATGCTGCTATTGTTGTTATGCTGGACATGTTTCCAGAACGCTGACAAATGCATCTGTATCAAGGGAGGATCATCACATAGCCCAGGCTGCTGGATGTATGGAGAAATTAGCTAAACTACAACATCCAGTAAAACTTGAATGAGTTTTATAGAATGGAAGCTGAAAAAGCAAATGCTTTTTGATGACCTTTGAAATATAATTATGTTTGTCTCTTGAACTTGAATGTCAGCAACTTTTGCTAACTTGTCATTTCTAAAAAAAAGTTTATTATTTCTTAACAGCCATGTAGTGATATTTTTATTTTAGGAAATTTAGATTTGTATTCTTCACAGGTCATTGCACTGGAAAATTAGGCAGCATGTTTCACCCTTGTCTCTGAAGGCAGTATAGAAACTGGATGTACAGGCATTTGATTAATCTTGTTTCCTTTATTGTTCCCAAGTTATTGGAATTATTCAAGAGGCATGCCTTTTTTTTTTTAAAGTTAGAGTAAGCCATAACAGCCAGCAAGTTCTTTTCATTAATCACCCAAGTAAAGCAGAAACTCTGGAAGCTGTGAATTTCCTCTGAACAGAGCATGGATACCAGAATGCAATGTCATAGTTTTAATTTATTAATAGAAATAATAAGATAATTCTTCAGACTTTGCCCTTCAGTCAATAAAAGGAAGCACATACTTCCCTGTAATTGAAGGTAGGTATGCTATTGTGGAGGGTGGAACAGGACTCTTTGTAAAGAGAGGTGGAGGCTCCAGAAAGTGGTGTGACGGATACTGATTCATACTGATGCATTTTGCAAAATAGGTCGGTCGGTTGGTTGTGTTTTGTTTTGGCTGTTTTTTTAGTTCAGTGCTTTGACAGCTGTATCAGTCGGGCTGCTCTGTACTACATTTTACTCTTTCTGAATTCAGTTGTTTTGGAGTTCTTGCCTCAAGACTTCATATAGGTCACTGGGAGGTGGCCGAACCCCATGTGATGGTTGCTGTCTCAAAACCAAAGGAACTGGAGTTTTCTGGGTTTTTGAGGAGGCATCTGACTTGTAATAATCCTCCAGGGTCTTTATCATACTCACATTCTACATAATTGTTTCTTTTACACTGTTTTGAACTTTTTCTAAGATGACCTTAGAAGATCTCCAATCATGTGATGATGTGAAACAACTGTGCTTAATAGTTTTCTAGTTCCCATGAACAATTCAAAACCAAAAACTCATCCCCAAGGAGGACCTTTTACTCTAGACAGGAAATACAGGAAATCTATGAGAAGTTTACTGTTAGCTTCCCCCTGCCCATCCAAGATGATACTCAGGTCATTCAACACTGTGAGAAATATCCCTCATGAAAGCCAATTTGAAACATTTCTGCTCACGAGGAGGAATTTGAATTAGTCATATCTAACTTTCTTATTGAATTCCAGGTCACTCTAGTTAAGCTCCCATGGAGCTCAAATTTTAGGTGAAAGAAAATATATAGAAGTATATATATCCATATATCTGAAGTAAAAAATATATTTGCTGGACTATAGGAAGTGCTGAAGACTTCCAGACTGGAGTTCTAAAGAGAATGCTTGATTGACCTTGGCTGGCTGCACTGCAGACCACAGGTCCAGGAAGCTGAAGAGGATGGTTTGGAAAGCCTTGAGAGAGGGAGTCATCAGGTCGTCTTGTTGTGGGTCCACTGATGAGGAGTTTCACATGCCCTCACAATGACTTCACATGGAGTCTTTCCTTCAACAGCAGTACAGTCTCTTCTGCATTATATTCCTCATCTATTAGAAACTATTTATGTATTAGTTTTTCATGAAAAAAATCAGGGACTGTTTTGTGGTTTGCTATTTCATAACCAGCAGGGTGAGGGTCTTGCTTGTAATCCAGAATGTGACAATTGAATGTTTTTAACATGAGAACTTCATATGTGACTTTTGTTGGAACAGTTTTCTAGGCTTTTTGATTGACATCCTTAACATTTCTGAGGCCATGGAATATCTGCAAATGCTGAAACCAGCCAGGAATCTGGCTGTTTCTCACATGTTTCTGTCAGAATGCACTAGTGCTTACCTTTGGCTGTGTACCAAAAAAACCCCAAAGAAGTCGCTTTGCAGACCAGATGTGGCATCTTGTAAATCAGATAAAGATTAAACTAGAAAGAAAGAAAAAAATTAGTCTTAATTTAAAATCTGTGCTAGTGGTTAAAAGTAATTCTTCAGAACATTTTCAAAATCGTGTTTAAAATAGTTCCTGTTGCTAGTCTATTGGTCTCTGTTTCCACTGGCTGTGTATTACAGCTTTTTCTGCTAGATTGAAGTATTCTGTAGTTTGTTTTCCATGTAAATATTACATGTACTTAACCTTTGATTACCTGACCCTTACCATTTTTTGTTTGGCAAAGAGTTGTTTAAAACCAGATGGAATTTCTGTGTGGCGGGTACTGAACATTTAGAGGAAAGCTGTGCAAGGAGATGTCTTGCCTTAACCTTAGAAGAACAAAGGGATGTGTCTTTGAGGTTAGAAATTAATAATAATGTATTTTCAGTAGGAAAGATTTTGAAACTATTGGTTTAGATTGTTCTAAAATTGGAGGAAGGCCTTAGACATGCTGCTTTTGATCACAGAAGGTATTACAATTAAAAGAAAAAATATAAGAAGATTTAAGTATCTTTGAAGCATGCTTAAGAACTATTTCTCGTTATCCTCTTCTCTAATTGATTAACTGGATAATAGGTTTAAATGTGCCAAATAACAAAACCCATGGATTTCATAGCAACTGATCTGAAATGATCTAATTAAGTTTGGGTTTTCTTCTTGTGTCACCTGGGTGAACCCAAATGATGTACAGCAGATTGAATTAAATTGGCCTGTTTCTTGAAAGTAGCATTGAAAAAAATCAGAAATTTATTTGAGAATGTCAACTAGATAAAAGTACTGAGTAGAAATGTCTGTTTCATGCTTTCTGGTCCTTCTCACTCATATAGGCAAATCTGTTTGAATACCTTTCTTGATGGTTTTGATATTGAGGGAATTATCTGCCCGTGGATATCTAGGCATCTAGCTGAGACATGGTTTGAACCTTTGATGTCAGTTTTGCTCATTAAAAAATCATTTAGTCTTTTTCATTTCTGGATCCCCTGAAATTTCTGCTGAGCACTATTCTGCTGAATTTTTGTCATAAATTTCATATGTGTGGGGTCTTTGAAATACTACTTTTTCTTAATCTTCTTTTTGCAGGCTGCCAAACCAGTTATTTTTAACTGTTCCAGAGGAATGTTTTAAATCCTAAATTTTATATGGGCCATATGTCTGTGATCCACAAAAAGTGCCCTACTTTTAGTTGAGAAACACAATGAATGTGAACCATCCTTGACATGAGATAGCTCAAGGAAACTTTGGTAGTAATTTCCAGAAGGTTTGTAATGGATGTTCCATTACATTTTCCTTTTTTCCCCTTTATGTTGCACAAACACAAGAAAAAAAAATACAGTTGTTTGGTAAATATGTACATTCTTCTTTTTGAAGTGTTAAAAATTTTGTATTTAGTTTCTGATGATCCAAGTCATGATTTTCTAGATTGGCCTTGAACATCTGAAGTCAGGTTGTGTCCAAATAATTCAGGACATGCTTGTATATATTTTAGACTTATTTTTTTTTGTTTTCCCTTGCCCCACAAAATGTTGCAGGTAATATCAGTTAGGAAGATGAGAACGCTTGCTGAAAAAAAGTCTTCCAAGCTATGGAAATAAAACACTGGGTTTGAGAATGTCTGAGTTTAAAAGCTGAATCATTGTGAAAATAGGCTTAATGTTTTGGATATGCTTGTCTTGCTGTATCAAATATTTTGCTTTTAATAAAGGGAAACCTTTATGTCTACAAAAGGATTGTATGCTCCTTGAGTCTACTTGTTCATGCAGACTTACTTTATTTTTAACACAGAATCATAGAATGGTTTTGGTTGGAAGGAACCTTAAAGCACATCTAGTTCCAACAGCCCTGCCATGGACAGGAACATGTTTCACTAGACCAGGTTGCTCAAAGCCACACTTTCAGGATGGGGCATCCACAAGTTCTCTGGGCAATCTCTTTCAGCACCTCCCCACCTCTCAGTAAAGAATTGCTCAGAAGTACAGATCGTACATGTTGGCAGAGATATTTTTCTCTTGTTGCTGGGACTCGTACTGCCTGTGTTGGAAAGGGTACCAAGAAATGGGAAATGTGACTTTTGTCCTGGGCACCTCTTGTCTTGGCAGAGGGATGAGAGAGCTTTATCTGGGTTTTTTCGTGGTGGTACCTGTGGTTTTGTGGGGAAGAGCTGACATTGCACCAGTCTTTTATTTGGAAACTTTAGGCTTCTGTATGTGAGCCTTTTGCACTCCCCTTGAGAGTATTTTTAATATTATCTTCTGGTGTGTTTTTGAAACAACTTAGATTTATGTTTTATATACTGTCCATAGAAGAAATAAAAGTTTACTTTTTATAATGTAAAGTTGGAACAGGAACAGAAATTTTGATATGTGCTTAGGTCTGAGCAATTGCAAATGCTAGCTGTGCTTTTGACTTAAAGCCCTAATTCATATCTCCCCTGTCTGAAAAGCAGTAAGATTAATTACCAGAGAGAGGAATCTATACCCTAGTTTTAGACAAAACATGGTGATTAAAGTTATTTGTAGGCTGAAAAAGTACAAGCTTTTGTTTGGACTGCTGAACAGGGTTATGTCGAAACGTGCAGGAACAGGACTTGCTCGCATTCCTGTTGCTGCTGCTTCCACATTTGCAGTCCACAGCATCCAGTGGTGAGTTACCAGCCGAGCATGCGAGTGATGTTTGGCTTTGAGACGTGTTTGATTAGACAGCAGTAATGTCTGTGTGTCCTTCCGCAGGCAGGGTGAGGGCTGCTTGACAGGCACTGGGGAGTGCAGTGTGCCTGGGTGGGCTGGGGAGAGCTGCCTTCTGGGGGCTCACAGGATGGGGTCTGCTAAAGCATCTTGACATTGAAGTGGAGCTAGAGATAATTTAAATCATATTTTGTCTTTAGAGGGCGAGATCACTACAATTATATAAGCTCTGAAGGGTGAAACTTGTGTTTAGCTGTTGTTTGAACTCTAAGAAGCATGCATTTAAAGTATTGATCTTCAGAGGTCTAAGGCAGAATTTTTGTGTTGTTGTAGCAATAGTCATCCTTGAGGAGGAGAGAAAGAAGAAAAACTTAGTTTATGTTACTTAAAACAACTATCGTTGGATTGTTTTAAGGCCCTTTTTCCTGGTTAATGATGGTGTATGATTGGTAACTATGTATTATATGATCACTCATGCTTGGTATTAAAGGGTAAAGCCAAGATAAAAAATGACTATAAAGTTGAAGTGCAGATAAAAAAGGGGGGAAAATGTGCTGTAACCTGGTTTGTCACTATATTAGAACACGAATCTTTTCTCATGCCAGTAGCCATCAGCAGCTGGATAAAGAAGGAGTAAAGGTGTGTTTCCATTAGTGTTTTAGTTCATCTCAGGAGTTTACTATTGTATTGAACCTATTGTATTGGTTGTCTGCATTGGATCCTGTTGGGATGAAACCATCCTGAAAGATGCTCCTTAAAAAAACATCTGATAGTCCGCAGATGTGAATTCATATTCATTTGGGGGGACTCAGTGCTGCTGTTTCAGTGTTAACACACAGTTACTCCTACTGTACCATGTTATTGTTCATATTTATGTCAGGAAAAATAATGACGGGGAAAAATGTGTGAATAAATGTGCCCTCTTTTTTCTGAAGTTCTCCTGTTATTTACACAATCTCCTTGACTTAATGGTTATTGCTAAAATCTTTGCAATTAGTAAAAAAGAAAAAAAAAATCCAAACTAGAAATATATTAAATTCACTATTCAAGTCTTCTATAGCATACCTTAGATTTTGAAATTATAATATTTTGTTTGCCCTACAGTGTGTTCAGTTTAATTCAAAATATTGTAGGAAGGATTAAAAAGCAGCAAAATGAAAGAAGTGTGTTACTTAGAGTTGAAAATAATACAGGTGTTTTTATTTACCATTTTGTCTCTGAGGTGAAAATTATTATAATCCCATCACAATGTTGAATTCTTTAATATTGGTTAAAGAGAGGAAACTTAAATTGGAACTAAATAGTCATATAATTGAGAAAGGAAAAAAAAAATGCTGATGATAATTGTAGTATCTTTTTATTTAGCAGAGCTTCACTCTGTTGTGATCACATTGTCATGGGATGGACAGTTCTTGGATACCTAGATTGAAACCACTGCAGCTGAATTAAATGAAGGCTGCTTGGACAGGACTTGGTGTTATTTCTTGGATGAGTTTCCTAGCATTTTTTTATATAAAATATTTTGCATGGTCTGAAATGAAGGCTCAAGTACCCCAAATAAATGCTTTGAGCTGCTGACCCCAACTGGGAAATAGCAGTGGCAGCATAGCAGTGCTCCAGCTGTAATTGTTCAGGAAGTTTTGAATTTAAAAACACCTGAGCTGCATTTTGTGTCTGAATTTACAACCTGACTGAAAGCTTTCCTTAAATCTACTTCTTGCTTCTTTGCCAAAATAAATAGGCTGATCTTAGCATGTGACTGTGGTGGCTTGTCCTCTGCATGAGCTTCTGTATAGAGGTTGTAATTATGCTTAAGGGCTGGTCCTGGGAGCCGTGATTCTGCATAAGTTATTTTCAGTTTGCTTTCATATCAGATATTGAGACTGTGTGTGCCTGTGGTTGCCGTACAGTTCCCAGCCTCAGGGATGGTTCTCTTCTCTTGCCTGTGAAGAGTGTGTTTGCTCTGCTGCCTGCACAACTACACCTGCTACTGAAAACCTTAAAGCTACCCCAGATTTCTTCCAAAATACGCATTTGCTAAGGCTGGGCAGAAAATTTGTAACCATTTTTGTGGTATTGCTGGTTGGTATTTTTTATTCGTTGACTTGAACAGAATCATGAGCAGGGATGCGCTTTCTTGCAGCATGCATGTTAAATTAAGAACATTTTATATGGAGATGGGCAGTAACATTCAGGTAATCTATTTGGGGTACTTAAATCAGTTGGTAAAATGTAGTTGAACTTTGATCTCAATCTTCTAACTATTTTCTGAACAAGAAGTGAGTGTGATGTTCTTGAGCTGGATTTCTTACAACTCATGATTCCTAAAAGTATTGGAGCTACAGGAGCTGCATCAGTTCTGCGTCTCAGGGAGCCACAATCAGTAGTGAGAAAAACAACCTGTTTGTCTTTGGCTGTGGCAAAATCTGTGCAAAGATTACTTCAGAGTCTATAATCTGCATGACTCTATATCAAGGTTTAGGGAAGCCTAAAACTCTCTCAAACCCAGCAGAAAAATGAGAGTGTCTTGCCAAAAAATGAGAGAGTTGAGCTGTGGTCAGGATGTGGCTAATGTGGAAGTTGTTATGGCCTGCAGTTCTCCCTGCTGCCAAGATCCTGTCAGTGCTAATAGCAGATTTTGTCTGGTTTGTTGCTGGTCACATGCCAGGCATTTACAGTACTTGGCCTTCTGTGAAAATGCAAAATATTCACGAACATACAAGAATTAAGGGTTATTTTAGAGCCACAGAATGGTTTGAGTTGGAAAGGATCTTTACAGAGATCAAGTCTTACCCCTCTTGTCCTCTCTAGGTTGTTTAAAGCTCTATCCAACCTGACCTTGAAGGTTTCCAGGGATGGGACATTCACAGTCTCTTCAGGCAAACCTCACTGTAAAGAATTTCTTTCTTACATCCAGTCTAAATCCATCATTTTTCAGTTCAAAACCATTGTCCCCTGTCCTGTTCCTAGGGACCTTGATAGAAAGTCTCCATCTTACAGGCTTCTTTTGTTTATGGAAAGGCCACAGTAAAGTCTTCCTGGAGCCTTTTCTTCTTTATTCTGAACCCCCAACTCTCTCAGCCTTTCTTCATAGGAGAGATGTTCTAGCCCTTTAATAATTTTTATGAGGTTTAAGTGCATTTTATTCCTAAGTCATATATTCCAGATAATTTTTCTGAGGTAGTGTAAATGATAGTTATGTTTAGTTGCAATTAAAGCTTTTTTGTCTCATCGTAATGAGCCCACCATACCATCTTCCTGAGGAAACAAATGGATTTGCTAACAAAACATTTTCTGTGTCACTTCTTGGAGTAGCTTTCCTGTCTTTGCTGTTAAAATTACGTACTTAAAGTTGTATGACTCTCATGATCTTTTTTGTTAAGAGAAAGCTTTGTCACCTCCCTCAGAATTACTGTTATCAATGAGATCTGTGAACTTGGCAATAGCATTTATTTATTCATTAATTTATTTACTTCCTTATTTCTGTGCAATATTTGAGTAGATTTTGACAAGAATCTTCCTATTTTAGTTGTGTGTTTCCGAAGGGAGAGTTTCTCCTGAGTTCACTGGCCTGTCACAGATTTTCTGTGTTTCAGCTCATTACTTATAAACTACACCATACTTTTTGTAATTAGTACAAGCTGATATGGAGAGAGGAAAAAGGAGTTTGAAACAGGTAATGTGTTTTTAAGAACTAATTCTGTCTCTGAAAGAGGTTTGGATTTTTTACTGAGAGGGATGGCAATAAACAGCTCCTGGATTATACCTGTTAATTCGCAGATGCTGATTGCCATTAGTTTCTAGGATTTTCTCCTCTAATAAAGTGGCCAAATCAAAGATAGTACCAGTATAACAAATAGCAAGTAAATCAGATGTTTTCAAATGGTACTAAGTCAGAAAGTACAAATTTTTTTCCCAGCCCAGGCTCTTTGTATTGCTCTGAGGTCAAGCATCTGAGGTTTACTGCACACCCTCCAGCAGCCTTTGATGCTGCCATCTGCACTGTTTAGTTTATTTGATTTGACTTGGCTCCTATCTGAGTATGTATTCTTGTTTTCCTAAAATATCAATTCCATTTTCACTGTACGTACCAGGAAGCGTTTAGCAATGTGTTTTTATTGTTGGACTTTAAAAACAAATTACCAGCCAAATGCGTCTCTCTTCAGTTATTTATGTGCACGCATTTATCAAACTGATAAAACTCAGTCCAGGTTGGTTGCTTGCTTATTTCAGTATTTACTTAGTTTCATTTGGTTATTCTGCAGTGAGAGGGTTCTATAGCTGATGTTCAAAACTTGACAGTACAGGGGTTCAGAGCAGGGGGCAGAGGGTGTGTTGGTTCCCCTCGGGAGCCCCTGGGGTATTTGTGAAGCATTCACAGAGACAGCCATGGAGAAAAAAGTTAGTGATAGGCTCCAGCTTATGATTCAGCTCTTGACTTTCTCTGCTGGAATTGTTGGGCTGCTTGAACATCAAGGGCTTAGCACCACTCATCTAAAAGTACAAAATAGATGGTATTGTCACTAGGTAGCGTAGGCTTTCTACTTCAATTATTTTTCCAAAAAAATACTTAATTTATGCAGAGTTCTTGAATTGCTGGTGAATTATTAAAAATTCAAAAGCACTCAAAAGTGGGGTTTGTTTTGTGATTTATTTTTTTCCGTTTGCCTTGCGTTTTCCCCCCTTAAATTGGTGGTTAGGAGTATTCCTCTGTTTTTATTTTTGTGCAGGATATGAATTTTTTTGGGTTTATCTGTGTTCATATGAGTTAGACTGAATCCCAGTAATTCATTCCATCTCAGCCTCTTTTTGAATCAGCTGGACAAAAGCTGGTATAAAATGCAATATATGCTTGCTTTAACTGGTACAAGGCCCTGCTGGCTACACCAAGGTGTGCTTTAGCCAACACTGATCGTTGTCTACAGAGGATTAAAATTCTGGTGTCCTGATTGCTTATTAAAATGGGCAGTTTCTGCAGCTGAGATTATGGAAGCCAGTGACCAGGTATTGGTATTTATATGATAAATAACCAATATTTATGATAAGTCATCCATTTCCTTTTAAGTATTTGGGAATCAAATTAAGGACTTTCTTAGTGTAATTTTTTTTAAATTTGCATAATTAGATTTTCTACTTTCTGTGCTGGAGGTGAGGTCCCTTGTTCTTGGCAGGCTTAGGCCAGTTGATTGCTTTTGTTTTACCTTGTATATGAAGCTAAAATAGAGACTGATGGGTGCATAGGCCTAAAGAGAATAAACAAATCAGTTCCTGTCTTAGGTCACCTGAAGATGAGCAACAGCTTGGCAGCAGCACATGCTGGGTGGGGAAACGGGGCACTCCAATTTGACAGTAGGAGAGTATGAGATGTAGAAGATGAATGGGTGGGGAAGGCTGAAAAATGACATAACCGGAGGAGAATTTGAAGTTCGTTAGCTTAGAGAGAGTCATCCTCAACCTTCAAGAAGTATTTGCTCTTTCTCGTGTTTACACGTGGAAAAAGTGGCACGTGAGGATATAAACAAATACACTGCTAAAGTGCTAGCTGAAGGGGTTTGAAGTAACTTGACCTTGTTGAGGCTGCTTATGGAATAAGCCACTGTGCTTGAGCGCGGCTGCCAGTGGTCACACAGCATGACTGCTGCCACAGGGCTAGTTAACTCCAGAGCTCACCCTGTGTGTTTGAACTGCTGCAGCTGGATCTGCACCGCACATCCTGTGTGTTCTTTATATATTATGAGATGGCTTAAGATACTTTTGATTCTGCTTTGATGTCTTTGTTTGGTGATTTCTGCCGTGGTGTGTCTTTTCCTCTCCTCTTGCTGCCTGCTGGTTTCACTAGTGCTGACTTGCAAAGCCTGAAAGAGTTAAGCTGAACAACCTCTTTCAAAAGTGTTTTTATGGCCCTGTTAGTTTTCTTCTGTTTTTTCTAGCCCTCATTTCTCCTTTGTAATGCTTCTGAAGTAGTGTCCAGACAATTACTGAGGAGCCTTTTCTTTAACTTTGCTGCTCAAATTTGATACTGTGTTTTGTGTTTTTATACTTTTCCTCTTTCTGCTTGTTGCTATTACTGTAGCAGTCATTGGTGTTGGTTGAAAATGCTTATGCAGATCCCCTTGGCATACTTAATTCTTAGTTTGTCAGGAAGCTCTTCACAGGTCATTTTAATGAACAAGAATTGGGACAAAGACCTCTATTTTCTTAGTAGGAGTTAAAATAAGAATAATGTTCTTGAGAGAACAGTAGCTTAAAAATCTGGCAGAAGAGCAGAAATCAGAGGAAATCATCAGACCCTGCTGATTCTAATATTAATTGAGTTTTAATTTCTCAGTGTCATAGTCGAAAGACCACTGCCTCCTTGGTTAGAATTTTACAAACTTACAAGCTGTACAAAATAAATTTTGGTCTTGCATAACACTAGTTGAATTGGACAAATATTTGCTATTTAACATGACATATATGTTGCTGTCTTCCTTTGCTAAGTCTCCTTTGAACTTTCATCTTGTCACCTTCTCACATGGTACAATTCCTGTGAATGTTTGCTGCTTCTCCTTGTTGGTGTGCCACAAGTGATCTTTCATTGTGTACAGCCTCTCTTGTGGACTCATTTTCTCTGCCATATCTGCAGAGTTGGTATGTTTGTTAAAATTGCCTAAACTCTCCTCCCTCTGGATTTCTTGAAGCTTCACTGTAATCTCCTATGGCAGATTTCCTTGTCCATGTGAGATTTATTTCTTGAGCAATACTGAGAATTTTGCACTTAAGCAACACCTGGAAGACACTTGGCCTTACAGAAATCTGTTCAGTTGATATACAAATTATTTTGGCTAAGCTTCATACAATAGGTGCTTTTTTAATGGGCTACACTTTTGTTATATGAAAGGTGCATAGATGTACAAAAGTGCTGATTGATTCAATATGATGCATTTGAAAAAGCATAAAACCCATGTATTTCAAAACTGAGGGTGTTTGAGCAATGCCTATATCACCTCATTTTTAGGATGGTGACATATATGAAACATTCAGTTGCTGTGGGGGCAATTTCCTACCATTAATTGAATTCCTTCTTTTTAACAGCTTATTACGATGCCACAGCCATTTAAATATTTGCAGATAAAGTAGTATGTATTTTTTTTTTTTTTTTTCAAAGTACATGTTATTACTCAGACCATCTCCTGCCCTGCATCAGTACTTCTCAAGGTGGTCAGGAGGGGAAGAGGCAGAGTGGCAAGCAAAGCCAGGAAGGTAACTGGGATGAAATGGCTCAAGCAGCAGTTAACACACAGGAAGGGTGACATGGTTTAGAGGAAGCTGTACAGGTCTTTGGCTAATCCTGTCCCTACCACACCCCTTTTTCTGCTCCTTAGTTTGTTCTTCCAGGAGTATCGATGTTCTAGGCAAAGGTGTTTTCAAAAATGATATGGAGTATTACAGTTGTGCTTTCCTGATTGGGAATTGCCACATTAAATGTGAAGAAGGTAAGATTTTTCCTTTGTTTAAAGCATGAGGGACTGTCTTGTCTTTTCTTATTGAATAGTAAACACAAAAGCAGAGAAGATATTTCCTATGTGAATGTTAAATACAGGTGAATACAAATACAAAGGAGTGGTTAATCTGGAAATACTACAGAAATCAGTTTCTGTCTGCTCAGTATTGAAAACATGCTGATATATGCAAATACACACAAAAATGAGCATGCCATGAGAATAATTTCATCAGCTGTTGTGTCCCAAGCAGTCAGAGCAGGTAGCTTTAAAAGAAATTTTTATTTAGTAATTCTCAGATGTGGAATGATTACTCTTTGTTTTACATGCATACATCTACTAAAGGTAGTGACAATTAACAATTTGGGGGTTAAGATTTTCAAGGCAAGTTGGTTTTGAAGGTACTTCTGTGTTGTTCTGCTATATTCCAATCGATTTCTTCTTTTCCAGTTTGGCAGAAGAACCTGCTTGACAGAGTTATTTTGCTGATGTTATTTTAGGTATGAAAAAGCTGCAGTGTGACATGAATAAACTAGAACGTGTTAGAGCAGAATTTTGTAATGAATTGGAAAAATAAATAATAAAAGCGGTATCACTTTAACACTCAGTTAAACAATGCATCTGTAACTGCATTGTAATTAGCTCAAATAAAAAGTATCTCTACTACATCTGGAATTAATTTGAAATACTGTGTCACCTGCAGTAGAGTGCTGTATGCTGCCTGAGCTTTGACTTGGAGAAGTTCCAGTTGAGCAGTAAATTAGGGTTGCAAAAATAATTTGTCTGACAATAAGGTACCACTATACAGGGATGTTTTCCACTGTCTGGTCTCTTCTGTATGTTTATAGGACCTTTCCCAGAGCATTCTCATGTGCCTGCTGCCTTTGAGCTTTTAGCCTGGGCACGAGTCTCTTTGCCTTCACTGCTTTCAGAAATGTTGTGCTCTTTTGGCAGTGTGGTGGACTGCATGGAGACTGAATTTCGATGGATGCATATTGGGAAAATTTCCCACTGATAGTTTCTGTTCACTGTAAAATGCTGTTCTGTAAACTGTCTATTCAAGAGCTTGTTCTGGAACAGGCTTCATGCATCTGGCTAAAGACAATGGCACAATATAGCAGATGAGGGTGTAAATAATAGAGCAGGTAATACCTGGTAGGTCTTGATATCCAATTTCACTGTGCTCCCTGCAAGAGTCCCAGCTGGCAGAGATGGAGTGGTGATAAACCCAAAATGTTACAGCTGGTTTTATGTCACTACTCAGTCAGAGGGCTGTATTTATTAAAATTAAGTGTCCCATTAATAACTGACTCACTTGCAATTATTTAGATTGCTTTCATCCACTGGCGTCTCAGATGCTTGCAAAGCCTCAGGTACTCTTCTTAAACTTGCATTTCCTGGTGGTGGCTGAATTCAATCACTGCTTTGTCCTTCAAGAGGATTCTTCAGCTTATGACACTCCCCTGTTGTAATTTACTAATAAAGTATGAAGATGCCTTAAGAATACGTGAGAATGCAAGAAACCCTGTCAGTGAACAAAGTAGAATCATCTGGATGTGAACTGGGGAGGCTGGATTCCAACTTTCGCTGAAATTTTGGCAGTAATTTTAGAGTTTGTTTCTCCTGCAATATGCTTATGTCCGTAGCCCTGACCATGCTGCTTGGGGTGTAAAAGACAGCCTTGTTTTTAGTGGTTGTGTGACATATCGTTTAACTACTATTTTGAACTAGCATTTTAAAAGCAAATGATAGGTTTGTGAAAAAATGAAGGCTTGGTTATATCCAGAAATAAACCCAGCTGTTTAGCAACTATGCCCACGATGGCAGTTGGATCTAGAGGTCAGGTCTGTCTGGAAAGAAGGTCCTTTTTCAGTGTCACAAAATAAAGAAAAAATGGCCAAGAGCCAGTTGTGAATGAATACAGATGTTGTTTACAGGATTTATCGTATAGTGATGGCAACACATGATGAAGATGCTGTTTTGTAGAGTTCATGGGCTGTGGTGAAAGGCTGGAAGTAAATAGAAGTAAATGTGGTACTGGAGGTTTTAGAACCTAACTTTCTGTGTGTAGTTAAAAGAAGCTATTATGTTCTGTTCATGGGAGAAAAGTAAATCATAAGTTTCCCTGTAATTTCACATTTAAGTTGCCAAGGAATAAGACAGCTTGTTGTCAACTGAGACCAGCAGCATTCTCAAAGAGATCTCAGCCAGCCTTTTTCTTCCATTCAAACTTTTCTAACCTGTCCTTGAAGGCAGTAAAAAGCAGTCATGTGTAACATGTGCTGACAGATCCTCTGAGGGGCAAGAATGTCCTTTTCTGCTCATAGTTGAAAAGCTTTCTGGTGGGCTAATCACTCTTTTTCCTTGCTGCTGCTTATGGCAAAGGGATCTGTAGCTTTCATTGTTTGTGAGAAATTTTGGATCTTCTTTTTCCTTCAGATACAGGAAAAGAAAAATGTGGGACACTTTGCTGAGCTTTCCCTAGACTCCTGATGTTTGTTGCCAGTGTTTTCTTTGCTGCTTGGCAGGCTTATTTCTTTCATGCTGAGAGAGGCAAGTTACACCTTGGTGGTATAAGATTACTTTTTACAAATTTTGGAATCACTAAAACATGTCAGTTTAGTATGTGAATGAGTTTTAGAGGAGAGTAAGGAACAGTCAGGAGAAGTGAGCCTTTTAAGCTGAGTGGACTCTATTCTTACTAGGGTAAGGACTATAAAGTAGGTTTAAAAGAAACCAAGACCAAACCAACAACAACAACAAAAAAAAAAAAAAAAAAAAAAAAAAAGGAAAAAGAAAAAAAGAGACCAATTCAGCATATTTAAAATGGCACCATTAGCCATTCAGAGTGTGCCAACCTTGGCAACTTTCCTAGTTAGCTCAATGAGTATTGCGTGCAATCAAATACTCCCTTTTGATTGGGAGCTTATTTAGCTGTGTAACTTGAGGAGCATAAGGTTTGAACATCTTGGCCTTTGCATCTTTTTCACTTGCAGATCAAAATTATTTCAAAACAACTTTCAAGTCATTTTTAAATAGAAAATAAAGTTCCTTAACGGAAGACCTGTAATGTTACAGTATCAGGAGGGTCAGCCTTTAAAATACTTACAGGTTGATAAATCAATTGAGACTAAATATATTTATGGGTTATTTGAAAGCCATATGCTCAGCCACAGGAAAAGAGTGAACACATTCAGTTGTCTCAAATGCCAAGAGACTGGATTTCTGCTCACATGCCTCAACATGCACTGTTGGAAAAATACAAATATTTGTACACCAGATCACGTACAGACAAGTATCCATTAGTCATATGGCCACTGCATGCATGTACATATATATGTGTGTGTCTTTACATGTGTATCCATGCATGTGTATATACACACTCCTGGTATAGCCTTAGCTTTGAATCTGTCTTGCATTTCTGATTTCATCATGAGATAGACTCCCTTCTTGGTTCACAAGTTAGGGAAGCTGGATAAAGACCTTAGGGAGCAGTGTGTGGATCCCATGAAAAATGGTTCTGGTCTTCAGTCCTCTCCCTGCTGAAGTCCAAGGCGTGTTCTCTGTAGGCAAAGCATTGAGAGTTAGAGAAAGGCTGGCTCCAGTCTGCAGCAGCTGTCTCCTTTCATACTGAATAACAGAAATAGACATAATAAACTAAAGTCTGTGTTGTAAATCCTGACGGTTTATTCAATTTGTATACAAAGTATTTTGATTAATTTTCGTTTTATTTTTTCTTACAGGAAATACTGGATAGATCCCACAATGGAAGACGGGAAGCCCGTTTGGGCTCCACACCCAACTGATGGGTTTCAGATGGGGATGATTGTGGACATTGGCCCTGACAACTTAACTATTGAGCCTTTGAATCAGAAAGGCAAGGTAAGCATCTCACAAACAAGGGAAAGGGAGAAGACATATAAGAAACCACCTTACCAGTAGGCCAGGTCTTTGCCAGTATCTTCAACTGCACACAGCCTAAAGGAGTGAAAATGCAGTTTTCTGCTCTAAGTTTGGCTAATGATCTCTGTTCAGCTTTATCTTGTATTGCAGTGGACCCCTCACACTGATGAGAAGTGTGTACTGTGTCAGTTATCTGCATGTGCATTTAGTACGTGCTCATGAAAGAGAGGAGGTTTGAATCTCCATAGCCATTTGAGTGAGTACTGTATGCTTTATTTTTCTCAATTAGACACTGATTAAGAGCCTGCTGTTGAGATTAGCTTCTCTCTTTTTCCTTAGATGCATAGGAAGGGTCCTACAGGGATGTGCTGGGCCCTGGCTAAGATTAGATACCATTAGACTGATGAAGACTAAGAGATGAATCCTCTTAAGTACCTTGAGAAGTAATATGATGTCAAACAAAGGTCCTATGGAATTGCTACATTACATTAAAGTTAAAATAAATGTAGCTTTTAAAATTAAGACCACCAATTCATCCTAATTAGTGTGCTCCAATGGCTTGATTTATCATGACATCTTTCAGACTCAGTATGCTGTAACTAAATGTTAGTTTTT
Organism: Sialia sialis; assembly: GCA_009812075.1. Lineage (NCBI taxonomy): Eukaryota > Metazoa > Chordata > Aves > Passeriformes > Turdidae > Sialia > Sialia sialis. The sequence continues at coordinate 71,183,206 of VRYO01002297.1, read as the reverse complement.
ACAGGAAGCACCTTGTAGCTATCAGTTACTCTAATTCAAATGATCAGATTCCTGGGTTGTACTAGCTGTAATAAGTGTGCCACTGCCTTAAAGGTTGGTTTCAGTCTTTTTGAATATCTTTTTGTGCCTTTTCTAATAGCTTTGGTTTTTCTTTATATGCAAGGATGTAAAAAAGACAACAATGTGTTTTGTAAGTTCTTTTTTATGTCAGCAGTAGGAGAGAATGCCTTGTCACAGGTCAAAAGGTTATGCAGCAGTCCTTCCTTTGGGGGAATGTTTATAGACTTTCTTTTTTGTGCATCTTGGAGAGGAAGTTGATTTTGCCTTCCTTAGAAGTACAAAGCAAGTGTAACATATGAGTTTTGAGTGAGAAAGTCTGTAGGTTTAGTAGTAGTAGTAGTCATTTGTCAGTTTGAGGAAGAGCAAGATTATGCAGACAAGGATATTAAATATTCCAAATCTATGGCTAATATTAAAATGACTTAAATAAATTTCATCCCTACAGCTGTTTCTGTTTATATTCCCCAATGGTCCTGATGTCATGAAGAGCAAAGCCTTTACACTGAAACAGGACCAATAATAAGGATAAGGATAAGCATATTTCTGAGTCACTGTTTATTTCTAACGTGCCCTTTCAGGGACCATATATAATTTAAAAAACCCAAGAAAACAATGAAAAGTGATCCTAAAATATGAATGGTTTCATGGTTTTCTTAACAACAACAACAAAAAAACTCTTTTGTCTAGGCAGTTTGCTATTCTGCTGTTGGCTATTTTGAATTAAGCAGATCAATTAAGAGTGTAATGTTCATTCATCTAAGGGAACAAACACTTCACAGTCTAAATGTTGTAGAGATTATCGTCCTATTTTTTTATCTATCAAACTTAATTAACCTTATATTAATAAAGATGGAGTGAAAAAGTTTCCTTGGTTACCTTCTCAGTCTTTTCAAGGTGTCATTGATTTTGTTTTAGAGAAACATTTCTCATTGCTTTTTGATTCTTTTGAGATGACTCTGTCCTTGTGCACTTAGACCATTCATTTGAAGTAGTCAGCATTAATACTCATTATCACTTTGTTTTCTTAAAATGGTAGTTCAGAAGTGCTCTTCAGCAAGAATGCATGATAGCAGCTCCAGAGTTGCCCATGATAATTACAGGGAGGAGAGGAGTAACCTGATCTTGTAAACATATCTGGGCAGCGTAACTTATTATTATTTTTTAATCTGGGTCATTACCATGTCATATGTATTTTCTGTAGGTGGTAGCTTACCAGAGGTCACAGTCTGAGAAGGAAATGTGTATGCATATGTTTGATTATTGCCTTTTATGATGCTGTTGTCAATAAATGCAGTCAGTATATGCTGCAAGGCAGCAGTTTCACCATGTCTTAAACCCCTCCCTCCTGTGCCCAGCCGTAGCCAGCTCTGGCACTGCAGAGTGGCACTGTCCCAGCTCCGCCTGCCGAGCTGTGCCTGACACCCCAAACCAGGTCAGAGAACAGATCTGACTTGAAGAAGTGGAAAGTTTTCAGGATGGCAGCAAGCAGCGGAAGGGGGGCAGAGGAGCTGAGGCCATTGTGGTGGCAGGTTGCTTCACATTATGAAACCAAGTTACCCAGTCCAGACTCTTCGAAGGTCCTGAACGCCAGCAGCAGCAGTTTTGGGTACCACAGCCCATCCCCAAGTGTTTACAGTTCTGTGCAGAGGCTGTGTGCCTGAGAGAGGTGGGGATCTGAGTCATCCAGCCTGCCCTGCACAAAGAACATACTGCGAGCCGCAGCAGCGTTTCACTGGAACGGAGGATGCATGTGTTACGTGATGGGAACCTCTTCCCAAAAAGCAGATCGTTGGCTTGCAAGGTTTATAAATGCCAGGAGTGGAAAAAAAGCCAGAGAAACTGGAGAATGCTTTGCTAATGAGCATGGTTCCACCTAGAGCTGGAGCCCTGCCCTGAGAACGGGCTCCAAACTGGATTGATGGTGCCAGAGCTGGCAGTCCTGGCCCATGGCCCACCAGTAGTCAACATGCTGGTGATACAGGGAAGAGGCAGGTAGAGAGGGAACCAGCTGCTAAATTCAACTGGTATTGTGCTTTCATTTCTCCTTAAAGTGTTCTTTTCTGAATGTACTGGGATTCATAACCTTGGATCTTGTTGCATATATCTTTTAGTACTTTGAGACTAAAACAAGGAGAAGGGAGATGACAGTGATATTGCCAAATAGGGAGTATACTCTTTTCCTGGAGGTAGCAAATGTAAATAAAGTGATTAGGAAGAAATGCACTGGAAGGACTTGCACCCTGAGAAGCCATTCTGAGCACCATGGGGCACTGAAGAACAGGGGGCAGGCAGTTCTTAGACCATCAGCAGTCACGAGTTTGTCAGTCACTGGGGAGGTGTGAGGTGCTGCAGGCACTTGCTGACACCCTTCCTGCCATCAACTGAGACACCTTATGGCTCCGTGCCACTTCCGAAGGGTCATGGAAGGTTTTATGGGCCACCTGCTCTGGTATGCTGTGAAAAACCAGAAAAGTATTTTTCCCAGCTAAGTGTAAATTTAAAAATGTACTTTGAAGGTAAGATCAGAGTGTTCAAAGTTCAATGCTTCAAGCTAAGTTGTTTTATTTTGTTTTGTTGTTATTATTTTTTAACAGTGGTTGCAATGTGCTTGTGCAAGTGAGACATGCTCTTGTCTGTCTTACACACGGTTCGTACTGCTGTAGGTTGGTTTGTGAAATACAGCTGACAGTAGGGATGTCTCCTGTCTGTATCTGGAAGGTATAAAGGAAGGCATGGTTACACATATTGGATTACATGGTAGAAAGAAGATCCTGCTTGAATTGAAAGATATCTTTTTTCACTCATCTAGTTTCTGGGAGAATAGTTAAGATTGCCATTGGATTTCAAGGGTTGCTTCATTACAAAGGCAACAAAAAAACCCCTTCAGAATTCCTTAAACATTGCTTTCCTTCCTAATACCCCTTCATTGTCTCATAAGATTAATACACTCTCCACTTTCTTCGAACAAGTTGTCCTAACCTATGATTAATACAAAAGTCTTCCCTCAATTACCTGAAGGATTTTTTTCTTAAAACAATTGTTTAAAAATTAAAAATGGGACAATGTAGTAAAGAATTTATTGGCTTTTTTTTATTGATAGATCTAGGATACCTTGCTCATTTTCTGTTTAAAATACCGTATTTTAGCTAGATGTGCAGAGCTCCAAGTACTATCATATTCACCTACGTAACAAGTACCTTAGTTTCCATAAAGCAGTATTCCAACCGTGACATATAGCAGGGAATTTTTTTTTTGTTGACGCAGTTGAAACTATACCTATGTTCTTATCTAAAGATGTCCAACAGAAAAACATGAGCTTTCAGATAGGACATGATACAGCATGAATTCTTTGCATTATCTTTGTGGGTTTTTTTTTTTTTTTTTTTTTTTTTTGTTTTGTTTGGTTTTTTTTGGGTTTTTTTGTTTGTTTGTTTGTTTGTTTTTTGTTTTTTGTTTTGTTTTTTTTTCTCCCTTTGAATTTATCTTGAATCAGAAGACTGAGTGGTGAGGACATTGGAAAAGCCCTTCCTCTTCTGGTATAGTTCTAGCATGGCTGACTCTAGCTCCAGAAATGTTAAAGTATCAGAAGTTTATGAAGAGTCTGACAGAATAGTTGGGAATGATGTTTATTCTATTCTGCCTTTGTTAGAGGTTAATGGGTTTACACATCAGCAGACAAGAACAAGAAGTGAAGTTACATTTTTGTGAAGCTGGTCACATTATTTTTAAACTTTCCCAGTGTTTCATGCACAGGGAACTGAACATGTGGGGAACTGTTGTATTTAAATACATCTTTACCAAACAAGATTTACCTTTACTGTTTACTCTTGATAAACTTGAAGAGAAAATGATGATGATAAGTTGTAGTTACAGTAATACTGTGAGAGGGAAGAAATGGTGTGGTGAATCTCTGCCCTGCTAAAACTCTGAATTGCAGCAGGCATCCTTCTGAGGTTGGTAAAGATGTTGAAGTCTTCCGTGGTCCTCACAAACTCTGATAAAGGATATTTTGGAGGAAGTTGGTGTGATGGATGTTCAGATATTCCAACGTCATCGAGCAGCTTTGTTTCCCTTAGGAAAACATTTTGTGCATATTTTTCTGCGTTAGATCCTGATAAGGGCATGACAAAATATATTTTATTATGGCTACAAATTGCATATTTTATGATAACTTGGTAGGGAAGGGATATTGTAGATTAAATGCTTTCCATCTGACAGCAATTAATCCTGCTCTGAGACATTTTTAACCCTTCCCACTCTAAAAAGAGTTGGAATTTGGGGCTGTTAATGATGGTGTAAGGCCCCAGACCTCTCAAGCCATTGTGCTCAAGCAAATATGAAACAAGTTGTGTTCTTTCTCCTAAATTTCCCTGCAAGATCTTTCTCATGGGACTGCCTTGCTGAGTACAGTGTTAAACAAGCAAACATGTTTGTTTATGAAGTTAATTCTTTAGATCCAGCCGGTTGCCTTTTCAAATATTAGAGTAGACTTCTTGTCTCCATTTCCATGGGGAAAAGGAGCCTGTGCCTGCAGTGGCACGGTGGCTGTCATGTTTAATTGGTACAACGGAGGTTTTGTCCATTCATTGCTAGCTCAAACAAGCTGTTACTACAGTAAACAAAAAAATAAAAATTAAAAATCTCCTTTGTACAATAGATATTTTTGTGCAGATGCTGTAATGCATGTGTGCTTGGATGTTTTTCCTTTCTTTTTACAGCAATATAAATTACAACTTCTGGAGATGAAAAAAGAAACAAAGTTGCTTTTGTTATGAATTTTTCCAGTTGGATGTGAACACTTGATAAATGATTGTTTTGTATGACTGGAATACAAGGGTTGAAGGAAGGTCTTGTTTTATTTTGGTATTGATTTATTGAAGAAAAAACCCCAATAAACAACAACCAAAGCTACAGTCTTTGGTGATGCAGAGGATGTTATGTATTGAACATTAATATTTTAAGTAGGAATATTTTAAAACAGCATATCATAATGACAGCACAGTCCTTTGACTGAACTAATGATTTGCATTTTATTCTTTCTTCTTTGCAAAAGTGAAGAAATTTTGTCTTTTATAATGCTGTTATCTCTGCAATACTTTTTTCAGTCTTACTTTTTGCATTGCACAGTATGACATGCAATTTTTAAACTGAGAATCAAACACCATTGCACTAAAACATGTATTACAGTGAATTCACTTTTATAATGTCGTATAGTAATATAAATGCAGCAGCTTTTTGCCTGCATCTAGTAACTCAGTAAAATTTCCAATTCTGCAGTATAAAGCTGGTGACTTCATTTGAAATCATGTACAATTACAGTGCACTGACTTGTATGATTGCATGAGATGTATGTGAATTATGTTTCTATTTTATGGAATTCTGACAACATTAATGTTTTTTATCTAACAGACTTTCCAGGCTGCTATCAATCAAGTGTTTCCTGCAGAGGAGGATAGCAAGAAGGATGTGGAGGATAATTGTAAGTTATGAATTTAAAAATAAATTATGCAATTGAGAATAAATCTGCAATGAAATTAGTATTGTTTCCTTAGAAGCTTCCTGTTTCTTCCTTGTAGTCTTTGTTTGAATTTATGTATGACCTTTGCTAGTCCTTTAAACTTCTTAAAGGAAGCCCATTTTAATTATAATTTATTGCGGGTTTTAGTTTTCATTTGAACACTTTAGAGGAATGGATTAGTTACCTAATTCCCACATAGAACTGTTACTTGAACTTCAGAAATACTCCATTCAACATTATGGGTGTAACTGTACTTTTTACAGTGGGGCAAAAGACTCGGTGTCATTATTAGCACCTGTATTTGTACAGCATTTTCCTGTATTTAAGGAATTTCTCAGATAGCATTCCTGTGGAAGTAGAGGTAATGGAAAATAAACTTTAAGATTACCTTCACATAACTGGGGATGGGAATCTGGACCTATCAGGACCACTGAAATGGATAGACTTGAATTAGATACAGGAGTGCGGGTGGGGAAGGAGTTTTGAGGTGTGCTTGTGCAATAAATGTCACTGTTGATCTGCAGGGTTTTTATTTTGTTAAATATTTTATAATTAGATGTCAAATCTAGGGAGAGGGGAGAGAATACTGAGAATCTGAGTGCTGTGATCAGCTTTTAGACAACTGTTAAATATTTTGCTGTTGCTGCACTCCATAAGCCAATCACAGAGCCTCTCCTGTCTTGAATACTGATGAAGGCAAGTCTTTTAAACTTTTCCTGTAGTGTTTACTGCTTCATGAAAATACTGAAGAATTTGTAAATGGTGGACAAAAATATCTTCTATTGTTCTTTGTTTAAAATGGAGGGTAGGGGTCTGGTCTAGGTGATGTAACCTCAGTTCCTGTCCTGGAACAGGGTTTAGTATTTACGTTCCATGACAGGATATGCAGCTGTTACAGCTTCTCCATAAGAAACAAAAAGTTGAGATCTGAGTCTTATGATCTGACTTAGTGTCATCAGAACCAAGCTGGTAGCCTTGCCTGCAGCTGTTTATATTTTTGCAAAAAGGATGTGGTTTCAAACTTTTCAAAGCTGTTATCTGTATTCTCTGTACATGGTGATTTTTAGGGAAATGCACTTAATCTGTGCATCTGTCCCAGTGATTTTACTGACATGTCTTGACACCTCTGTCCTAGTCAGGGAATTGAAATCTGGAATAAGATTATGGAAATAATTTAAGATTCCAACACAATACTGTTCAACTAAGTCAGAGAAAATATCTTCTTTGGCTTCCTGAGAAGATAAAAATACTTTGTTCAGTAATCCTTTCTGTATCAAACATTATTTTAATTTTCCTAACATATTCTAACTTGCTGCTTACAAGTTGTGGTTCATTGGCAGGATATGTGAATCCCAAATTCGATTTCCTTCTCTGTAAGATAGTACTTGTGTTGGGTATAATTGATTTTTTAAAGAAAAAACACCTATAAAGTGCTTATAATACTGTTCTAAAAAATCTGAAAGGTGAGCATAAGGACAGGGTATTAGACAAGACTGTTAAAAAACGCCCAGTTCTACAGATGCAGAGCCTTGCAATTACTTCCTGAAATAATTTTCAATAGAAACTCTGCTCCGTGGTATGTACAGGAGAGCCACTACGAATAAATTTGGCATTGACATTTCCTAGTTTTTAGTGCCTCACTTCACTTCTGTGAACTTTGTGTACATATAAGTAAATATATGGACAACTAAATACATGTATATATGCTGGTTATATTTAGGCATGAACTGTATGAATATTCAGAATTCTCCCTCTCTGGTGACTTCCTTTGCCTTTGGATATGGATGCCTCTTCTAAAGGATTTATTCTAAAGAAGATACATTTCGAATTTGCTGACATAAGCCTTAGTTTGCATGTCTTGAGGTGGTGGCATTCCCTTGGGGAGCAAGCTCCCATTGCACACCAAGTCTGCAGGTATAGCTGCTTTAATAGCAATGAGAGCACTGGGGACACAATGAAATCAAGGGTCCTTTGCTTTTTAGATAAACAACCTAATAAAAAGTTGATGATTAACTGCTTCCTTTAAAATATTGCAGACTCAGAGAGGCTCCTACAAAGACACAGTCAAGGATGTTGATAGACGATTACCATGTAATAGTTTCTCATCTCAATACTGAGGATCCAAAAGACTTCAAATTTAAGTCTCCCAGTATTTTACCATGCTGTCCCCTCCCAGTCGTGTACAGGGGCAGAAGGAGACTTCAGCTTTCATTAGAGCAAGCAGGAGTTTCTGTTTCTGACCCATTTCCTTTTAATGTCTCTTTCTCTTGGGATGACCCCAATAAAAGAGGTGAAGGCAGACCTGCAATTTGTGGTGTCAGTGGCATTTTCTCAGCCACATGAACCGAGAATGCCTGGGGAGGGGAGGACGAGTCCTGCTGTGCGGCACCAGGTGTCTGTGCTCAGCTGCTGCAGCTGCCAGTGACTGTGGGGTTGTGGGGCAATGTGTGTGGCACAGGAGGAACTGTGGTGATGGGGGCCAGCCTGCTGTTTCATGAAGGAATTGTGCACAGCCACGATTTCAAGGCTGTTATGATCCAAAGGGGGAGTTTACCTAGGGTAAAGCTAAAGTGTGCCTTGTATGCCTCTGCCAACACAGGAATATAAATGCAAGGGATTCTGTGGAGGAAGGTTTCTTCTGAAAAAAAACCAGAAGCTGTGAGGTTCTTTGAGAAATGTGAATGATTCCAGATATTTGAAACAGAGCTGTATTTAGTCAAGTAATGGAGGGAAGGGCTGTTATTCAGCAGAGCTGTGCAAACCAAAGGGAGGCTCCAATTGGCTGGTGAACCTGGCTTTGCTTCAGGCCAGTCTAGTGCAGGTAAGTAGGGGATGGAGCCACAGCCACTCCTCAGTCCACTGCAGGAGGAAGGGAAAAAGATGGAAAACAAAACCACAGATTTTTTGAGAAACTCTGATTTTCCTTTAGCAGTATATTTTGATTCAGCAGGAGGAGTGTTGAAAGAGATGTTTAGAGCTGCTTACTGAACTGCACCTTGCAGAGCAAGGTGGCTGGGCAGGTTGACTTTAGGTCATACAAAAAGGCCTAGCAGGCCTTTTTGCACATTTGTGTAAATAAGTTAGAATACATTTTTGCTGCTGCAGCCCTTGAGAAAGGATGTCAGTTTACATAAAACAATTTTGTTGGTCATTATAGATGAGAGGTGGATGTGACCCTTGTGTGAGATGCAAGGCAGCAGTTACTATTGCACCAATTAGGTTGGAAAAGACCTCTGAGATCACTGAATCCGACTTCTGACCTAACACCACCGTGTGAACTGGCTTTAAGTGCCATGTCTAGTCCTTCCTTAAAAAAAAAGACATTAATGGTCCAGTGCTTACTCCATCCACAGTAGTTGGATGTATTCAAGTTTTTATACTGTGTTACTGGAAATCTCTGAGTTGTCACCACACAAAATAGTGCTGTACATTTGATTTTAAGCAGTGAGATAAAAAGGATTGAGCATATTTGAAAATGGAGGCTGTGTAATGAGCAGTGCCCTCATTTTTTTTAGGGATATTTTTTCAGTGTTACAGTGGGAACTGGAAATTACCTCTGTAGTTAAGGCTGCTGATACTCTCTAGTGCCTTACAGCTGAAAACAAGAACCAGCTTCCCCAGAATGTGAACTTGTCCAGTCTGAAGCTTTCTGTGGTGCCACCACCCTGTAACATTTCAGCAGTTACACAATCACAGAATGTTCTGATCTGGTAAGGATCCACAATGATCATTGAGTGCAGCTCTTAAATTAATAATAGCCCGTACAGGGATCACACCCACAACATTGGTCTTAGTAGCACCATGCTCTAACCAACTGAACTAATCTGAGGGTCAGGTGTTCTATATCAAAGAACAAAGGAGAAAAATATAGCTAGGATTTGGTGTGTCAGCATTTTTTTCCCCCTCAGCAGTTTCTTTGAGGAGGCCTGCTGCTCACAAAATTCAGAATTGAAGCAGGGAAAGCTGGGTCAGTGCCTGGTGTTGTGATGCTGCTGTTCCTCTCTCCAGATCCAGATTAGATGTTTATATTCATCAACTCAAAAATCACCAGGAGCCAGTTGTTACTCCAAATGCCAGGTGTTGGATGGCATTACCCTGGGGACACTGTGGCTGAGATTGGAGAGGGGAACTGGAAGGAAGGAAACGTGCATTGGTGGGGATTTTCGTAGGCACCAGGTTCTGTGCTTAGAGGCTGCTGTGAAGGCAGACACACTGTGCTTGACTGACAGGTTAAAGGAGCTTACATTGAGCAGAGCCTGTATTTGGGGCTCCTGCAGTGACTCTTTGTTCAGCAGCTTTCTGTAATTCCAGTTGTACAGTTAATAGCAAGTCTCTGGTCTTTAAAATGTATATTGAGTCAGTATTCCTGCCTCAAGACAATGTAAAGAAATGGTAGGATTAAACTGTAAACAAAGAGAGGGGGAGAATATTCTTCTTAATTCAAGATTCAGTGTTTTGTCTGTACTTAAAGATAGTCCTGAGCTCTTAATGGTATGTGACTGTTTTTTACTTGCAGGTTCCCTGATGTATTTAAATGAAGCCACTCTCCTTCACAATATCAAAGTTCGGTACAGTAAAGACAGAATTTACGTAAGTATTGTGTGTCATGACAACCAGTCTGACAGAGATGTCCTTTCAAAAATTCACCAAGTGTTTCCACTTCTGTTTCTTCTCCTGTAACAGAACTGCTGAAATGGAAAGGTCAAGGCTGTAGACCCATTTTTTTTTCCCCCCCTCTTTTCCCTTACATTATACTTTTAGATTGGAATTCCATCTGATTTTTAGCAGGCAGAGCAATAGTTTCTGTGCATGACTGTTCCTGTGCAACCATAGCACGGCTTTGTATCACAAATGTTGCTACAGGTAACTTATTTCACTGCTAACAAAGATGGTTTTCTTTCTTCATTATTTTTGAACGAAGCAAACAGGTGCCGTCTTTGACACCTCCTGGCTCAAATGTCCATCTTAATCTTTTATATTGCTATCAAATTGCCTAATTGTACTTAATGAATTCTGACTAAATTACATTTTGTCCTTGCCATCTGCCCAGCCACTGACAGCTGCGAAACAGAAGATAAGAGTTTTCTTTCTTTCTTATTTTCTTCTCTAATAAAAAGCTGACCAGGGATAATACAAAACAATTCTATGAATTTTTAAGTGCCTATGCTAAAATAATTAACTTTTCTTTTACCATATATTGTAAAATTTAGCTAAACCCTTTTATATAAAGGTGAAAAGAAAGTGCAGTTGTTTTCTTCTGCTGCAGTTAATTTACATAGCTTTAAATTTTTTATGGCTCAAGATCAACCACCAGCTTTAAAATAAATAAATAAAAATGGCCATTTGAATGCTGCTCTGGAAAAATAATGCTTAAAGAAACCCAACCAAACAGTAAAGCCTCCCAAGGGAATATGAACTGTTCATGGGGAAGGATAGTATTTTTTGTTCCTAAAGCCTTTTTTCAGTTTAAACAAATTTTGCTAATATGTTGCCTAGAACATGTATATTTTCTGAAGGAAGAAAACCTTTTTTCCCCCCCACTTTATAATTCAGCTACATTTCCATTGTAAAGTTTTAAGCTTTTTTAAAAATCCTGGTTAACACTATTTATCTTGTTATTAAAAGGAAAAGTAATATTAGTACTTGTAACTCTTGAAGAAAAGTTTTCCTTTGGTGAAATAAGTGCTGAAAATAGAGCTAAGAAACATCACATATTGTGCAATCTAGCCTTCTATTAATTTATCACACAATAGCATCCAAATTTTAGTTTTCTAGGGGCATTCTTAGTGACAACAAAGCAAATAAGTTATTCAAGCTGAAGGCATATCTCATTTTCTTCATTTGCAGGTCTTTTCCTGCAAATCTGATTTTTAATTTGATTGTCACCCCTCTTCTTCCCTGTATGTAACCTGGCAATTATAACCAAGCTTTGAGAGTTTATTTCAGAAACATTAAAACCCCCCCTCTCTTCAGTTTTCCTTGTCCTACGGAAAGGTAAAAAGCAGCCTTTGTCTGAGATTCTTCTCAAATTCCCTCTCTGTGAGAGAACATTTGCATTCTGTATTTCTCTCTGTGGAAGCAACTATAGCTAATTTTCTCTTGGCTGAATGCTTTTATTGCCTGGCATGAATGCATTCCCAGGCAGGATCCTGTCAGTCCTTCCTGCTGGGTTGCTTCCATTAGATATTGAAAAGCTGGAGGACAGTGTGTTATGCTATCCATGAGCTTAGTTGATTCGCTTTTGAGCAGGAGGTTTTGCCGTCCCGTCCTTGATCCACTAATGCAGACAATAGGAAATAATTTAAAAGGAGATTGGGAGAAAGGTCAGATTCAGGACATACTCCACAGCCCGGCAGTTAGGAAATTTTCCCAGGATAATTTCACAGAAATGCTGGGAAGATAATGAAAGGAACTCTAAAAATATATCCTGTCTTGTATTGTATTAGCTGGAGAGAATCATAAATGCAATTGTTACGTGGAGGCTACCATCTGCAATAGTAATAGACAACTGCTGTTAACCACTTACTTGGATACTGCCTAGTAATTTGCTGTTCATTGTTTTCTTCACAGACCTATGTAGCCAATATTCTCATTGCAGTGAATCCATACTTTGATATACCTAAGTTTTACTCTTCAGATACTATTAAAAAGTACCAGGGTAGATCGCTGGGAACATTGCCACCACATGTTTTTGCAATTGGTATGTATTGAGCCTATATTTGTCTCTTAAAAAAAACAACACTGAACACTTCAGAGTTATCTGTAAATTGCTACATGTAGCAGTAATTAATTTATTTTCAATTACTATAAAATAAAACTACTAATGGCTAAAGTGGCAAATCTTCTCATCTTTGAGATGCAATTTGAAGAACTTGGAAATTAGTAACTGTGACAACTCTGTTAGGATTATTCTGCACTTCCAGTGTTTTAAGTCTAAGCAGGTTAAATAAAATTTGCAACAATTAAAAAAAAACAACCTAAAAAAGAAATACAGAAATTCACTTTATAAGTGAAAAGGGCATAATGATTGGCAGTGTTTTTCAGTGAGGTAATTTTCTTTGCCTTATATTAGATTGCCAGAGCACATACAGTTTCCCTTTATATCTTTGTGTTACAAACAGAAACTGAATTAAAATATTAGTTATGGTTTAAATCTAATTTCAGTCACTTTTGAAAATAAAAAATAATTGGAAACTGTAATCAAACTTTGACATGTAAAAAGCCTTCTCACTGTTTCGTATTTTATTTTGAAATCAAAAATATAATTAGCTGAGTTTTAGTACCTGTTGCATAACAAGAGAGATTTTTCCAGGTTTCCTCAGATGTTACTTGTTGCAAAGTACAACTGTCAGTTTCCCGTTTAAAAATCTATAAAACTAACATTGATTGCTATTTTGTAAATACATTTAATTAAAAATATTAAGTTCTAGATGGTTGATTTTTTTTTTTTTTTTTTTTTTTTATATTCTGGATACAGTTGAGTAGGCCTTTGTTTTCAAGACTGACTTCTTACATGCTAGTGTTGGAAGAATTACAGCTATAGTATAAATTGAAAAGAAACAGAATTTAATAAACTGTAATGCATTCAATTGTAAAGATACAGTTTCTGAAAATGTTACATTTTCACATTGTAGCTTAACTTTATCTTTGCAATTCTGCTGAGCATTAATTTTTGTCATGTTAACCGTATTCTTTTTAAGCTGATAAAGCATTCCGTGACATGAAAGTGCTTAAGATGAGTCAATCCATCATAGTCTCTGGAGAATCAGGAGCTGGCAAGACAGAAAACACTAAATTTGTTTTGAGGTTTGTATGTTTGCACCAAAGTTAATATGTGAATCTCTTGTGTTTATGCATTTGGTTGACATAGAGGCCGAGCAAACTAAGATAATCAGTGGGATTAAGATACAATTCAGTAAGATATATATTAGCTTCTATGTGCACTTTATTGTAAGAAATTGAGTTAAACTTAAATGCTGGCATGATAACGTGCAGAAACAGCTACATACTCACAGAAACTTTAACTCAAGTGTAGTGACATCATGTAGTTATTATGGTTTATGATGGAGTCATTGTGGTATTGCACATCTGGTATTGCGGTTTATTAAAAAAACGTAACCAGACATTTTAACTGTATCTTGCAAGACACTGTTGGTTTTGCCATAAATGTGTTCTCCCTTAGGTCCTTTTTTTTTCAGTTTGCTTGAGTATCTTTTTAACTTTAATGTACAGTAATTACATGATTATAAGCCGCATCTTTTTAATTGAAGAATCCAGCCTACCCCAGTAGTGTGGCTAATCATCAGGTGCGGCTTATTTATGGACAAATCCCAGTGAAATGCCGACCCGGAAGTGAGAGCTGGCCGGGGAGGGCGCCTGGGGCTGCCTTTAAAGGCTTCACTGGTCTGTGAAAACTGTTTGCAACTTGAGCACCTGACATCAAACCTGCAATTCTGTTACTAACTCGTTACTTTGTTGCACGTGGATCCTCGCTTTAAAAAAAAAATAAGGAAGAATGCAGCTTATATTCGGGTGCGGCTTATATATGGACAAATCCCATGTCTACCTGTATGTGCAGCTTATAATTGTGAAATTACTGTACCCTAGGTTACCGAATAAGACTGAATAGTGGGGTTTATTTATTTATTGATGTTCATGTACAACCAATACTAAATCAAGTATACTAAACTAAATGGAAGCCATATTGCTGATATGTATCAGCCTCGTTTCCATATCTGCATTATCTTTTAATGGCTTTTTATCACTCTTGAACACTGTAATTGGAAAGAACTGCTCCATTAAGTACACCCATGTCATAGGTGGCCTGATTATGTAGGAAAGCACTGTGAGGGCAGTGTAAATATGTTCCCTTGCCCTGCTTTAGACTTGTTTCCCTCTATAAATATTTACCTCCCTTTTCCCTAACATCATGTATTTTCCAGTATTTCTCTACAGTAGAGGTTTTATTTCTACATCCCGTGAAGAATTGTCACAACTGCCTCTCTGTCCTTCATACTGCTCTGTGCTGCCCCTGTGCAACCTTTCATAGATAGCTGTAAGAATTACTGCAAGGTGCTGGCAATGATTTCTTACAGGGGACATCCTGACTCTCTTCCTGATAGGAGTAACACAAAAAGACAGCAGGCACTGGAAGAATATCTCATAAGAGGTGCTCTTAACAGAGATTATTCTTCTGCTTCTCAGCAAAGGAAAGAGCTCGTTATACAACAGGCAAATTTCATTGCTGTTTCTTCTCCCCACCACCCTCCACCATGGAGTCCATGTATAAAACATAACTGAGTTTTAACAGCTACAAGTTTTACTCCTGTGTGATTAGAAAATAAAAGTTATTAGTACAGCTCTTTCAGTGCAAAGATGGTTTTTGGAAGGCCCCATTTTCAAGAACTGTTTTTAACTTGTCCCAGATTCACTTGTGAATTTCCAGACAGCATGCCCTGTTAGCAGGGAAAAAAAAAATAAATTAAAAAAGACTAGAATTTTGGAGCAAGTATATTGTGGTTTTATTTTCTGACTCTTTCTCCAATTGCTAAATTGAATCTTGCCTTAATTATACACCTGTAATTTCTTATCCTCACCATCTCGACATGGATTTTTATTAACACTTCTTGGTTGTGAATACAGAAATCATATGGCTGGAAACACTCTTAAATTCAGGAAGTAGACATGAAACCTTATGTGTTTAATAAAATTATTAATAAATACAGGAAATACAGTAATAGTTTGATCATATTTCCATTAAACTGTAATTTTCATATGCATGTTGAAAAGAAATTTGTAGCAGGCCTGGGAGTACTGAAGAAAACTGTGTGCAAGAATATTTTTGTTATAGCAAAAAAGAAAACTTAAAAGTTTAAAGTAAAGTTAAAGTTTATGTCAAAGTGCAGAAGTATTTGAAACTTGAAATCAGAATGCTTGCCATATAGTAATCAGTTAGTATTTGTACACAGCCATATTAAACCCTGATTAATTGAGGAAACCTGGCATGAGAGGAATGATATTGAAATCTTTATCTTGCTTTACAGGTATTTGACAGAATCCTATGGCAGTGGCCAAGATATTGATGATAGAATTGTAGAAGGTATTGAAGTTTCTTTCATTCAACTAAAGGTTCCAATCCAATTTTTTTTTTTTTTTTTTTTCAGAAATATTACTCAACAGCAAGTGAATAAAAGCTAGCATAGAAATACTACCACACTTTCTAGAGCATAATAGCATAATTTACTGGTAGCTGATTTTGATCAAAGGTTTTGAATTTTTTTTCATTTGTGATTTACTTTATTTATTATAGTATACAGTCATTTATCTAGAAAATGTTTATGTGTGTGTTTGAATTGAACTTTGCACACCTAATGTACTTGAGGTGGTAACCCAAATGGAATTTTAAACTGCATAAAATCTGCAAGGACAAGATTGTTTTTTCATTACTATCTGTTAGTACCAGGAAAATGTAATTCCTCCTCATCACTATCAAGTTCTTAAAGTCAAATAAAGTAGGGAAGTTATTTTCAATTTTGATTCTGGATCTTTTTTTTTTTGTTATATCATTTTTTGTCAGAAATCACATAATTCAGAACAGCACTTTTTATCTGTCTTTACAGTAGACTCCCAAACAAGGTAAAGAGAGACTGTGTTGATCCTCACTGAGCCTCTTTAATGTTGTATGTCCTTCCTAATTGAACAGAAAATAGCTTTTTGAGAAAATAGAAATATCTGAAAAACAAACAACCCTCAACCAATCTAATAATTCCTCAGGAGTTTTAGTCCTCTATAGCATAGAATAAATTTATTTTGAAATTTCTTGTCTCTGTGTCTTTTTCTTAAAAAAAATATTTACTTTTGCTTAAAATTTTCCTGTTTTTAAATTTGAACCACTTATTCAAGAGAAGTACTGGAGGCTTTAATTTCTTGTTGCTGTAGCTCTTCTTAAATCAGTTCCTTAGTGAAATCCACTGTGTGCTACAGGAACTTAGAAAGTGGGCAAGAGTTGTATAATGCCTGATGCAAATTAATTGCTACTTGTAGGTATTCCTTAAAGAGTTTGGGCTTTTTAATTTAGAGCACCATCTGATGCATGAATTCTGAAAGTTCTTAGGCATGATTTTAATGAATATGCTCATGGCATATGTATTACTAGAAGAACCTTTATCCTAGCTGAAAGACTTCGTGCAATTTGGTTTTATTCATAATCCTTTCTTTAAAACTTAATATTACATAAAATGCCTGATCAAAGATCTTGTAAGAAGTCAGATTTGCATTTTTATAAACTTTGTTAAAAAAATGAAAGTATAGCTAAACCAAAAAAGTTAATTCTTGTGTCCTAGCACATGATGCATTATCATGTATATTTTATCCAAGCACTGATGTCATTCCTTCATTCTTTAATTTTTGTAGAGGCAGATATTTAAATGGTGTCAGTGTAGTTTTAAATCTGAGTTTCTGCTCACTTAGTTTCCAGTGCTTATTTTTAGCTAGAAGCCTTAAAATATCTTGCAGATATGTTTAGTGGTTTATTGTTAACATGATTCAGTAAATTATTTTTCTTTGATCTTCAAAGCTAGTAAAATGCAGTCTTTCAGACACCTTCTATTTCATAACTAATAAGCAGTTTCAAACTGCTTAAACCATGCATGATGTTTTGTGTAAGTGTCTAAATATATGTATATGAGAATTAAATTGTGCTGCCACTCTTTCTAGATGGGCTTTAACATGCTGAAAAGCAGCAGCCAGTAAAAAATCAAGTCAGTCAGTCACTTAATTGACCTAATTTGAAAGGGCAGTGTTAATTGGTTTTACAAATCAACACACTTTTCTAATATCGTATTTATTAATTTCCAAATCACTCTAACACATTGCATGCATGACATTTAAGTGGCATTTTTGTCTGTGGAATAAGAGGGTAGTTTAGATTTCATGAATAATAAATAATTGGGAAGTGTAAAATTCTGTGTTGTCTCATGTAGTTTATGTATCAGTTATTTATCTGTTTCCAATAGAAGAACATCACTGAATCATTTTTGATATTTGTCTCTGAATTTTTTGCAGTATTGATTTAAGTATACTGCAGTCTTATGAAATACTTAAGTACTTAATTTTATATTCCGCCACAATATATCCAGTATAGTTTGCAAAATATATTATTCTAATAAGTAATATTTTTCCTTTGATTTTCCTTATTCCAAGTAAATTCCCCAATTGATTAGAATGTATTTGTTCTCTCTTTCCAGTAGTTTCTTGATTGAATTTTAACACTACAAAAATTAATTTTTTTAAACAGCAAATCCCCTATTAGAAGCTTTTGGAAACGCAAAGACTGTTCGCAACAACAACAGCAGTCGTTTTGGGAAATTTGTTGAAATTCACTTCAATGAAAAGGTACTGGAATTTTGTGACACATTACCAGTGATGGGTTTTTTTGCCATAGAATGGAAACGCCAGACTGGCAGAAGGCTGAACTAGACTTGCCGGAAATAGACACTGTCCTATTTTACAGATTCAATTTGTATTGTGTCACCTTGAAAGAAAAACCGGAGCCACACTGTACTGTCTCATTACTGGAAGGCAGTGGCATGTCAGTAGGAAAATTGCTTTTACCCACAAAAAGATTAAAAACGAGTTCCTTCATTGTGTATGTGACTTCTTATATGAAGACTAACTTCCTGTTAGGTATTCATCCATTCCTTTAATGCTCAAGTTAGTGTGAGTTGTGTATTAGATGTAAATGTATTTCAACTTCAAATTAATTATTGATTTTTTAAATGTATTTGTATGAAATTTTGGGATCTCGCATAGTAATCTGAGTGTGACAGAAGTCAAGGAATTGTTTTTTTGATAGAAATACTATTCAATTGTGTATGTTAAGAAAAATTTTCTCTTGTTTGTGTGGCATATGTATACACGTATTCTACAATTAAGTATGACTGTATGGTTGGTCAGTACGTCCAAGTTGAAGACTCTTGTTGATGTTCGCTGGAGATTACATACGTGCTTCCTTCTCTTTCTGACTGAGGCCAGAACAACTGCAAGAATTTGTTTCTTTTCATGCAGACTTAAAGCTCACTATCTGGTCTTGAGCTTGCAGTCTTTTCATCATCTAGTTAGTAATTTAATTTCAGAGCTTTTGTTAATAGTTTAGATAGTAAATAAATTCCTTTCTGGGTAGAGAGACTTTATCTGTTGGTCTGGTTCATCTTAATACAGTTATGGAAAAGATCTAAATTTTTACTTAAAATGATGGATTCATGATCTGATGATGGATTAACAATCTGTCCACCTACCTGCCAACACATACATGGTGTTTCTGTTTAATTAGTTGAGCTGAAGCAAACGGCCCTCTGAGTATCTTCAGAAACTGCTTCAAAGCTTATTTCAGCTTTCCACTGCAAGATCAGCCTGTTTACTTGAGCCCCCTTTTTACAAGGCATCACATCTCACTTTGTGGTCACATTTTTAGGTCTGGTTTCTCAAAGTGATATGAGTACAGAATGAGACCTCCTGAATAAGGGAACAACTGCATAACTGCAACCAAATTTGTCAGTCAGTTAATCCTTCTTAGTTCCTGTAATAGCCATTAAGTTCAGGAATTTCCTTGCTATTAAGATTTCTCTAGGCACAGGGAATTTTATTGTAGGCCAGATAAAAAATAGCTCTCAAAAAATCTGTATCAGAATTCCTTCTCAATAAAGAAGGGCAAGTGTTGGATATAAAATGTTGTGTCATGATTAATTTGGCCAAGACATTGCCCAAATATGTACTCTATAATTTTAACCCTTTTATTTTACAAGAGTCTCAATGAAATGCAACTAAAGAAGTTTGTAATGCCACTGGCATCCAAAAAAGCATTAGGATGGCTGTAGCAGTTCTCTTTGTAACTCTGTAACTTCTGAGGTTCTGCTACAGATTTCTGCTTTTTGTGAAGAAGACCCTTCTTTTAAGAAGAGTGTATGTATATACAATACATGAGCTGGGGAGAGAAGTAATAGTGAAGGCAATGGTTTTTTTTCCTAGGCTTAATATGTATTAGGCATAGATAGTTTTTAGTCTTCTTTAGAGCAGTTTCTATTCAGCAAGTCATGATCAGCCAAAAGTAAATTGAAAACATGAATCTTAAATAATGCAACAAATATTCAAATAATCAGAAAAATATTTCTTCTTCCTAGAACTCGGTGGTTGGTGGATTTGTGTCACACTACCTTCTGGAGAAATCTAGGATCTGTGTGCAAGGCAAAGAAGAGAGGAATTATCATATCTTTTACAGGCTTTGTGCTGGTGCTCCAGAAGACATTAGGGAGAAGCTGTATCTAAGCTCTCCTGACAACTTTAGGGTGAGTATCAGAGCCAGCATTTGTAAAGCTTGTCATATTGTCATATATGGATTTTTCATATAGATCATATTGAAATGTCTATTTATTATCTTTGACAGACTCATTCCTATTAAAAAAAACCAACAGATTTTATTTTGTTAAATCTATTTGATCTTGGAATAAACCTACCTGACATTTTTCTTTACTGGAAGAATTCCTATACTTTTTATCTGTCTTAAGATTGAGGAATTTCTGCTTTGCCAGAAAATGTACGGTGGCATACCTAGCTGTTAGTAATGTTTTTAGGGACTCTTCTAGAGATGTAAAATGTGGATTTCTTCAGTGCAAATCAAATCTCCTGGTAAATACCAGTCAATTCTTTTTTTTGTGTTCTGTCATTTCTTACCATCTCTCACCATTCCTTGCCTTGTATTTGGCTTGGAACATCATGGAAGCAGAGTTTTGTGTATTCCTAAAATACGCAGACCAAATCTCTTGGGTTTTGAAGGGTTTTGTAAGATAACAATGTGAAATTACAAGGGCATGAGCTAAATGACTGTCATCTCTTCAGACTTCCTTGATCTTAAATGAGATGAGAAGCATTGCAAAGAATTAAGTTACTGTGCTGATTGTTTTCTTTGTTGGTTGATCTTGTTCTGATGCTTATTAGGAAAGAACTGCTTCCATTCCCCAGAGGGAAAGTTTTTCTTTTGAAATGTCCAGCAAACAAATTACCCGAGAACACCCAATACCACTTTTATTTGTAAAATGTGGAGCTAATTTTAATTTTTTTTTCTTTACTCTGAAGTTACTCTGTGCAGTATTCCCTTGTATGTTTTAAAGCTCAAATGAACAGATTTTTCATGAACATTTTTTATTGTGTAGTCACTTTTCCATTCAAGTTTATTTCTTAATAGATTTTTACTTCTAGAACATGGTGCCTACCTGCTCTTGGGGATTTTTTTAAAATCATGTTCATGAGAGCACCCAAAGTTGTAGATATCAGGGTCAGACTGAAAACCTTCTTAAAAGCAGCTGGTGCCTGAGTTTTTTACAGAGGACACTTCCTTGCATACTTCATGCATACAGAGTTTATAGTTTCACCAGCCTTATCACACTGTGACATTTTTGTTGACTTCTACAAAGATTGTAGCAGGCACTTTCCATTAAGAATTTTATTTCTTTACTGTAAGTTAGTATTACTTTAATTCTGAGTTCCTTGCATGTGAATGGTCCACTCTGCATGTTAAATTAAAAAAAAATTTAACAGTTTTTTCTCTCCCTTAAAGTAATTATCTTTAATTAAAAATAAAAGAAACAAAGCCTTAGGAGAATTTTCATCTTTGTAAGCTCGTAATTGAATATAAATCTTAAAGTTTATTACCCATATGGCACTCAGTTTTCATCAAGTGTCACTTTATGGGAGATCTTTAGGAAAACAAAACTGTAAAAGATCAATTTTCCTCCTAAATGTGCATTTCTTTTGTCAAGATGATTTTTGTGTTCTTTATTGTCACTTGCCACTTCAGTTTTCATCATAAAATGGTTTTGAATAAGCACACTTGTGTCTCTTTTTTTACCACACTTTGTTGACTGCATGTCTGGTTCAGAATTCATAGAAACGCCATCTTTTGAGCTTCTGATAATACACTGTGATATTACACAAGGCAAAGTTTGATGATTGATTAGTATTTTCCTATCAGTACTATTTTTTTTACAAGAAAGATATTAATAAAAAACCTCAAACTCTAAAATTGGTTATTTAGAAAAGTTAATCCTTCAAGTCACAGTTTTGCATTGGTTCTATTCTGCCCCTTGTCTTGAGCCTTATGGCTTATAAGTCAAAGTCCAAATCAGGGCTGTCTTGA
>VRYO01002297.1:71136044-71160439 GCA_009812075.1 Sialia sialis | reverse complement strand
AAAAAAAAAAAAAGAAAAAGAAAAAAAGTGCGGCTTATATTCGGGTGCAACTTATACAATCAAAATTCCTGTGGTCTAACAGGTACTGGGACATGCGGCTTATAATCAGGTGGCATATAAACCAAGACATTGCATTGGCTGCACCTGCCTGACCTGTCCTCTGGATTGCAGCAGCACTCATGGCCCTTACCTCTATATTAGTCCATCCTTCCCCTGCAGGTTCCCTGGGGAAGTGCGAATTTAATTTACTTGGCCAAGAGTATGCAAATTGCCCTGCAGTTCTGCAGGTTTCTTACACAACCATTCTCCAACATAACCCACATGAAAGCATGCAGGCCTGGGTGCTCGTGTTTTAGGTTGCCCCGCAGAAGTTTTCAGAAATTCGAGGTCATGAGGAAACCCTGTGCTAAACCTTGTAGGTCTTTGTGCCTTGGACTAAATCACATGGCTGTGAAAGTAAAGCTGCATAGTAAATCTGTACCTGGAGTAATTCTGTACCAGGAGAACAGCAGATGAGGATGAGAAGCTGAAATTCTTTCACATATAAATTTCAGGGAGAAAAGTCAGATTGCCTTATATTTGGGCTGCAGAAGTTACCATAGTGTATTGTACTTCACTAAAAAAAGCAAACAAAAAACTCAAACCATAAAAAACCAATGGTATTCAGATGTTCTGTATGATAACCTGAAATTGTGTATGTGTTCTTTTAAAAATACACTTTTTCCCCAATTTAATATATAAATTTACTCAAGGTTTTAGCTTTCAAATAAAAGCCATTATCTTGTGATTAAATTTCTTTTACAAAGGTATCATTTAATACTATGCTCGTTCACATTTTCAACCTGTCAGATAAGTTTCCACACTCTTTTTGAAAAGTATGACCTTTCTCACTTCTCATCCCCAGTTTCTGGGATTGCGTTACCAAGGCTGTAATACAGCGATATATTTGGTTTAAAATATGCTGTGCTTTGCATTATTATTGTCTGACAAAGAAAACTACAGTACTTTGTTAAACACCAAGCTGGCTTTGAACAGTTGTCACTTTGTTTTAATATTAAATTTGTCACCAAGTTTTCTTCTGCTGTTAGAAAAGCTTTGAAGAATATTATGGGGTTTTGGAATTTTGCATGTAAATTTTAATCAGAGAGTAGAATTGTCTGTGTTCACCTATTAGAAAATATCTTTGTTCTATCAAAGAGTGAAGAATCAGTTCACTTCCTTCAGACAAAGGGCTCTGTCCAAGCTTTTGGACAGAGTTCTTAAACTCAGATTAACAAATCAGAAAGAAAAAGCTGGTGATCCCATATTGCTGAATGCAGCAGTAATTATTTAAATCTGAATTCCAGTCTGCTTTAAAAAACAGTAAATCTGAAATTACTATACAGCATGAAGTGGATATCAGAAGCCAGGTTCTAAATAAGGCTTCTACTTAGACCATGTTATAAGCTTTAAATGTTCTTCAGGCTTTTTACTACACTGTCTCCTACTGCCTATAGAAAAATTTGGTGAGGAAAAATTTGTAGTTTCATATTACTTATAGGCCAGAAAATTAATTTTTTTTGTTCCTAATTTTGGTTGTCTTTTCTATGATCTTGGACTCCTTGATTATGTTTTAATAGAATCAAAAAGCAAGGAAATATTGTGCAACTCAATGAATATCCCTTTGTTCAAAAAAGTATTTTAGTTGTCTAAATCAAGAAACTTTCAATAGAAGTTTGGTACTGTTGCAGTTTTTAAATTTTGTAGATGCAAATACTTACATTTCCAAGGAATTAATTATAAGAACTTACCATGTTGTTTGCATCATATGGGTAAATCAAGTCACGTAGGGGAAGCCTTAAATAAAATCATATCTTTTCCTTACTTCTCTCTTGAAACATGCATTTCCACTTTTTTATTGTTACAGTATTTAAATCGAGGCTGTACCAGATTCTTTGCTAACAAAGAAACAGACAAGCAGATTTTGCAAAATCGCAAAAGTCCTGAGGTATGTTTATATCTTCAGTTAGTTTATATTGCTAAGTAATGGAGATGGAATTGAAAGTGATTACAGTTTTACAGTGTGGATTGAAATGTTCATTTTACACATCTTTATAGGTCTAAGAGAGTACTCTCAAAGCTGCTGTATTCAGAACTCTGCTTTGGAGTTCAGCCCTAGAAATACATTTTAACGTGCCTCATAAAATCCCAAATGGAATAGTGTATATAAAATGGTTTCCTCTTCATTCTTATAATAATGTAACACTTAATGATGCAGCTTGTCTTCTGTGGAAAACAAAAATCTAATACTTTCGTAATTTTCTTTTTTAAAATCTTAACTACTGGTAGGAATAGGTCAGAAGCAATGGGTTTTTTTCTGCAGCCATTTCTACTACCTGGAGTCTTGAAATGATGCTCCAAACTGTTCTATAAATCAGTAGTGCAACCTCACTTCTAGCCATGACTTCACTTCTAGCCATGACTGTATTTTCCTCCTCAGTGCACTTTAAAGGTTTTTGTTTTCCCCTTGCTATTAACTGCTAGTTATTCCGGAGCATGGCATTTCCTGGATGAAAGTCAAAACAGTCATATCTTCTTGCTCCATCCCTGTTTACATTTTTTAGAACTGGAATTACCAGAATTTGTAGCACTTAAACCTTTGAACTGTTCACATGAGGATACTAAAGAATTTGTTCTGAATTATTAGTATATATGAATTGGAAGTTGTTGAAACACTTCCTTAAACTTCTACTCTGTTCTCTAATAAAATTTTCATCTACTCAAAGTATGAAATTCGCATTTGTGTAGCTAGAAGATATTTCAAATATTAATCAAATCCATATTTGTGATTCAGTAGCAGGGTAAGCTGCGCATATATCTGACAAAAATACAGAAAAAACCTTTATACAAGAACCTCTTTCCACCAAGTGGTCATGCCATCTCTTTCATAATTGGGTCTTGAAGCTCATGCTCAGCTATGGGGACTGTATCAATAGTTCCTTTGCCCATGTCAACATTGGCAAGTCTACTCCTGGATTTCTAGTGGTTGTATTATTGTAACACTGAGCATGTAGTCCTCTCTTCTGTTGTTAAATGTAGGCTGTTTTTGAAATCAGGGATGGTGGAGATGTAAAAATACTTACATGAAATCACTGTGAGGCTGAAAGCTGGCCGATACTTCATTCTTGTCAGGCATATAAGCTAGCACTGGGGAATTATGCCTCAGTTTCCCAGTTTGCCTTTCCTGAAGAATTGTAATGAGTAGGCATAGAGTATCAACATTCACTTGTTTTTGCTACTGGAACATGAATCTGTGCAATCTCCTATTATTGATGTGATTTACAGGTGGGTGTTGTCATAAAACTAGTCCTCAAACAGATTTGAAATAAGAGACGACTTCATTTGAAATAAGTGTTTGTCTAAATTAAAACATACTCGGAGAATAGTTCTGAAAATATATATGACATGAAGTAGCAGAACATATGATTCTATTATACATATATGTAACTGCCATATCTGTTTGAAGGCTCAGAGTTAAATGAAATTTAAACCCAATACAGCCATTTAAGCAAGAAATATATTGCCTTCTTCAGGTTTTTAAATTGGAAATTTAGTATTTGCTCTGCCATTTCATAAAAAATATTAAGATTGTTTCTTTGAATAAAAGTACCTGGAACACTTAATTAATACTTCAATTATTTTTGTGTTTTCCTTATCAGGAAGATGAGGTGATCATTTTACATAATTAACATGTAGTTTAATGTTATTGATGTGCCTACATGTTGTGTGAAGTGAATTTTTCAGATGCATGTGGTGTTATGTTTTGATAAAAATCATGTTAGCTTATTTTACATTAACAAGGCTTTTACTTAGTTAATTATTCTTATTAATTGAAAACATTTAAAAGAAAGTGTAAAAATGTAGCTCAGTCTGTGCATGTTCATGTAGTTTCTTGATTGCATGCAGATGTGTTACTTCCTACTATTTAAACTGGTTTATAGCTAAAACAGCTTTCAATGTGTTTAAATTAGAAAAATCAGCAAAATGTTAAACTTGTATTTCAGAACATAGCTAGTATTTCTAACCCATAGCGCACTGCAAGCAACTTCTCTGTTTCTTAACTACCAGCAAAAGTTAACTAGTATATTTCTCTAAATAAGTCTGTTTAGAATAGGGAATCCTCATTCTGAATTGTCCTGTACTCCTGTCCTTCTGTCATCCTATTGCAAGGAGCTCCATCTTCTTTCAGCTGCTTGGAGCTAGGGCTCTTTTGTAATAAATGCTCGAGTAGCTCCCTTAGCTAAAGTTTTCCTTCCCTCTGCTCATTATCTTATACTCCCTTGTCCTCAGCAGTCACATTCTGTCTTCTGCTCTTTGAACATAGTGTGAAGTTGGCTTTGAAATTTCAGTTTGAAGATCATGCTTCCAAGTAAAAACAATTTAAAATTAATTAAGGTTCTTGTGAAGCCTATATTGTGTGAAGAACTCGAATCTCTACTTAGTTTGGCATGCTTTTGTATGCATTTTGTTATGACTTACTCTTGACTGGAAATATCTGCTTATGTTTACTTTAAAGCACTTATATATAATTTCTGGGTTTTCTTCTTTTATAGTATCTTAAAGAAGGTTCCTTGAAGGATCCACTGTTAGATGATCATGGAGATTTCAACAGAATGTGCACAGCAATGAAAAAGATTGGATTGGATGATGAAGAAAAACTTGACCTTTTTAGAGTAGTGGCCGGTGTCCTTCACCTTGGGAATATTGATTTTGAGGAAGCTGGGAGTACTTCAGGTTAGATGAAATATACATTGTTTTTTGTAAAAATACAGAAAATGTCTCTTGATTAGAGATGTTTCCTTTGCATGTGAATTACTGCTTTTGAAAGCTTCTTTGTGTTCATGGGTAACTCAATTCACCCCATATTAAAATCAAGTTTACCTGTTTTAAAGTTGTATTTGATGTGCTCTGAAAGCAAACAGGCTTGCCCTGAAATTGTTCAAGAACTTGTTCAGTGAAAAGCTTGATACAAAGAAAAGACCATTTTGTGTCTTAAAACAGTTCTTGTATTTTAGTGATAACTTTAAAGTCCTACTTCTGTCTAATGTCACAAAAATATCTTGAAATTAGAAATTAGCAACTCCATCTGTAGGGAAAGGCATAATGTCCTTTGGCTTCCAAAAAGAACATCATGTTAGTATTTTGAGAGGTGAAGGAAAAAAAAAAGTTACAGCAAAAACTTAGGTAAATGTAACTTCCTAATTTTAAGACCTTGCTCACAAGATCAGGCAGTACAAGTATAGTTGGGATGTAATTGCAGAATGTGCATGAAGGTTGATGAAGGAGAATTCATGATTTGGGAATTGTTCTTATTACCTTACTACTGAAATTAGCCTCTCTAAATTGAGAACTGCTGTCCATATATTCCTGATGGACTGATTCCTCTGGGTCTGGATGTACTACAAATACACTTATAGTAGAAAACATAACTATGTAGGTCTATCTTGAGCTGCAAAGATAGAGTGAAATCGGTGCTAGTTCAAATACGTATAGCTACTGGTGCAGTTTGGAAGAGGCAGACTGAAAAACATTTTAAAAGGTGCTTTGAAGGATGAGTTAAATGTGTGCTAACCTTGCAGGTTCACTAGCTCCTGACCCCAAGTACAGAATCAGCACAATACTGTACAAAGCATTCTGTTCAGAAGAGATCATGGGTGGGCTCTGGTCCCACATGTCGAATCAGGGCCAGTGCTGAATCCAGACTGGGTAGCTTAGGGTGGGCTGTTCTGGTTTTTTTTTTGTTTGTTTTTTCCCCCTCTCTCTACTCTGTAGATCAAATCAGAAGAACCTCCCCAGTGTCAGTTCCTGCTGTTGCCACCTTCATGAAGATAACTGAAATGAACATAATTAATGAGAATCTGGGAAGATGCAGGTGTAGAGATGGGTAGGGGCTTTATGTAGCTCAAAACATAAACTTCCCAGAGAGCTTCCCTGTCTGGGCCTTTTGTGAGCTGTGGCTTAGGCATTGACAAGGTTGAAGAGTAAAAGAGGCACAAATGTCAGTTTGAGGAGAAAATGAACAAGAAGAGTGGGAACCACAGATGGTAAGAAAAGTCAGGGTTTAGAGAAGGGAACATCACCAGAGAACTTACGTCCTCTAAATATTGAAATTCAAACCCATTTTTTTATGGAATAAATTACTGAACCTCTAAAATGTAAATAAATGTATTGAACTTCTAAATTCCAAATACATGTTTTGTTCTTCCCTCGCCTGTGTGTCTTCAACCAGGGTGTGCGTTTGAACTGCTCCAGGCAGTCTCTTAACAGAGACCCTCTCAAGTTCGGTTGCTGCCCTACCTTGAGCAGCAGGAAGCTCATGTAAATAAATGCTAGATGTTAGTGAAGTGGATGGTATTGCACTTGGAGATCTCTGCAGACTGAGTGGAGGTGCAGAGCAGCAGGCAGGGCACCTCTCAGCTGTTTACCTGGCATATTACAGAGCCTGTTCTCAGAAATCCAAGTGCCAGGAGTCACAGCAAGGCAGCCTGGAGGATTACAGGAACATCTAAGTTGAAAAGTTTTAAGTTACTAGTGTTAGTCTGTAGGGGTTAGCACTTCTGCATTTTGGGGTAGCTCTTCCCTACAAGCCGCCTAGACAGTGTTGCAGAAATAGAGCATTTCACACGTAGTTTCTGGGCGGGGTGTTATTGCTGTGTTTGTTTTGAGAACCGAAGCGCTGGGAGGTAACTGGCAGGGGCAGGAGGAATGAATTCCCTGACGGTGCATTGTGTGTCCGCAGGGGGCTGCACGCCGCGCGCGCGGAGCCAGGCGGCGCTGGAGCGCTGCGCGGCCCTGCTGGGCCTGGACGAGGACGATCTGCGCGGGAGCCTCACCACGCGCGTCATGCTCACCACGGCAGGGGGCGCCAAGGGCACGGTCATCAAGTGAGTGAGGGGCACCGCGCCCTCCCGCTCTCAGCCACCGGCACCGAGCGGGCTTCTTGCCTGCAAAGGGTAACCTGGAACAGAGGGTAGACAGAGCAAAAGTTATAAAATAGGTATTTATCGAAAGGATACGCTTTGGGCGGTGTAAGAGCCCGGACGGGGTTACACCCAAATCAAGTCCGAGAAGGATCACGATCACGAGCTTTTACGCTTTTATAGATTTTGGTTCATCTACTTAATTGGGGTCCAACCACAGCCCCAGGCTATGAAGTCTCAGCCCCCCCCGGCTTGCCTCCTTTCCCTTTGCTGTTGTTTATGCTTCCTGGGTGCCAGTTGTCCTCGATTCTCTCTCTAGAAAGGGATTGTTTTGTCTTAACTACCCTGTGAAGAGAGCGAACACCTGATATGAAGTATCAGAGTTATACACTAAGCAGCAGAAAATGTGAAAAATGCAAAAGCTGAAACCCAAGGCGTGAGGGTGAACCGAGGTGTGCTCGGCCCAAGCGCTTCTTTTAAAGGTTTCCACAGGTACACCCCTTACAGGCCGGACAAAAATCAGTGCTGAAAGCTAGCAGGCTTCCAGCGCTGGACGCTTTGAATAAGTAACTCCCGCCTTGAGTAAAATCTCTGGTGTGTCAGCGAGTACGCTGTGTGGCCAAAGAAAGAATAGCAGCCAGCCGCTGAAATCCACTGCCTGCGCAGCAAATTTGAAAGGTTTATCAGAGAGAGCTTGTCAGGGAATGTGAATGCGGTACCTGAAGTCTTTCAGAAGACACTTGAGTCTTTGTCACGAGGGCTGCACAGTGCTCCTGCGAGAGCATCATTAGAGCTGGGCTGCTTTAATTAGAGAGCAGTATATCCACCCTTCTTAAGGTCTGAGCCGTCAGTGTCCTTGTGTTTGCTATATTTCAATCTTCTGAATTCAAATTTCAGCTTTAAAAACACCCCTGCAAATAGTAATCCAGAAATGTGCTGCTTTTTGCTGTTTTTGGTGAACGCTCATTTAATATTGACTGATAATGATGTTTCACAAAAACACCGATAAAAAGTGTGTTATTTTGGGTTTGTTTTTTTTCTTTTCTGAAGTTATTATCAAGTTAACTTCCTAGGCATAGAAGCAAGATACTGAATTCTTTCTGTATGCACATGGAGAAGGAATAAAGGCAAGGAACATGTATAAATATGGTACCGGTGATAACGTTTCGAAATTGTGAAATTCACAACTCTTGCAAGACTGAGTTTTAAATACAGTTACCTTTTATTTATTAAAAACATCTAGTTTCCACCACAAATGTTCTCTTGCTGAGATAGATCCTAGCATGCAAGCTTTCAGGGATGCTAGCTAAGATGTCTGCAACTGATCTATATTAACAGATCTGTTTTAACATTTAGTTTTCTGTGCTGAGTATTTTCAGGAGTTCAGGGAAACATCTCGTCAATAACTGAACTTGGACTAAGCAGTTTTGAGCACATTAAAAGTAATTCTCAGTGTTCAGCTAAATGTATCAATCTTTTAATTAGGAAGCTAATGAACATTCACTCCTTGGAAGAATGCACATATGCTTATTATTGACTTATGGAAACAATCAGATTGTTTTAGTGAATTGGAAACACTTTATTCATATCACACCAGAAGTTTAGTATATGAAACAGATCATTATCTGTATTAATAGAGTTTATTTGAGTTCCTTGTATATGTTGTCTTTAGAAATTTACTTTGGAAGTCATTATTATGGTAAAAGTTCTAATGCAGTGACAAGTGGTAAGTAGTGTTGGGGAGAGTGGAGTAGAGTGATGTGTTACTCTGCATTCAGCTAAAAGCTCAAGATCTAGACCTCTGAATTGTGTATTCAGTAGTCCCTTTATGGAGAGTAAATTCTTCTCTCCCTGCCCAATGTAAATTCCTCCTTTGTTTTCCCCACCAGTTAATAGAAATTGGGGATTTTTGAGTCACTGTCATCTAGCTGCCTTATCAGATGATATGGAGTGTTGCAAGAAATTTTTTCCCTGTATTACAAGCTTGTTGTGTAGGAAGATGAGGGTCTTGCAGGAAAAATATTGACCAAGTTTTTACTATTTGCTCTTTTCCAGACCATGTCTAAATTGACAGCAAAATCTTTGATATATTCGTCCAGGAGAAGCTTTTCAGTGTTGTGGATAACATTAGAGCAAAAACTTGTATATTATACATTAAAGATGGCACTCATAGTAATGCATGGCAATATGAACATTGCAGGTTTTGAAAGTCAATAACATTTTTTACTGAATTCAGTAAAAGTGATCAGTGATTGCTGATCTTTCTTAGTTGACTTACTGCTTACCTGGTTATTCTCCATACTGCATTTGTATTTTTAAAATTCTCCTCAGTTTACCATAACCCACTTTCCTTTACTGAAATATATCTTGTGGATTTTTGCATAATGAATTTTTTGAAAATAATTTTGTATGCTAATCTTGTTAGCAAGATTTTCTGCTTTCTTAATTCAGTATTGTTAGAGCCCGTTTTTTGAGAATACACTTAATTTCACATTCCTTTTAAACGAAAGTGTTAAATAGAGGTGGCAGGGCTTTGAACAAATTGTATCCATGTCAGATTCGGATGGCACCCCACTGGAAATGTTCTCAGTGAACTGCTGATTCAGCCTCTGAGAACAGATTAGTTTTGGCTGCTGTACGTGTAACATATACATAAGGCTTGTCTGTATATTTTCCTTTTGAGAATGTTTGGTGGGACATATCAAGCCACCACCATTATGAGGCACACCGTGTCATCACTTCTCAAGTGACACTGTCAAAGAAGATTTCTTAATTTTTGTTGCAGCTTTGAGCTTACTTTTTTGATTAAAGCTGTAAAGATTTTCTGATCAGCGTATTTACCCTCAATATGCCTGGAGTGTTATTAGCACTGTGCAGTTTCAAAAGTCTGCAAACATAAGGAGTTATGTTTTTATGCCAGCAGATCTTATTTTTCCTATGTTTTATTTTGGGAGGGTCAAAAATGAGTTCAGCAGACTCCTTCCAACATCTCAGTGATTAATTCATTAAGCCTCTTCCACTAGCCTTTCCTAAACTTGTGCATCTAAAAGCAAACATACCCTAATAAATACACCAATATCATCTTCTCTCATGGCTTACTGCGTGTACAAGAAAAGTGGACCGAATTGTTTTAGGTATTTTTTTTCTGTGGTAGTGTGGTTTAGAAACTATTTGACAGCTATCAGTATTAGAGTTCTGACAAGTACATTGTTGGTTTTTTTTGTTCCTGCAACCCAAAGAGCCGGTCATTTCTCTCTTTCTTAGGGACCTTTTGTGTGCAAGTAGATCATGTGAGTCCTAATAGGTCACAGTGAATAAATAGCTCGGCTGAAATCAGTGTGCTCAGAGTATAACAAAGGCTTTGTTCTGCTGGGCACAGTGGAGCCAGCAGGGAACAGTAGGAGGGTGATGCTAAATGCAACCTCTCTGAATTTTATTAAATACTCATGTGCAGTGAGCTGCCTGCAGGACTTGGCAGCTGCACTACGTCTATCTGTCCTTGTCTCCCAAAATCCCATAATAATTACCTTGTTGGATGATGGTTTTGCCATCCATGTGAAGTGTGTTTACAGAGAGAAATAATGTGTTGGGATTCAAAATCTGGTGCTTCTTTTAGACTGTAAATGTGCTACTGTGCTTCTGTTGCTCAGTTTCTTCCTTTCCAAAAAGACTTTCACAGGGGACTCTATCATCACAAACTAGATTATTTTACAGGGTGAAAAAAATTAACTTGCATCATTCGAGGTCCTCCAGCTTCTTTTGCAGTACATTTTACACCAAAATGCATTTTTTTAGTGATGGTAATAAAGTGTCCATTGGAAAAACTTTTCCAAAAAATACTTTTCTACATTATTTTGAACTTTAGCTTTTCTCAAATTACAAATGTGCTGCTTATATTCTTATGTGGCATATTTAACTGGGTAGAGTTATTTAATCCAGGCTATTTTATTTAGGAACCATCCATATTGGATGGCAGTAATTGATGGATATCGCTTCATTTGCCCTCTCCCTCAGTTGCTGCCAATCACAGGCAAATTATTCATGTTTTTAATTAAAGTTAGTTTGTTCTGGAATATATTTGGGAACTACATGGAGTTGTCCACAGGTTAAATCTACCCCATCTGCACTTTCCAGGTCTCAAATTCTAGATCATTAGAAACCTTCCTGAAGAAATTGGCATGGAGATCAACAAGGTTTTTTATTGCAGCCTTACCTAAGTGCTTAGAATTTACTTTTTTTACTACTCCATTCAAGTAGCTGATGAATGGGGAAGAGGGAGAGAAGGTGAAATGGAGAAAGGAGAATTTATCTTTTCCTGTTCAGGCAAGAAACAAGAGAGAGAAGGAAATTAATTTTATTTTGTGCAGACCAAAGAAAGGAAGAGCTGAGGGAAAGCAAGTTCGTGAGAAGAAAGCTACTTATTCTGAACGTCAGTTCTGTGATGGGGCTCTTGTGTATCTGCTGTCCCAGGGCACTTTCAGTCTCATTTCGTGGTTCTGAACTTTCAGTTGTGCAAAATATATCGCATGGTTACATTTCCTATCCATGAGTGTTTACTGCATACCCTAAAATTTTATAACAAGGGTTTCTGTAGTATTTAGAATTGTACGTAATAGTGGCAGAATTTGCTATTTTAACCTCGGACCATTTTTTAAATACATGCTCTAGCAATGCAAGTATTTGTCATGTAAGTGAAAAGCGTAAATTATTTTGATGTATTATATTATGTAATAGGTCTACAGCTGACAGGAATTAGCATTCTGATCTCTTAAACGTATCAGAAGAGAATGCAAAGGTACCTTCCTTCTATTTATAATCTGAGATTTCTGTCAGTACTCATTACCTTAAGATAGATACTTAGTGGAAGACAAGATTGTGTGTTAAAGCTAATTACTATCAAATGTAATGTAGCTGCAAGTGTCCTTTGGGAATGGAGACTCAGGTTCCACGCCTTGCCAGTCATTTTCTACTGAAAATAATTTCCATCACTCTCATAAATTTGCATCAAAAGTGTTGTCTTTGAGGAAATAAACAAAAATTAGTAATTATTAGTTAGTTTATTGCTTATGAATTCTGGGAAGTGAAGGATGTGGGTAAGCTGTTGTGGTTTAACTCCAGCTGGCAATTCAGTCCCTCATAGCCACTCACTTACTCCCTGCCAGCGGGATGTGGAAAAATGAGAAAACACATGGGTTGAGATAAAGACAGTTTAACAGGTAAAGCAAAAGCTGCATGTGCAAACAAAGCAAAACCAATAATTCATTTTCCACTTCCCATAGGGAGGTCAGTGTTCAGCTCCCCAGGATGGCAGGGTTTCATCAAGTGTCATGGTTACTTGGGAAGAAAAAATGTCAAGCTCAGAGCATCATTCACCTTTCCTGTAGCTGTTGGAGTCTGGAGAAGAGACCAGGAAAGGAAGGTTGGATGTTCCACAGGTGTTTATTGTCCCTGCAGTGGGTTCCAACCACAGCACAGTCCAAGGGGGCTAGGTGTAAACGGGTTTTATAGGTTTTGAGAAGTGGACCAATAGCTAAGGTTTTCTAGGAAGTTATAACCAATGAAATCTATAGGAAGATCAGGTGTGGAGCCTAGTAACAGCAGAGTTTTTCTATGATTATATCACTCTAGCTAAGCAATTCTTATCTAAGAATTTCTGTCCGAGGAAGTCTAGCTAGGGCTTCTTCTCCCTCCACTTTCTTTCTTCTTCCTTCATTTTTTATTGCTGAGCATGATGACATATGATAAGGGAATGCCCCTTTGGTCAGCTGGGGTCAGCTGTCCCAGCTGTGTTCCCTCTCAGCTTCTTGTTCACCCTCATCCTCCTCACTGCTGTGACGCGGTGGGGAGCAGAAAAGATGTCAGGGCAAAAACTAAAGGCTTTATTCTAGCAAAACAAGTCATAAAGAGTTGAAATATTTTTTGTAGATGGTGATATATATATTTTTTAAATATCGTTCTCTGAAAATTGTCAGTAGAGTTTCTAATTATCTAATAAATAATTAGGAAAACATGTAAATTGCATTTCTACTGATGGTGGTAAAATATTACTCTTTATTACAGGTAAGATACTCTAACTCGGCAAGATTGTTTCCTGTCCTGGCTTAGAGATTTGAGTGGGGGAGTGGTTTAGGTCCTAATTTACAGTATTGGAAATGCTTCTTTTTTTAGAGTCCAATCTCAGCGTTTCACAGTAAGGAATTCTGAAAAATAAGGTCTATATCTTGTTTTTTTAGGGTACCATTGAAAGTGGAACAAGCGAACAATGCTCGTGATGCCTTGGCTAAAACTGTGTATAGTCATCTGTTTGATCATGTAGTGAAAAGGGTAAACCAGTGTTTCCCATTTGAAACTTCTTCTTTCTTCATTGGAGTTCTAGATATAGCTGGTTTTGGTAAGTATACTTAAAATAGTTTCTAGTTGTCACTTTTTCCCACCAAAGATTCAATAACAAACTCTACAATGAAGAGTGGGAGGGTTTTCTTTTGGTGTTGATAGTTCTTGTAAAGCTTTTGCCACCTTTGGCTCGCTGAAATTTAAAACAGGGCATGTTTTGTCATGGGCTCAAGTCCTGCCAAGATTGTCCAGGGGAGCAGCCTTTGTATTTCAGGTCTTTAGGGCTTTGATAGTCTGTGCCAGCTTGTTGTATCATAGATGGATAGATAAGGATGTATTGGTACAATTTCACTGTTTGGTAGCATCTTGTTTTGATTTGCTGCCAACTGTCTGTCATTCGTCTTAGAAATATCATCTGCTGCAGTTATTTTTAGATGCCTTGAGTACAACTTGGAAATCTGTAAAAAAATATTTCATTTTGGATCTGCACACATCTTTAAATGTTAGCACAATGAAGCCTCTCTTATTTACTACTTAATATTAATTTTTATCATAAATGTTTTACCTCTGTTTTTCAGAGTACTTTGAACACAACAGTTTTGAACAATTCTGTATAAACTACTGTAATGAAAAACTGCAGCAATTCTTTAATGAAAGAATTCTGAAAGAGGTATGATATATTTAATGTTATATTTGAGGATTTGGTTTTTTACTGTTATATTTGAGGAATTTTTATTTTCTGAAGAGATTCTTAAAGTAGCACTGCTTTTCATAAGATTACACATTATGTTTGAATTAAAAAAATCATTCAATATGCTGTTTCCATATTATGTGACATCTGGTTGTGGCAGAAAAGAATGTAGATTTTTGAAAACCAGCAATGAGGTATCCAGAGATTGGGTAATCGCTAATACCTAATGGAAATATTCAGTTGAACAGACTAATCATTAAGGTGTTAAAGGTGGAATATATGAATATATTAAGATGTGTAAGGAAATTCTCAAATGTGTATTGATTCATGCTATATTTTTAAAAATTACTTCATGTTTATTATAAAAATCGTTTTTTTTCTTGATCAATTAAAAAAAAAGTAAGAGTGGTGTTTTCTCTTTTCGATTACTTTTTCTCGGTAACTTCAGGAACAAGAACTTTACCAGAAAGAAGGCCTGGGGGTTAATGAAGTTCGTTATGTGGATAATCAGGACTGCATAGGTATGTACTTCTTGAATTGTCAAGCTTCTTGTTCCCATCATGGGTGAAAAGATGCAGGCAGAAGAGGCAAAATATGGATAGCATTACTAATTACAGTAATTTCACAATTATAAGCCGCACGTCCCGGTAGCCGGGTAGACCACGGGATTTGTCCATATATAAGCCGCACCTGAATATAAGCCGCACCATTTTTTTTATTTTATTTTTTTTTTAAAGCGAGGATCCATGTGTGACAAAGTAACGAGTTAGTAACAGAATCACGCCAGGGCAGGGTTTGGTGTCAGGTGCTCAAGTTGCAAACACTTTTCATAGACCAGAGAAGCCTTTAAAGGCAGCCCCAGGCGCCCTCCCCGGCCGGCTCTCACTTCTGGGTTGGCATTTTGCTGGGATTTGTCCGTAGATAAGCTGCACCTGAATATAAGCCGCACTATTGGGGTAGGCTGGATTCTTCAGTGAAGAAGGTGTGGCTTATAATCGTGAAATTACTGTATATGGTTTTTTTATATAGCCTCATTCAATTCACAGTCTTAAGAATTCATAGGCATTGCTGCAGTTTCACTCTTTCCACATGAAAATGTTGGTAGCAAAAATTGTTCTTACAAGAACAGTTTCATAGAGAATAGAAACAAGTTGCAAAACTGAGTTTGTTTAATAGTTTCAAGAGCATAGATTTCTGTGTCAGCTTTCAAGGCTTTGGTATATGTATGTGAGAGGTCGAAGCAATGCAGTTGTTTAAAGTTGTGAAACCACCACTGTATGCTCAAGTCCGGTTGGCCTTTCCTGAAACAAATTTCTGCTTCTCACTGGATCATGTTATGAAATGGAAATATCAATCTTTTGGTTTTGACATGTGGTGAGATGTGGATGAAAAGCTTAAAAATCTCCCCCAGCAATTTAAATGATCGCATAAAGACCTATGATCATAATGTGGGAAGACTTAGGCACCTTTTGAATGACTAGTTTCAGCTTGAGATCAAGAGTTAAAATCTAACAATCAGTTCCTGATCTTTTTCTCCCATGTTCCACAAGTCAGAACTTCTAGATTTGATGGATATACTATACATACCAATTAGGATATATGGAATTGATTTTCCATGACTTGTATTTTGTTTAATGGCTTTCCATAGGTACTTTTGTAGAGAATCAGATCAGCACCTTTTACGTGTGTAATGTTCAGTGGTGATACGACTTGATATATTAATTTTTCATAAATATATATATTTTATTAATAGATTTGATTGAAGCAAAATTAGTAGGTGTTCTGGATATTTTGGATGAAGAAAATCGTCTTCCTCAACCAAGTGACCAGCATTTTACTTCAGTTGTGCATCAAAAACACAAGGACCATTTCAGGCTCTCGGTACGTTTATTTTTGTTGTCTGTCTTGTTTTAATGAAACTGTTCTTGGAACAGTTGATAGTAACACTTCAATTTAATGAAAATCTTTTGTAAGAAATCTCATACCACTCAGTCTGCACAGTCTGTACCTCTTTGTTAAGGACAAGTTTGGTTATTGGATTTGATGAAAAGTTCACTGAAGGCTTCAAGCAATTCTAATATCCTGCTGAAACTAAACCCATATTCTTCACTTACATTTGAAGTTTGTTAACATGTAAAGCATGAAAAGGAAGTAAAAACACATTTTAATTTAGATTATTTCATATCTGATGAATTATTTTGTTGTTCTTTTCAAAAATTGCTTGCTTTGGAGAGCATTTGACTCATGTCTAGTGAGCTAGCACTTCAGAGATGAAAGTGGGAATCATATTAGGAAAATGTTTTTGTTGTTTATTTTTTAACATACCACACTGCGTGGAAGATTAAGGCAAATTGTTACAATTTATATGCATGAATTGTATTGGAATAAAAAAATACTGAAAATTGCAGGCAAAAGAAGCCATCCTTTATCCTCCATTTACCAAAATTCTCATCCATTTGCCTTGTGTTAAGTTTCCGCTTAATCCTGCTTACTTGAGTTGCTGTGCAATGAAACATTCTGGTGATGTGTTCATGATCAGCTGGTGCTTACCTGTTAAGATATACCATCTAAAGCTGTATCTTAAACTTCTGTCTAATCCCATTCATACAACAAGACTATTCATCAGCTGTCAAATGAATGACACAGGAAGTGTTGATTAAAGCAAAGCCAAAGTCAGCTGGGTGGTATTGGCAATCCTGATGACTTGTATTTTGAATGCAATGTAGTTAAGAGTGTGGAAGAGTTTGAAATTAGGTTTTTAGAATATCACGGTTTGGACAGAAATGGTAATGATCGGTACAATTGTACTTAAAGGAAATCTGACTTTCAATAATTAGTGCCCCTGGCAGATCATGGTGGTGTTCTAAGAATAAATTTTTTCTTAGTCTCCATTGCAATGCTTCTTTGTAATTTATCTTCTTAATTCCAGATTCCCAGAAAGTCTAAATTGGCTGTTCACAGAAATATCAGAGATGATGAAGGCTTTATTATCCGACACTTTGCGGGAGCAGTCTGCTACGAAACGGTAATTTTATCTATGGAACACTATGTTTATTGTGTTTTGTAGAACATTTCTATTTTTTCAGTGCCTATAGCTTAAATGACAAAATTTCCTGTGATCAGAAGAGAAGTTCAAACATTGATATGTCTTAACTTTGAAACTAATTTTTTGATTATTTAACAGAATTGACAGTTTATTTTAACTTTTCAGGTTATAGCCCACTTTATAATGACATATGTTTTGTGTAAAAATTTGTTTCAAATCTGTAGGCAATGGTGTTAATATTAAATATATTGATTCACAATCTACTGCAAATATTGCATCAAAAGGTTTTTACATTCTGGGGAGAAGAATAAACTATGTGATATAAAAGTATTGTTAGTGAAGAGTACCTTTCTGGAAGCATGATTTTCTTTGTACACAGTCCCCATCATACTTTGTGTTTTCCATTTATACTGGCATTGGACTTATTTATGTAAAAATACAAAATACCTGGAATTGCTACTCTGGAAATCCATTCTAGATTCTTGTGGTTTTTTGGCTATTACTTACGGTACAAAAACATTATAAGACCTGAAGCCAGTATCTAGATTGTCAAAAACAAAAGTTTAAGATAAAATGAAGATCCATAGTGCTCTGTTCTGTATAACTCCAGCACGTATAAAGGCTACTACTTGCAAAGATGTTTTTCTGTCCATTGAAGAAACCTGCTTGAAGGATTTGTCTTTATGTGCTTCAGAACACTCCAAGAGTAATGATTGTGTTTTGCAATAGATGCTTTCTGTGAGTCATTTTAAGAATAAGTTGAAGCTTCTGTGTTACCTACATGACTTTTCTGAGGTTGCTTAGAGTGGATATCAAAATAATAAATGAAATTTGGAATTCCAATAAAATTGGAGCCAATTTTTATTTGTTCCAGGTGTTCTATTTTTAACCATGTAGCTCATCATGATACACTAATAATACCTTAGAGTGTCTTCAGGAGCAGAGGAGACAGATTTGATCACATAAACTCTGCTGTCAGAGCTAATCAGATGTGAGGTCCAGGAACTGTTAATATGCTTGACTTTATCCTCTCCCTCAGAGGGACTTTCTTAGCTTGGACCTTAAAAATTTTGGACAATAGCTGCCTTGTAGTACTTCTGGTTTTTTGTTGATTTGTTTGTTTGTTTTTGGCTTTTTTTGGTTGGTTTGTTTGTTTTTCTTTTTTTCTTCTCACTGCACTTTGGTGAGTTCTCACAGTCTGATTTGTGGTAGGGACACTTATTTGGCTCCAGGAAACTTCAGAGGCTCATATTTGTCCTTAGATTCTTATCACCCTTTTGTGGGATATCTGACAAATTGACATTTTCTTCAAAGTAGTCATGACCTCTTCTGTTCATTAATATCAAAGTCTCTATTAAGTTGCACCAAAAGCTATTGACAATTTTGGTTGTGTGAATTTGGATACTAATTTGGATATTAATTGATCTCTACTATTGATCTCTGTGTTTCAATGTAATGTATCGTTCTTCTCAAAGTTAGTGATCCAATTCAAATAAACCAGACATATAAAGTTTGTTGGAAAGGACAATATGTTTTATTTAATCAAATGTTCATAGTCATAGTACAACTAAAATAACCTCTTTTCCTTTCATTTTCCAAACTGTGTAGATGTACCAAGTTAAGTGTGCTTGTTAATTCCCATTTCACAATAGATCTTAAATGATATTACAAGCAGTGAAGAACTAAGCTTCTCAGAACTCCCAGGTGATGATGGAGTGCTGAGTGCTGGAAAAGGAAAGAGGATAATCATTGGCAAAAAAACAACTCATCTCTTTAAAGGCACCAAGCCTTTGGGTTTCGTAATTCCAGCAACATCCTTTAAATTTAATGCCGTCATTTTTCTCTGGCATTAGGGTTTTGTGTATTAAGCTGAAAAGTTGTTTGATGTAAATTTGCTTTTTGTCTCTGGTAGGTGTTTTACCAGGACATGAGAGTGCTGATATCAATCACCTGTCTCTCAGCAGCTTACATTTAGCCGGCAGGAAAGACTGGAGGCCTTATTTGACGCATTCCACAAGAATCTTTATTTCATGCAAAAGGTGTCAAGCAGGGATTCTCTCAGAGACAAAGGGGAGACAGTTATATTTATAGATTCAAGGGGGATTCAAACTACAGCAAATAAAAAGTTTCCACAAAGATCAGCATCCAGTCTAAGTCAAAAGTTCTAAAGGTGAACTGACCAATTACACAAACTAATTTCTAACCAATTATCTTCCAAGGTTTTAGGAAAGTGACTAAATTCTTAAGGAATTTTAGCTCAGCCTTGGTATCTAGGACCTTATCTATTATAGTAAGTTCCAGGGGCCAGGGGAAGATAGCTTTGTAGGAATTGTATAATCTACAGTTTGAAATAATATATGAATATTTACGCCATGTATTCTTGCTGATTTTTGAATTAAGTATGTAAGTATGTTACCTTTAGTTTTCTAATAAGACTGAAGTAACTTGAACAGTAAAACAAATGTGCTCTTATCTCTTGGGTTGTCTTTTCAGATGCAATTTGTGGAAAAAAACAATGATGCTTTGCACATGTCCCTTCAGTCTCTTATATGTGAATCCAAGGACAAGTTTGTTCGACAGCTGTTTGAAGCCAACACTAACAACAACAAGGATCCCAAACAAAAAGCTGGGAAACTCAGTTTCATCAGCGTGGGTAACAAATTCAAGGTAAAATCATGTAGTAAAATCATCTTGTAATGTCTTCCAGTTTTATGTTACTTGAATTAAGTAGAACCTAAACTTGGAAGAACTAGCAGTAACTTGAGATTCAGAAGAAAATTTGGTTAAATAGATGGTTTTCTTCAGTTGAATTATAAGAAACTGGTATGTTTAAGTTCAATGCTATGCATTTCTGTCAAAAGTATCTTCCATAATAGTCCTTACAGAGATTATACAGTGATTTTTAGGTCCAAATCTTTCAAAGTCACATGAAAGTCTTTATTCAAAAGGTTTTGAGATTTAAATTTGGATTCAGTAGACTTTAAAAGGTTTCTAGATGTGACAAAATGTGTTCTTCCATCCTATTGTAATTATGCCTTCTAGAAGTTGTATTGATTCCCTACAGTTGGCCAAACTCTCAAAATTCAATACCTAACTCACTTTTTCCTTTTTCTGAAATATGTACTTAATCATGGCTTACGCAGGAAGATACTCTTTGTACTGAATGTTTCCTTTCTCAATACCTGAATCTGATGCTTCTCCTCATTTTCTCCTTTCTTCTGATCTTATAAAGCTGACCTTCAAACCCTGTCTTCTCCAAATGTTTTCTGCATCCTTTTCTCATTCAGCAGTTTTATTTTAGCTGGACTATTCCAGCTCAGGATGGCTAGAAAGAGAACAATAGGGGAATTAAGAGATGAAAAGCAGGCACATCGTGGGCCGCAGGTAAATTTTTCAATCTCATGGATTTTCAGTTGGTAGAGCTGCAGCAATTTCAGCAAGAGCTCTTTTCAACATGCTCAACACGGGCCAGATCCAATGAACGATTTGTATGGCTTCAAGTCAAGTGCTGAAACAGTTCTGGAATGCTACCTTACCTAGGGCTACCAAAACCACACCTCATGTTCCTAGCTAGACTCCTTACATGGTCCCTGTGGAAGACAAGTATCTTAGATAATCCACAGAACCTGCATGTAGAGTGAGATAGTGCCAGTAGCAGAAGAGTGTTTCTGCATTTCTACTCCGTATCAAGGGTAAGTAATGAATCGGGACTGCAAGATAAATTCCTTCTTGCATCATCATATCTTGTGCCTAGCATTTGGAACTGTTCTCTAAATATGCAGGGGCTGAAGAACAGGGAGGATATGGTAGCGGCACACTTCCTTTTTATAGCTTTATTTTATAGCAGTAGTATTCTGCTTTGAGTCTATACTATATTCCATGTT
Organism: Sialia sialis; assembly: GCA_009812075.1. Classification (NCBI taxonomy): domain Eukaryota; kingdom Metazoa; phylum Chordata; class Aves; order Passeriformes; family Turdidae; genus Sialia; species Sialia sialis. Next base: position 71,139,526 of record VRYO01002297.1, on the reverse strand, counting down.
CTATGGCTGTTTTATTTCCTGTAGTGAGTGCCAAGTTTTTGGTCAGTCTGACAAAGGGTGTTCTCGTTACAACGCTTCTGGAGTGGTTAGGTTGCCAGGAGTAAAGTTTTCATGAGCTCAGGAAGAATGGGAGCCTGACTTTTAAGGTAGTGGTTTTGACGTTTAACTGGGAATTGGACAGACTGCTCTCCTGAGTTTTACTCTGATGATTCTTCTTAACTCCTTCCTATTCTATGCTGTTTGTTGAATTAAAGTGTAACAATTGGTTTAATGTAAAATACACGATCATCAGGTAGTCTGAAAAGTTGCATACAGATAAGCCATGTCCTGAGCAAACCCTGCAACCATGAGTCTTTTGTAAATGAAGCTAGGATCCACAATTTTTTAGGACCATATTTTTAAAATGAAATCAGCTGGGGGATCTTTTGAGGTCATTTCATCTTCCTTCCATCTGGATTTTCAATTTCTCTCAGATTTAGCACCCCATGTTCAGGTGGACTTGTGCATTATACCACTGCCGAATGAGAGGTGAATTAAAAGCGAGGTGTTTTTAAAGTGAAGCAGAAATTGAGTGGGAAACTTTTTTGGATTTCCTCTTGAACTTGGGTATTCACCTCTCCAGCTAGAACACAATTAATGCCCTCTTTGGATCTGGCCCATCAATCTATAATTCTTTCAATGTTTTCAAGTTTCATGGCATTTTGAATGTTTGTGTTATTTCCAGTAATTCATTTAGTGTTACCTTCCCACACACAGCATGTGATGCTGATGAACACTAATAGCCTTGAAAATTTCACTTCAGATGACATAAAACTAAGGTCTTTTGTCTAACTAGATATTTAATCTCTTTAAGAATAAGAATTCTTAGTACATTAATTTGTAAGTCCGTTTTCTGAACTACTGAAATTAGAACTACTTCTAATTATATCAGTTACTAGATGATGTTGCAGGGACTTCTCATTATGAAGTCCTTTACACATCCCTTCCTTATAATTAATTAAAATTAATTCTCATAAATCAATTGAGAAAATAATGATTAATTTACCATCAGATCTCTTCAAGATTATTTGAGCTGATTTTATCTTATGCAAATGATAAATTAAATTGTGGTAATTCAAAGAGCAGTAGTTTTAACAATCATTTTTTATCATTTACTCATACACATTTTGTTGGAGAAATTCACCTGAGAATGTCTTGGTTTATTTCTTGTCAAATCACAGACTATAAGGAAGGGGTATTTTTCCTCAAGCAGAAATGTATTTTTTGGATGGAATTTAGTCTGTCGCTTGCAAACTTAAGTGTTTGCACCTTGAGAAAACATAATTATTATGATCAAGTTGAGATATAAAGAGTATATGTAAGTGAGAACTGAGCAGGAGGTTATTAGTGTTTGTCATGCTTCTTGTGGCACTTTTTCTAACCACATACATGTTACGTTGAAAAAAATCCCAAATCATTTTTATCTACCAGAGGGACAACTGGCAGCTGTAGGTGATGTACATCACCCATACAAATCTTATTTCGTGGATTCAAGGTAATTGAAAGATCTGGATATAAAAAAATTAGTCAAAAGTCAGATCCTTTGAATTTTCTTCCAGTGCTAAAAAGGAATATATTAGGACATACTGAAATTTGTATTGCTGCAGTCTGTATACTTAAAGTTTGCTAAAAAACTAGAAAGGCTGGCCCAGCAGTAATTTATGTGACCAAACAGACACACCTCTAAAGTAAAAATATTGCTATTTTTCTGATGTGGTTTTGGAATATTTTAAATCCCTACCAATTATTCTCAATAGCAACGCTAAATTGTTGTCTCTGATAGCCTTAAGTCTCTGGTTATCCTGAAGACTTGGCTCCAAATAATAGTAGTATTGTAGTCTTTTCTCATCACAGTATATTTAAATGCAACTGTCATTTTAAAATTGTAAATTTTTTGTCATCAATAGAGAATTAAAAAGTTTAGAAATAAAATATGGACGTTTGGAAATAAAAATAGATTATTGCAGGTAAATGTTGACATAACTTCAAAAAAACACAGAAGAAAAGCCTGAGAATATACTTTGTGTTAATTATTTAACATAAAAATAATGTTTGTTGTAGATTAAATTTGGGATTTCATGAATTATCAGCGTGTTTTTTTAAAAATGATTGCAAATTGTTCTCATTTTTTAAAAATAATTTTATTACATAGTCATTATTTTTTATTTCCCTGAATAGACATGCATGTTTTTTGATAACTATGTTGTAATAAGTGACTAGTCCGTGCAGTATTGTTGTACAATTAAATACAAGCAATTTCCTCAGGGCCATTCATGCATCCTTGCATGATTTTGTCTCTTAAAATTTGTGAATGTTTGGTTTATCAGTTCTGTCTCACTAATGGTGGACATGCATGCAGTAATATTGTACCTCTGTTTGGTGTATATATTTCTGTACTTGCCATGATAAGGCTCTTGAAATACCTGTTTTCTTTTACAGACTCAGTTAAATTTGCTTCTTGAGAAGCTTCACAGTACTGTAAGTATATATACAGGTGTACGTTCAGTTTTCTGATGTAATGCAAAATAGATTATCTCAATATTATGGCTTACAATAAATGTAATTAGTAATTGCTTAACAGTTTGCAGCTACACAGCGCTTCAGGAACATCTTGCTGTACATATGTTGGTTATTGATTTACTTAAAAAAGGAAAATGCACCACCTTCAAACAAGTTGTAGAATGAAAGTTAAAGAATTTGAATAAGCAATATGAAATCTGTACTGCAATCTCCTTTTTTGTCACTTTTACTTCTTCCTGTGCATTGGTTATCATTAATGATTAATTTGCAGAAAATTTAGAAATGTTTCTTAGAAGTAAGTTATGTAAGAATTACAGTAATTTCACAATTATAAGGCATATCGGATTATAAGGCGCACTTCTGGGTGTCGGCAAATTTCCGAACTTTGTCCATATAAAAGGCGCACCCGACTATAAGGCGCACATTTTTTTTTTTCCAGCGAGGATCTGCGCACAACAAAGTAACGAATTAGTAACAGAATCCCACAATCGCGGGGTTTACTGGTGGTTTACTGGCAGGTGCTCAATTTGCAAACGTTTTTCATGGATTGGCGCAGCCTTTAAATGCAGCCCCCGGAGCCCTTCCCATGCCGCGGGCCCTGGCACTCCTGCCTGCCCCGGCGCCAACTCGCGTGGCTGCCGCGGCTCTCGCAGCACACGGCTCTTGCAGCTCGCATTTCCAGGTTTGCAAATTTCTGAACTTTGTCCATATACAAGGCACACCGGATTATGAGGCACACTTCTGGGTTTTCATCAAAATTTTAGTCAAAAAGATGTGCCTTATAGTCATGAAATTACTGTAATTTATTCTTAATTACTCTTTATATTTTTATAAAGTCATTAAAAATAATATCTTTCATTTTGCTTTTTTGACAGGGTGTAAATGCACAGGTGGTCAAAGAACCTGAATACTTTAATAAATAC
>VRYO01002297.1:71092044-71135044 GCA_009812075.1 Sialia sialis | reverse complement strand
AATTACTGTATTTGTTAATTTGTCCAATGCAATTAGATAATTTGTGAAATTCTCCCTGTAATACAACATGCCATTTTCTTTTAGAACTTGGAGTTGTAGGAACTGAGTGTTCTTTCTCTTGACCACATGTTCTAACCAATTACAGATACTAATGCTCTGTCAAAAAAAAGAAAAAAAGGTGGAACACCAAGAGAAACAAAGGAGTGGGGTGCTGGAGTATAACCAGCATATAAGATTTTGCTGTAGTCATGAGACTGGTCTGAAGGGTAATCTATTTCACCCAGAACATTCTGGAACTGAAATACAGTCCAGGGGAAAAAGTGTGTGGCCAGGCTTGCTGTTCTCTTGAGTATGGCTAATCCATGGTTGAGGAGATATTGTTAATGTAGAGCTGCTTTGGTAGGTGCTGACTCATTCTCAGCTGAGAGATGGAAAAAGAGAGAATATGCTACAAACTGGGATTAATACTATGTTTTCACAGTCCCAGTTTTATTTCAGTGTATGCAAAGTTGTCATAAGCAGTCACTTGTTACAGGAAAAGCTAAATAATTGGATGATGCTTGGCAAAATGTTAGCCTTGCTAAATGTGAAATGATCAGAGAGAGTAATGGTCAAAACTGTAGCACACAGTCATAACAGAGGAGCAGACTGGAGCAGCATCAGGGAAGGGAGACTGAAGCTGTGAGCCAAAGGAAGCTGTAAAAAGAAGTTAAGGAAGGCCAGGGTTTGGTAGCATGTTTGTTAATGTGAACTCTGGGACATTTTAGTGTTGTGACTGTTGAACAAATTAAGGTAGTAGGATCTAGAGTCATAATTCATAGATTTTATACATGTTAAGGAGAATGAAAATTCAACAGAATTGAGGATCCAGTTAATAGCTTGAGTACTGAGATCAGTTACGTCAAGACCAAGGCTACAGTGTAAAACTGATGTATGAGAGGAAAAGAATGGGGCTGGGACTTGATTATATTTAAGGCCAGTTCTAGCTCCTTAATTTCCATGATTCTATGATTATGTCAACATTTCTCTTTTAGAATACTGCTATTTTATATCTTCTGCCCCTTCCCTTCCCCCCCCCCCCTCAATATGTCTTAAATCATTAACTGCTATTTTAGGAGTTTTAAAAATCTGTGGATTTTGCTAACTCCTTGCTTTGGTCATAGGGGTCAAGCTTTATTCGCTGTATCAAACCTAATCTAAAGATGACAAGTCACCATTTTGAAGGAGGACAGATCCTCTCTCAGCTGCAGTGTTCAGGTAATGTATCCCTCTGGTATTTTTGCCTCTTGACTTATACTTTGGTGATTATATATTACCCTAAGTTTGAAATGTGTGGAATGAAAGCAGTATTTCCTTGCTTGAACTGTTTTCTAGAGGTAGGTTATTTATTCTATTTAGATTTTTAGTAACTTAGAATTCATTTTAGTCAATAGAGCCCTAGAAGTAATTAATCTGAACTGCCATTAGGACTCTTCTTGCAAAGAGCACCAGTATTAATAGAGCACTACTCCAGTCTGGAACAATGGAATTTTAAATTTCTGTGGCAGTTGAAGTGTTAGAAACTCCTGTGTGTATTTAGAGGCAGTCAATGTTAGCTGAGGTATCTAATAATTGGAGCACACCAGCATTCTTTGATTTTATATGTACTTTGATTGAGTTTAATTATACTGGTTTACTTTCTCTTAAGTTTCTTTATATCACTATTAACTTGATTTGAAGCTGAACATCCAACACAGATGAAATGCTGCATCTTCATTATTCTTGAAGTGCTAGATGCTTTCCAAATTTACAGTTTCATTTGTTCAAGCCCCACTGAACTTTTTGAAAAAACAAAGACAGTATAAACAAATTTCTGTTGAATGCAAGTGTGCAAAAGATTAAGTTTTATGACAGCAACCACAAGTTAAGGTCTAGCTTGAAAATTTAACTGGAGCCTCTGTTGATAGAGTTATGCAGTTGGTAAAACCTGGTATGGCCTGTGCTGCTGATTTAATTTGAGTCTTACTGACTGTGTCTGGGCTTTACCAATGTCCTAGTTGCAGCCAAAATGTAATAACATTATTCAGGACATTAAAGTTACATGTTAGCAGCTGAGACCTTTCAAGTACACTAAATATTCTAGCACTGCATATGTATTTGAGGTTGCATCTGCACCACATCTTACAAATACCATTCACATGATTAAAAGAAGAACCTGGTTGGGCATTATTTGGTGGTTTGGATTTGATTTTTTCTCTTTAAAAATAAAAATGTCAAATCTCTGAAAAAGAACAAAGTTTTTATTAGAAATATTAGAAAAAAAATCCTGAGGATGATTGAGTGTTACCTCTCAGATAAGGAGAAAACTTTATGGGCTTTTCTTATGTGTTCAATATTATTTTTTGTGACTGATCACATACTCAAAGAATGCTACCTACAGGCTTGATCAAATCCCAGCTGAACTTTGTGGTTTAGTCTCTAAAGAATGTCTTTGAGTGTTATGTCATAAACCTACTGGTTATCATAAAATTCACTGCTTAATTTGAATGTTACTGATCCCAGCTTTTGTGCATGTGTCTCTGTGAATTTAGGGATGGTGTCAGTTCTGGATTTGATGCAAGGTGGTTTCCCATCACGGGCTTCATTTCATGAACTATACAATATGTACAAGAAATACCTCCCTGAAAAATTGGCTCGACTGGATCCTAGGCTTTTTTGCAAAGTAAGAAAGAAAATAACACTTTTGTATCATCCAGGAGAGAAAATGTGTTGTGATGTTGGTTTTTGTGTTTTTTGAAGGTTGTAGAATATAATCCTTTCTGTTTTCTGTGTTTCAGGCCCTATTTAAAGCCCTGGGACTGAATGAAAATGATTACAAATTCGGCCTAACCAAGGTGTTTTTTAGACCCGGCAAGGTAATCTTTTTCTTGGAGTTCTTGATTATGAATCTTAGAATAATTTCAGTTTGAAAGGACCTTTGAAGGTGACATTGTTTAGCACATTGATAAAAGTGTGGCCAACCTAAACAAGGTTGCCCAGGATTTCTGTAAATAATTTTGTTCATTTTCTTTAAATAAACCACAGAATTAGTGCTGATACAGTTGATTTTATAGTCTTGTTGCTGATGCTACAGTATTTCTAATGCAATTTTTATATTCCAAGAATTATGTTGAAAATAAAAAGAGGAAGTCAGGGCCAAGAAGAAATATTTTTTAGTAAAATTTCTTTATAGCTGAAATCTTGTTATGATTCTGAGTGTTGCTGGTTCTATTCAGAGAAAGGAGATGAAGTCGAAAGTTATTGTGATGAGAAAGGAAAATTATTGTAATCCCAGAAGAATGCTCTTCCTGTCACATAACTACTGAAAAGCTGAAGTGCAGGATTTTCAGTAAATATTGCCTTCAATGGGAACCTTATACAAAGGTTAAAAATTGAGAAGTGCTTTCAGCTTTTTTTTTTTTTTTTTTCACAAGTATATAATTAGATGTGTCTTGAAGTTGTGGAAGGCCAGAATTCATTTCCAGACTGCAGAAAAACAACTAATTTAAAAAAATTTGGCCATAAATATTTTCAGTGATTAGTAAATGGCTGTATTGTTGAAAATATCAAGTGTTAGATATCCATAAAACAAACATATAAAAAATCTGCAGTTGTCATTTCTGTTCTTATTAAAGTGTAAAAAAATTTATCTACTAACTCTAGTTGAAAGTTGATGTAAGTTTACGTTAAAAATATTTTAACTCAGCATGATCTTAAATAATAATGTCTAACACTCTCTGTCCTCCTAATATGTAAAACTTGTTTCAATTATCATTTAGTTTGCAGAGTTTGATCAGATAATGAAGTCTGATCCGGATCACTTAGCAGAGCTGGTTAAACGAGTGAATCGCTGGCTTATCTGCAGCCGTTGGAAAAAAGTTCAGTGGTGTTCTCTCTCAGTGATTAAATGTATGTGTTTTATGTTTTATTAAATCAAAATGTTTGTTAAAAATACAGCAAAGCAATCATTGTCACCTTGAAATGTGGCCTAGGACATGTGTAGAAGATGTTGCATACTGAAGTCTGAGTAATTTATTTCAAGGTTGGTGAGATTTTTCTTGAAGTTCACTGTGCAGAGGTGTGTAGAATAGAGATTGGCACTTGTGTTGTGCTTCAGTAAAGGTGTCTGGGAAATGGGGAAAGGTTTGATGCCGAATGTCAGCAATGTCTAATAGCATGGAGAGTGAAAACTGCATTAAAATGGGGAAGAAAAACATAAAGTTCTCATGCCAGTGCACACACGGCTGTGCATTTGGGTCAGTACAGTCATGGCTTCCACATCTGTCACTGATTGATTATTATTTGTTGCTGTTTATAGTGGACCAAATAGAATTTTTGAATTCTTATGATACAGATTTCAAGCATCAGAGATTTTAACGCTAAAATCTTGAGTTTGACCCAGACATTTATGCTATTTAGTCTATCTTTTTCAGAAAGGCAGGATAGAAAGTATTTCACCATGTGCAAAAAGTAGAAACGCAGGGAAATAATATTATTGCTTTGTAGTATTTTATGGCATATTGGAAGCCAATTTTATTCCCAATACAAAGCTGAAACAGATAAACAAGAAGTAAAGTGCATCTTTGTGGTGACCTAAATCCATTGGTTAAACGTCACTGTGTTCACAAACCATGTCCTAAAGGCAGTCTGGATCCACAGGCGTCTATGTAAATCTGTAAAAACTCATTTATTGTTGCACTTCTAAAATACTCAGCACACATGCACGTGCCAATGCCTTGATACTCTGTTTATCTTGCCTCCTGGTTTCAGTCATTTAGTTAGAATCTTTAGATGAAGACTGTATTTTTTTAGATGAAGACTGGTGGTTTTTTTCATTCCAGTATTGTAGAGAAATGCTCAGTGAAGTTGCAGCCACTTTATTATCTCTATCAGATATTGGCTACTTGATTACTCTTCCACACAGGACTAAGACTCCAAGCTGAGTGTTTCCTGCTTGCTAGAGCCTGTAACTTTTAGCAGAGGTTATTGATATCTGTCAGTCTGGAGGGGTGTGTGAGCGTGCACGTTTCATTGTCCTGTCAGTTTTGGGTGATAGTCTCTGTGCATGGCCAAAGATTGTGAATTCTGTTACTCCGTTTCTTAAATATTGTGGTTCCAGTATAGAACAGGCTCTCAAGCACACATTAAGATTCCATTTTCTGTATGTTTGCAGTGAAAAATAAGATAAAATATCGAGCCAGTGCCTGCATTAAAATGCAAAAGACTATTCGTATGTGGCTTTGCAAGAGAAAGCACAAACCACGGTAAGAAAATACTCCTTGGTTGAAGAAAATATGTTTTAGATAATATTTTCTTGTGACTGTAAGAAGAGGTTTACTTTACTTAACTAGATCTCTCTGAAATCATAGAATGATGCTAAGTACAATTAAAGGAAACTAGAGGTTCTGTGTTCCTTAGCGATTTCCCAAGGATGAATAGATTGAATCTGAACCTTACCTAAATGATGCTTCTTTAGCTCTTTGTTCATAAAATCCTTCAGTGACAGCCTTGTTTTTAGAAATCTTTTATTAAGTCTAATTTAATTTAAGCTCATTAATTTTTGTCCTTTACCCATTCACACCTTTTATAGGCTCCCTTTCATTTTTATCTTAGAAATAATAATTGTCTTGTCTCCTCTTGAAATTAATTCCATCAGCTGGATGCAGGGAATATTGATGGAAAAACTACTTCAGTTGTTAAGCTCTGCAGACACCTTTATGTTCTTTGACAGAGATGCAACTCTGTTCTTGTTCTGGGCTTGTCATAAATTCTTTTAGATCCTTTGAGAGCTATGTTTCATTTTGAATCTTGTCATTTCTGACTTTTTTTAAATTTTTTGAGCTAGTCGATGCTCTTCTTTAATGATTTGATTTTGTTTCTACTTCTGTGTGTTGATTTGCGAATCCCAGTACAGTGATTTCTGTTTAGGAAGATTGTCTACAGAGTTGTAACATTTGTGTGGGGCCTTCAATAGTGATTATTAAAAAAAAAAAACTCTTGAGTTTTCCTGAACTCTTCCCCAGCACTGTTTTCCAGCTCCTATAGGGTGTAATGATTGTGTTCCCTGCTGTGTAGTTAAGTTTTATCTGGTTCATTCTGTTATTGCTCTTTGAATAAATGTCACTATTCAACCTTTATCCCTTCCAGTTAAAATCCTCTAGGGGATACTAATGATTTATTATTGTGAAAAAAAATCCCAAACCCACCAAATTAATTCTCAAGATAAAAATGCATTTTTCCATTTTGAGTCACTGTCTGCTGAGTAACTTTGGTTACTGCTTGGAAAAGGCTCCATTACTTAGTTACTTGATGTGACAATGCTTGAATTTCGAAAAAGAGGATGAGTTTTGTCAGAAGGCATAACTTGTGTCCCCATCTGCCTTTATTACATGAGTGACTAGTGGAGTTTTAGAAGTATCACCTTCCAAAACCATCTCAATTTAAAAATAAGCTGTTTTACCTTCACAGCATTGATGGCCTGATAAAAGTACGTACGCTGAAGAAGAGACTTGACAAATTTAATGAAGTAGTAAGTGCTCTGAAGGAGGGGAAGGCAGAGACAAGCAAGCAGGTCAAGGAGCTGGAGGATTCTATTGATGCTTTAATGACCAAAATTAAGGTATGTGGTAATAATGAGAAAAATAGTATCTTAGTACTAGAATCTTTAAAAAGCTTCCTCTAAAGGAGAAGGCTAATGCATTTTTTGTAGTAGAAAATATACTTTAATGTACTGGTCTTAATTTTCAGTTATTCCAGTCATCCTGTTTAAAATTATTTGTAAATGTAACTGAAGTGAATCTTAAATGTAACAGAAGTGAATCTTGAAAATAGGTGAATATGTCTAGTCTTCGGTATCTGTGTGTCAAAACTGGCATGGAAGGTTTTAAAGAAAAAAATGCATGTTGATATTATGGGGTGAGTGTTGTCAATAATTTGTTTGTTGCTTTCATTGTTGGAATAAGGCATATTACCAATACCTTAACTTAATAAGGGCTGAAACAAGGCATTTATCACAAATTAAAGATATTCATCACTGAATAAAGACATTTATTTTCCCGTTATGACTTTTTCAGACTTGGTAGTAAAGAGAATTCAGCTTGCCGGTTATGTTCCAGTCTGTAGTCCTCTGTTTCTTACCACAGGAGCACAAAGACAAAATGAAAGCATACTGGCATTTATTACTGTTAGAAAAATTTTGGTTTCTTGAATTCTTGTTTCATGGAATATTATAGCTTTCTTAGTGTATCATATTAAGACTTCTCTGTTTAAGATCATTGTTGAAAAAGATGGTAGAGTTAACCTGTCAGCTTAGAGTTCTCTTTTCTAATGAAAAGGATATAATTTGATTATCATCATGATACACTATTAGCAAAGGTCAACAAATCCCCCATATTGCAGTTTTGTTAGTAAGATATGAATTGTGAAATGAAATTAAATTGTACCTGTCAATTAGGTTTGATATTGTGTGTAGCAAAGGCTATTTTTGAAGCATTTTCAACCTGTCATTGTAACTTTTTAGAGAAAGTCACAACACAGTGCAATATTTTTTCTGGGTGCTAGCAGAAGTATTAAGAAAAACTATTTTGTGCTATGATATTAAAGCAGAGCTGTAAATAACCACTAAAGAAGGTAAGAACACAATGCAAAATACACATGGGCTGTCCTTGATTTCCATCCAGCATACTAAGAATTAATTTCTGTTCCTTTAAACAGCAAGATCTAAAATGTGAAGATGTGCTTTGAAAAGAAGTCATATTTAATTTCAGTGCAGAAATGGAGTTTAGTTTGTATGGTTTTGTAGGAGAGGGGAGAGGACTGGGTCCTCAGGGTTTTAGAAAGAAAGGGAAGAATGGACTTAAGCTTCCCAACCCTGAGGTGTATATACGATTTAAGTATAGTGCTCAGTGATCTCATTGCACTTAATATTTTTTAGTATGTGCTTTCAAAAGTGAAGTACAAATAAAAAAGAATAATCACCTTATTATTTTTGCAGACCACTATAATGACTAGAGAAGAGATACAAAAAGAATATGATGCTTTAGTAAAAAGCTCAGAGCAGCTTCTGAGTGCCCTGCAAAAGAAGAAGCAGCAAGAGGATGAAGCAGAGAGGCTACAGCGGATCCAGGAGGAAATGGAAAAAGAAAGAAAGAGACGTGAGGAGGAAGACAAAAAACGAAGGAAGGAAGAAGAGGAAAGACGCCTGTGAGTCTTCAATTTGAAAAAGTTGCTGGTTTTAGAATTAAAAGAAAACAGGAAAGGCTTTTTAATGAAGTTGATCTTGGTATACTTTCATGTAAAGAGTCACTTGGATTGTATTCCGGGTGTTCTGTGCAGTGTTGAAGCGTTTCCTTTCCCATGGATTTATAAGGCGAGTGTCAAAAGAGCATATGGGAGAAATTATATGATGCAGCTGGAAATACAGATGAACTTGAGAAATCTCCTGACTTATATGTAGTATCCTGTCATCAGGATTGTACTGACTTCTGGATTACTATTCAGTTTTATAAAAGAGATTTTGTATTTCTTGGTATTTCTTGTTCACTTGTATCACAATGACACGTTTTCATTTCCTTCTCCTCATATGTAATAGGAAATCTGAAATTGAGGCAAGGAGAAAACAAGAAGAGGAAGAGAGAAAAAAGAGGGAAGAGGAAGAAAAGCGTATTCAGGTTAATGCTTTAGCTGTGTGTGGCTTTGGGGGATTTTTTTGTTATTGTGGTGGTTTTGGCGTTGTGTGTTTTGGTTCTTGTGTTCATTTACTTATTTATAAGTCTTTTTGCTAGTTTGTATTTTTCACTGAGTTTGATGGCTTCTTTCTATAAACGCCTGTCTCAGAGTCATTCATCAGTGTTGCTTTATTAGTAATTATAAGGCAAACATCATGTTTAGGGCATCCCAAGGCAGATTACCTATTTCTAGTTCCCGTGCAGCTTCAGATGTTCTGAGTGGAGGTGCATCTGTTTTTAAAGGGTTAAAAAACGTTGTTTTGAAGGTACACAACATTGGAGAATCCTAGTTTAGCCTTCGAAGGTTTCGTGGGTAGTCCATGTCAGGCAAGTTTGGCATTCTTTTACTAAAGTCACGCCTTGACTTGTACTGTGTCATTTACTTGCTTAATTGCAAATACTTTCAGAATATGGGTTCTGAATTTCAGAATGAGAGGGTGCAGGATTGTCTTTGGGAACTCCTTTGGCTGCATTCATGTACACTAAATACATGCAGCTCAGACCACACTCCTCCACCCTTCCTCTTGATTTATGGCAATTCTTACTGATTTCCTAATAAGCTCTCATTCTGAGGTGTGTTTGGCCCCTATATTCCTCTTGTACTTTTGTCTTGGAGATTGCTTGAGTGACCTGGGTTAGCAGTCTTATGGGAAAAAGAACATCTGTAGTGCTTGTCTTTGTCAATGGTTCTTGGTTTCTGAGCTGTGGATATCTGCAGTGCAGAATGTAATTTACCCTTTTACTTTAAAATGCTGTGTTTGGATCCAAGCAGATACATAATCCTGTAGGGTGTTTCATTCCCCCGCATAAAGATACTTTCTCATTATCTTTCCTCCTGGCGCTAGGTTTTGTCAGCTAATCTAAAGTGAGATTCATAGGGTAAAGTCACTGGTGTAACTGTGCAGTTTAGTGTTTAAATGGTGCAGCTTCACAGTGATGGGTGAGAAGCAGCTTTGTTTCATTTTTTAATTTTTGGGCAGTGCTAAAACTTGGGGTACGTGCCTTTTGAAGGTATGAATTGGATGGTCCTATTTTACTTACTGTGTAAGCGAGGCTTTCTGTGAAGTAATGATGGTAAACTGCTGTTGCTTGGCTTGGCAGAGGCAGTATATTTGAATTTCTTCTGCACTCACTAAGTTGGGAGTTCTACCATTTGCTTAAATTCGAAGTCAGATCAGTTCTACAGAGAATTCCAGTGTCTGTCTTAATCCCTTTTCAAAATGTTATACCCAAAGTAGTGCCTATTACAAAGTCCTGTAATGCCAAGAACAGAATATCAAGTGTTGTGTTAGTGCCATGGAGTAGCCATAAGCTATTTTGAGTTTTAATGATTCTAAAAGGTTTTGAAGACTAACTTTTATAATAGTGAACTGTTGGGAAGGATAAAGATTTGACAGGAAGGTCTTACAGATATGTATGTATAACAGAAAGATCTTTAAATACAGAATCTGAAAAAGGAATAGAAATGATAGCAAGTTTTGATATAGAACAAAAAAAATGCTGAGCCAGTCTTACTGGATAGCTAAGAGAGCAAAGAGCGAGTGAATTGGAAAGGGCTTTTATGACTCTGGGCAAAGGGTAAATCCACCTAAAAAAAATGTTTTTACCGAGCAAACAAGAAAACCAATGTTACAATTAAAAGAAAGATCTCAAAATTTCCAGTATGAGAAAACTGAAAAACGACTTCTAGCTTAAACTGTAACATACTAGCCTTTTGTGATTAAAAAATAGTAAAATAAATATATTAATGTTAGTAGTTAAAATAGGCTATAAGTAATAATAAGTTTTAATTAATTATTAAATAATAAAATACACAAAAAAATAAAATAATGCTTTGTAACATGAATGGAATGAGGCTTCAGGACTTGCTTGTAGCCATCAGCTATAAGCTCACCCAAACCCCACAACTACTGTAACCTTGTCTATGCAATCAATAGCGTCTTAAAAGCCATCTGAAGTCTCCATCTCTCCATCCAGCTCTTATAGTGGGTAAAATATTTCACATATTTTAAAAAAATAAATAATTTTTACTTGGCACTTTATTAAAAAAAGTAATGTAAGTGGTAGATAATGTTTGATAAACTACATGGAAACCAAGATTTGCTTTATAACTGCTTTCATTTTTCTTGGGTCAAACTAAAAACTGAGGTTGTTAAATTTTCAGTTCTGTAAACTATACGTGTTTTCAAAAGTTAATAATCTACTTACGTTTTTCTGATTTTGCTTATGTAGCATTTTGGTTTTGATTGGGTAAGGTTAAAGGTGTCTTATTCTAAAACAGGCTGAAATTGAGGCTCAGCTAGCTAGAGAACGAGAGGAGGAAACCCAGCACCAGGCATTACTTGAACAGGAACGTCGTGACCATGAGCTTGCAATGAGAATTGCCCAGAGCGAGGCAGAACTCATCAGTGATGAAGCTCAGCTTGATTTAGGATTGCGCAGGTATGGAGTTAAGTAGTTACATTTTTCTCTGTCATTTTTTTTCCTCACCATCCTGATCCCTTTGAGAAGACTATGCTTTTGTTTGGTTTATGGAACTAAGTCAGTGTATTAGAATGTTTTTGAAATTTGTTAGATTGCTTTTGCTTAGACTTTCTTCATTCGGCATCTTGCTACATCAGTAATTTTGTAGGTGCTTGTGAATAAGACTGCAGTTCTCGCTCTTTATTTTGAGATCTAACAGGGATGGCAAACTTAAAATTTGGATTTTTTTTTTTTAAGACTTATTTGAAGTAGGGAATGGAATTTCTTCAGTGGTAAGTAATAATAAGATACATCTTTGCTAGGACTTGATGGTTCCATTTGTACAGTGAATTTGTGTGGGGTTTTTTTTTTTGTTTTGTTTTTAACATAAGAAGCACTCTTGGAATGCAGAAATAAAAGTAAATTCTGGGGCCTGGCTGGTAAGTTATTTTCAAATGGAATGAAAATATCTAACACAGATGGGTTCAAATGTTAAATGTTAGTCTTGTTTTGTGTGGATTTTTGATGTGCAATAAGAAGAGCTTAACTTTCAATGCACAGAACCACACTGCCTGTCTGAAAAGCAAGAGCTCTTCATGTGTAAAATGTCATGCCTTAGAGGCAACTTGGAAGTTCCAGTAAAAATAGTACTTTGTGGTCAAGTTACATAAAGGGATCTATGAACACGGTCACATGATTGGTGACTTCATTAGTATGGCTCAGTTGTCGAAATGAGTGCAAGAAAATCCCCTGTGTTGCCAAGGAATTTCAAACTCTCAGATGGGTTCCATTTGCTACCCAATTTTCATCTAGATGTATACTTTTTTTAATAACTGTATGCCTGCTTGAGGAAGGTGGGCAATGTTTTTGTCGTGTTCAATACTGACTTTTAGGCAGTTCCACTGAAATAGTTATGGTTCTTCTCTCAGTTCTACAATAGTTGTCATATTGTCTCTGATGAGACTGACATACTCCTTTCACAGAATCAGAATGGTTTGGGTTGGAGGGGGACCAGCTTGAAGATCATCTTGTTCCAACCCTCTGCCATGGTCAGGGACAATTTCCACTAAACTAAATAGCTCAGAGTCCCATCTGAGTTGGTCTTGAACACCTTCAGGGATGGGGCATCCACAGCTTCCCTGGGAAGCCTGTTCCAGTGCCTCACCACTTTCCCTGTGTGGATTTTGCTGCAATACTTTGAAGGTAAACGCAAAGGCACTCCAGTGTTGCGACCTGGCAGAGTTCTCCTAAGAAGGAGAGAGGGAGGCAATAAGTCAAGAAGAGCTCAGTAACTTTTCTGTCAGTGAAGCTCTAATCTCTGCTGTGTTTCCTACTGCTCATAGGTGAATTTTGGCATTTGTCTTTCTTGTATAATCCCAGCATGGATGATGAACTAATTGTCATCATAACTCTTTGACTGCAAATTTCTATCTGCCATGTACTGTTCTGCTGTGTAACTGGTAGGAGACTGAAGACCATTCTGAGTGATTGGAAAGTGCTGAATGGTCTGAAAATGGTAGCACAGAGATGTAAACCCTTTCTTGAACAAGGTAATACCTAAATCTAGAAAAGAAGTGATAGATTTTTCTGCTTATATGAGATCTTTTTTATCTCATTGACAAATTGTTTTCCCTTGTTTCTAAAATCTACTTCAAATAGTTAATAGCACAGTTAAAACTTCAATAGAATGCTTTTAATTTAATATTTGATTTTATTTTGGTTTCCTTAAAATCAAACTTATACATTACCCCGGCCTCAGTATCTTCTACTGAAATCAGAGGGTAGATTTTCACATAATTTCAGGAGTTGCCTTAAAGGTAGCAACTACAGAAATTCGGTGAAATGAAAACTATTGGTTAGAACAAAATGTATCATTTAATAATTGAATAATACATTTTCAGGACTTCTTTTACATGATACCAATCAAAATTTTGCTAGAGTCTGAAGAAGTTCTAGTCTACAATCTTCTGCATTTGAGACTGACATATTACCATGTGATACACTAAAATCACTGACTTTTCTATAAGTATTTATGTTTTTCCTAGTAATTTTTTCTGTAAGATAAGGCATCTATGACTTCACACTAATTCATACAGTGTACTGATTTTGCAGTGTTTTCACACAGTTTTCTAAAAGATGGTTTCATGCTTACATATTGGCATGAATAAAAGGGTATTTTTCATTGTATGGTGGTAACTGTTGAGTGAAAGGAGGAAGAAAAAGGTGATTTTAGGTGCTCAGTTTTAAGAAAGATGTGACAGTTTTGTGTTGTTATATTTGAATGAGTGCCTCTAGTTTTTTTCTTTTCTTTGCAATACCTTGCTGTATTCACTTTCATAGCTTTTATAGATATTTAAGGATGCATAAGTATTAGCAGTTTCCTTGAAAAATATATTTGTTGGCTTCTTTCAAAGAAGAAAAGTTGTTTGCTCTGGCAGCAGATCCAGCATTTTCATTTGTGCTTATTCTGTGCTGAATCTGTTGGACCTCTTCTAGCTTTATCCAATTTTTCTACTCATCCATAGTGTGAAAGGAAGTGTAACACATGATTTACTGTACCCAGGGGGTAAATTAATGGTAGTGATTAGTGATTTAAACAATAGGTATCTGCTTTCAACTGGGCAATATTTTTCATTTATGTGGCTTGTTGAAGCTTACAGCATATAACACCAAAAGGAGCTAGTCTTGGAGAGTGTTGTGAGTGTATCTGTTCTGGGTGTTGCATTGGAACAATCCAAAATGAAATCCTAACGCAGCATGTTTAGTGCTGCATGTGTGCACCTGTGGGTTTCCATTATAGCAGTTAGACTTGGGATCTGTTCACAGCTTGCATGAAGAAGCACCCATCCTCTTCCCAGAGCAGCTACAGGATTGCTGTTGTTTCTCATGATATGCTTATCCAAGCATGAAATAGATCAGTAGCATGTGTCAAAGTCTCCGATTTTGAAAGATAAGACAGGGGAGCACTTTCACTTGGACATTTTTTTACATTTTTTTCCCTCAGATTATCATTTAAGTCATGATTGAATGAGAAAGTTGGGGGGGAATATCTATATAATCAGGTAAAAATTATAACAAAAAAATTCATAAGATAATAACAAAGATGTGAGAGAGCAGGAAATGCTATGAACCACCTTGTCTCGCTTCAGATTATTAGAACATTAACTAGGCAGTAGTCTAACATAAATGTCTTCTATTTGCAGAGCCAATGGAACAAAGCCACAAATGACTGCGTATGGCATTTTTTTCCATTTGAATGCTCTAATAGATAAAAGCTGCACTTAATTAATCAAAAGAAATTGATATTGTCCTCTCATGTACTAATACCCCACAGTAATCGTTATTAGTGTGCATCTGTGATGTCTAAATCAGTTTGTAATACTATATATTCACTACTTTGCTTATGTCTAATAAACCCTTTAATAATCAAATATACTGAATAACATCTATTAAAAAATTGTGATACAATTGCTGTAAAGTTTTTCACATATAATCTTTTTTTCACTTCCCTGTGTGATTTATTGCTCCTTACAGAATCAGGACTGTGTGTGTGTATATATATATAAAATATATATATATGCTTGTGTCTGAATGGAAATAATTTCACATAAGTAGCCATTTCCTGCGCACTTCATTTGACTTCAGTTTGATTGTCAACGCACTTTCACAGTTATAAAGGCTGTTTTTGTATCAATATATTTGGTTTATGCTCATTTACCAATTTTCTTGTAGGGAACAAATGGCCACAGAAATGTCAGAAATATTGTCTAGGTAGGTGAGAAGTTATAACAGCAGTGAATCAATCATTTTATAAAACAAATCACACATGAAATGGGTTGAATTATGGAATTCAAAGTAATGGAATCTGGGTTGTTGTTTTTTTTAAGTGATAAGCTGACAAGTAGATTATTTCTTTCAGATAAATTTCCTTTAGCAACACCCTTTTTTCCCCAGAAGTTATTTCTTTGCTATTTTAATTGATTATATTGAAAATTAATATGAATATTTCATGTATTCTGTAATTTTGCTAATATTTCTCCAGCTGTCTTCTTCTCTCACTTTGTGATAACAGAACACAAGGCTCCACATCTTTTAAAGGCATATTTCTACAGATTGAGCACAAAGTTAATGAAGTCATTCAATAGTAGTGTAACTGTTGGCGCATTTAATAAAAAAATATTCTAATTAGATTTCCCTTAAAATAAAAGCAGTTTTGAAAATTGCCGTGGTAAGACCATATTAAAAACCCTCTTAATATATCCAAACAATGTCCCCTTGTGAGATTTCTTGAATGGAAATGTAAGATTTTATGCACAATGCAGAAGGAAAGATAAATACAGGTTTTAGTCTGAATATACTAGTTGGTAAAATACTAATTCTCTTTTCAAAGAAATTGCGATTGTGTTCCATATCACCAGGTACAGTAATTTCACAACTATAAGGTGCACCGGATTATAAGGCACACTTCTGTGTTTTGATCAAAATTTTAGTCAAAAGGTTGCACCTTATAGGCGTGAAATTACTGTAATTAGAAAGGTGTTTTCTGCAACTTGAGGGCAGAAGTAACCTTTGACATGGATATTATGAAGCTTACAAAAGAAGAAAAATTGTTTAGAGTTTTGGAAAGTGAATCTGTTGTTTAACAAGTCATTAAGCTGTGTATATATAGTCTGAAGATGGTCTGTCTCACATGTTTCACGGGTTTTCTAGCGGTAGCATGGATGATCAGAATGCAGCTGGTAACTAAATTTTTTTTCTGCAATGTTATTTTAAGAATAGGAATAAACCACATTGTGTGTAATTAAAATAGTATGTGACTTTAAATGGCCATGTTTTATTGCATGTATTGACGTGGTTCCAGTGACAGTGGCCAATTTTTAAAGTACAAAAAAATGACAAAACTTCGGGGCAAAATCAGAAGCTCTGTGTTTTGGTTGAATTCAAAATGCAATGCCTCTCAGTACATGCTTGTTTAACTAAATTTGTCTCACTTTTCATACACTGGGAACTTTTGATGTGAGACTGGTCTTTTGTATTTTTAGTCTGAAACTGCTGTTTATGATACATAGCTGTCATATGGAGCAGTGAAGATTGAATGTCAAGCGTGATGCTCCTCTTAATGCCATACTGTCATGATTTAAATCAAGTAGAAAACAAGCAAGTGATCTTCAGAGCGCAGAGTAGTACCCTAATGGAAATACTAAGCCATTCAATTGGATAAGCATTCTTAAAGATTACTAGTTTAACCAGAGAGGGTACAGCCTAGTTCTGCTGTGCTAAATTAAGTAGCAAACTCTTTTAGTGTGGTGGGTAATGTTGCTAAATAAGGAAAATCCTTAGGATTTGTCAAATTAGGTTCAAGAAGGTTAGATACCAAGCAGTGGAAATTAATTATCAGGAATCCTTAATGTCCTACAGATATGCCAATAATAACAAAATATTCAAGTATATATTTTGAAGGAGTTTGTCCAGTTATTTCACACTCATGAGTAGTTCTAAGTTGGAATTAATTTTTTAAGTTGGACTTCTTACACTTAACTGGAAGCTGTGTGTGGTCTGGGATTAGTAGTATGAGTAGGTATTAAGCTGCTACTGCAACAGTAAGATTCTGTAGTTTTAATTATACTGAAGAGATGGTTCAGTTGTTATTAAGAAGAACATTAGGTTTATTCAATGAAATTTAAATTGCATTTGTTATCTCTGCTTTTGAAACTGCTGTATCAGCATATAGGAAAAATTTCATGTTATAATAGTTATTTGTAACCTACTAATTAAAAAAGGAAAATAAACATAAAACTTCACAGTACCATACCACATGAGACCTTTATGGGAAAATAAGCATGAAAATAATATTCACTAGAGTATACCTATTATTAATAATGTGCCTGTCCCACAAAGATATTACTGCACAAACAGACTTTCAAATGAAAAGGCGTGTTTATTTCTTATTGCATCAAGAAGTTCTTAGTCATGAGCAAAGGCTGGTAAAACATTCAAGATTGTCTGTTCTTGAATTCCTTAGTGTTTAAAAGGGGTGCTGATCATCACTGAATGTTGCAGTGTTATAAATTTATTTTTATGAAAATAATCCACAGGAATTTGCCATTCCTCAGGGTTCTCCTGCTTATCCATACTGTATTTTTTTGGGACTAATAATAAATAAATTCAGTTATAATTTCTCCCTTGCATTTGCTGTTTACTTGCTTGTATATTAGCTACATGGCGAAGACCTTTTGTCTTTGGAAGACACTGGATTTTGATGGGTCTTTTTTTACTGGTCAGCCATTTGTCTGAGTTTTTACTTTGGTTATTTCTTTATTATCAATATCATCAGCCTCAACCCCAGAATAAATATTGCTGTTATTAGATAGCCCATATAGAATTAATTTGGTTTCTTCTCTCAAGTTAGATTTTTTTCAAAGAGACAGTATTTTTTCAAGCTTTGGAACAAGGACTTTGTCGTAGACCAATTTTAAATAGCAGAGGAAATGCCTTTTCTTCCTCTTCTTTGTTCTAGTTCAGAAATACTTATCCTTGTCTGTTTTTTGAATGGAACTAAAAATGTCTACAGTCGGTCTTTATTTTCTGCATGTTGATCAACACTAAGTAAAATGTACATCAGTGTGTGATGAGATACACAGAATATGTGTCTCTTCATACATGAACAGTATTAATGACAATTCCTTTTAATCTCTAGGAAGCCAATCAGATAATGATATGATTTTGTGCATAAAATATATTTTCATTTTCTCTTAATAATTTGAGCATCTTGAAAATATGGTATTTTGTCTTAGAATTCTGCATGGTTATAAGTCTCATACATTGTAGATCATGGGATCTGTTCCTCTTCTTAAAACAATTCCTGTTTAATACTTGAAAAATTACATTTATATTTTCCAAATAATTTTAGGGGTCCTGCAGTGCAAGCCACAAAAGCTGCTGCTGGTACTAAGAAACATGATCTCAGTAAGTGGAAATATGCAGAGCTTCGTGATACAATCAACACATCCTGTGGTAAGTGTTTTGTTTTTTTTTTTCTGAGAAAGAGTTCAAGTTGTAGTTGTATGAAAAGTGTTACTTTCTTCCTATAACAAAGATAAAAAGTTTATATAGTTTGAGTGAATAAAAATTAATTAAAAAATCTCTTGCCCCCAAAAGAACAATGCACGAAGCTATTTCTGTATTAAGGAAATGCAATTTCCATTGTTATGTCTTTTAGGGACTATATATTTATGATATTAAATGGCTTGGGCCATAAAATACATGTCATAACTTCTTAATTAAGATCACTCAGTTTGATGTACTTCCACAGAGAGAATAGTAGTTATTATGCTTTACCTAGAATTTGCATGTTCTAAGAAGTTTTTTGCTATTACTTCTTACTGTCACCAGATCATAAACAAAGCAAAAAATGTCACGTAAAGCACAGTGTAAAAATATGTTGTCTTAGATAGTCATATTATTCTTTAATTTTCAAAATATGTAACTTCTTTTTGGAAGCTCACAGTGGCCTCATTGTTGTGAAGATAGAAACAATAAGAATTATTCCTTTTACAGATATTACTGTTTCTTCTGGCTTTTTATTGAAAGCAGTTGGTTAATTTGTCATTCAAGATAACTTGGAATGTTTTCCTGGAAGTAGTAATTGGACTATAACTCATTCTCTTTTACTGTTTTTACATATGGAAGACTGGAGCAATGTTTTCAGCTGCATAGATGATGCAGTAATAAGTGGAGTTAATTTCTTTTGAAACCATCTTGGATACTCTGAGATGACTAATGAAAAAGCCTTGTCATCCTTCAGTCTCTTAGTCTATAAAATTCAGAAAAATTAAAATAAATACCTGAAAAAAGGATGCTAATCTAAGCAGTCAAATTACTGCTTTTTTTTCAGTTGCAGAAATAATGTTCAACACTGCAATTTAATCTTTTTATTATTTGTTTCTGTTCTGCTTGTATTGTGATATTGTGTCAGCAGAAATACTTGAAGCATCTCACTGCTCCAAGTGTCCCAGTACAACAGCTACTTTGGGAACTGACTTTACTCTAAAGCAAATTACGATTCATCAAACTCTGAGGGACTTTCTGGGCCATAAAACACAGGCCTGCAGAGAATGAGGGTTTTTTATGTTACATGTTGTCATATTAGTGTTGCAACTTAATCTCATATCTTATCAATGTAGAAAAGCATTTAATAAATAACTTTTGTGACTTTTCTCACTCATGTCTTCCCCTTCTCCTTTTTTTGGGATAGATATTGAACTCTTGGAAGCTTGCAGAGAAGAGTTCCACCGAAGGCTAAAGGTGTATCATGCTTGGAAGTCCAAGAACAAGAAACGCTATGCAGAAACAGAACAGCGTGCTCCCAAATCAGTCACAGACTATGGTGAGGAAAGAGAGATACCATTTTGTATTTATAATAATTTTGGTGATAATATTCTAAAGAAAACATTTCTGGAATGGATTTTAGGTTTGCTAGGTTGAAGAAACTTGGAGTTTTTAGGAGTGTTTTATGACGATTTAAAGTAAATATTTTGGAAAGTTTGAAACTTGCAAATTATTCACAGAAATTAAAACACCTACAGTAGACCCAGCTACTTGTGCTAAACAGTGCTCTTTTAAAACCTTTTCTGACATCTAGTTGAGATCTGGTAGAGTTCTTGATCTACTGATGCAGGTGCTGGCATTTTTGTTAAAAGTTCATTACTGTGCTACTTTAATATTTAATAACATAGAGCTGTGTAGACATAGATGTAGATACAGTAATTTCACAATGATAAGTCACACGGTTATAACCCGCACTTCTGGGTAGCCGGGAAGAGCACGGAATTTGTCCATAAATAAGCCGCACCGGGTGATTAGCGGGTTTTTTTTTTTTTGGTTGTTTGTTTGTTTTGTGGTTTTTTTTGGCCTTTTATTTTTTTTTTTCTTCCCCCTGCACGGCAGAGGGGGCGCTCCCCGACTGTGCGTTCTCGCTGCCCGACTCTGCTCCTGACACCCAGGGGCCAGCGGCACCCGTGCATTCCAGCTCTCCCCCTCCTGCCACCCAGGGGCCGGCTGTAGCCGCCCGTTCCCGCTCCCCTGCGTGGCTGCTGAGGTGCGGGGAACGCAGCTTCCCTTGCAGCTCGCACTTCCGGGTTGGCAATTCTCCGGAATTTGTCCATAAATAAGCCGCACCTGGTGATTAGCTGCACTTCCAGCATCAGCTCAATTCTTCAGTGAAATAGGTGTAGCTTATCAGTGTGAAATTACTGTACTTTTAAAAGGTGCTAGTAATTTTGTCATTTGCATCACTGCTTGCATACAGCATGTTACATCCTCTTATAAAAAAATCTGTGAGTGTTGATATTGCAATTTTGGCTCATGGGGTGACAAATTTTGCGTAGACTCTGTTTTCTATTTGGACCCTCACTCTACTCATTTCACAGGCAGGTATTTGTTGACAAAGCAACACACTAATCTGATTGACTTTCTTTTCCATTCATCAATAAAGTGTGGGAGTTTAAGACAGCCAGACCAGAAAATTCTGTACCTGGTTTCTGGAGTGATATTTACAAAGTGGACTGTTACTCTTTTCCCAGCATCCCACCTCAAAAGTCTGGTTGTGAAAGGAATCTAAGAAATTTTTAGAATGCAGTAAATGTGTAGAATAATTCAGTCAGATCATTCATTTTGTCTTTTGGTTCCATTTTATTTGATATTTATTCATGGGACAGGCAAAGGAAAGGAGGGATGGGGAGAAAGTGCTCTCCCCAACGTCCCATGAGCCTGAGATTAAGGCATTGTCCTGGGACATGGAGAATAAACATCCCAGGGAATGCAGGTGCCTAGGTAATCTCAGTCCATGTACAAAGGCACCTCCTTCCTCTTGATTAATTTAGTTGAGTTATGCATTACTTGAGTATTACCTGAGTTTGAGGTTTTCAAGGAACTTTAGTGTAGGTATGTGGAAGGCAAAATCTGGAGCCCTGGAGAAGATGTTATCAAAGAATAGGTACTTTGTCTTAAAAGTGGTTTTAGGTGCTTAAGAAAGCTTAAGACTGAAATGGCAGGAAAAGGTATTTCAAGCATTACTGCAAAGTGGTAAATTGCTTTGAATTTGAGCTCACACATTTTCTCTGGAGCTAAGCAGGTAAAATATTCAAACACAGTGTTGATGGGAAGTTTCAAAGAGCAGATGATTTTTGCACAAAAAGCTGAGAATATTCATGTTCTTTTCACTTTTATTCAGACATTTGCTACATTCTTTTCAATGTTTTGCATTGTATTTTTTTTGCCTTCAATGAAATATGGCATCATATTTCTGAAGAAGACCTTGCAGTCCAGAAGAAGTTAATAATGACCTTTAGAGTCTCTTAATGCCACTGTAATTCTTCGTATTGCAAATAATTAATTCCACATTCAACGTATATATATATATATATATATAGTAGTGATCTGAAAAGGTAGTCAGAAGGAATTCTGATTTCTTAGGTGCTTGGCTAAAAGTCTGGTGTCAGTGGATGTGTGCTTCAAATGATTTAGTATTTTCTTTCCATCTCTTCATTGATTTAATGTAATTTTACAGTATGCTTTAATGTAATTTTGCAAGTGTCCTTTAATTAAATTCATACATTCAATAAAGAAGCTAAGTACTGGTTTGTATATTATTATTGACAGAGCTCTGGAAGTTTTTTTTCTAGCAGAAATGTCAAAAAAGAAAAGTACTAGCAGATTTGTCAGAGCAATCTGTGCTTAGCATGTATACCACTGAGGCTTTGTGACAGGAATTGCAAATTGTTAAAGTGATTAATTTTGAGGTTAAATCCCGATGAAAATAGAAGGAGAAAATTAGATGTACTTTGAATCTGTGTTTATCTTGTAACTAGAATTCTCATTTGTCTATTATCAGCATTGGTGAAAAATGTTGAGATTATGAAACCATAACTTATAAAGGATCTGCACTTTCACGTTTTGTTCAACATGTAATATTTGTTCACAGATTTTGCACCATTTATGAACAACTCAAGTAAGTGAGGAGACAGTTGTGTAAGCTAACTTTGAAGAATAGGAACACTTGAGAGCTCTATACTAACATTGATTCAGTGTTTTGCTACACATGTACATAGAAGTTAATGGTAAAAAAAAATAAAATTATAATTTGACAGTGTTACTCATCTGATGGTAATTATGCATTGCTCTAGTAATTTAGAAAGGTACTTGTCTTCATGAAATCCTACCCATTTGAGGAGTCATGGGAAGGAGAGTAAAACAACCTTGCTATGTAAATTATGTATAATCTGCTATTTTTATCCACACCTCCCTAAAAATAACATTCTTGTTCTACCTTTTTTTTTATTGCCTGCACATGGCTGTTTGTTGTAGCAAAACTCTGGACTCAATATAACAACTGTTTTCCTAGCACACAAACTAACATTCAGGTGGTGGTTTCTTCTGAATAAAGAGCTACAGTTCTGTAGCACTGAGTAGAGGCTCCATTGGCTGCTTAGCTTTCCTGTTCTCTAGATTAGCCCTTGGATTTAGATATGCTTGGGGTAGAAATGAGCCTTAGCAATTACCATTGCAATGCAGAAAATATTTGTCAACACTAAAGCACTGATCTGCTGGGATACATTTTCAGACATCCTGTAGAAAATCAGTTTTTTATAAATTCAGTCTCCCTGTAAGGTATGTGTTTTATCAGAGTTGATGTATACGTGTAGCATTCCCCTGTTAAAGTCTGTGGTTTTTTCTTCTATGTTTACTTTTTATGCACATGTAAGAAAAAAACAGGTAATTTGATAAGTATAACAAATGGAGGTTTTTTTAAGGTTCTGCTCTTCAGGTATAGAAGAAATTTCAAGGTGCAGTTGCTAATCTGTATTAGTCCTGTTCATGACTGTAAAACTATCTTATTAAAAGTAATTGTCATTTTTTATGTTATTAAGTATTAGCTCAGAAATTACCTTTGCTCACTGGACAAGGAAAAAAGGTACAGTAATTTCACACTCATAAGCCGCACCTGGTTATAAGCCGCACTGCTGGGTATCCGAGAAGACCACGGAATCTGTCCATAAATAAGCCACACTGGGTCACAAGCTGCATTTTTTTTTTTTTGTAAAGCGAGGATCCATGTGCAACAAAGTAATGAGTTAATAACAGAATCACGGAGTTTGCTGTCAGGTGCCCAATTTGCAAACAGTTTTCACTGACCGGCGAAGCCTTTAAGTGCAGGCCCAGGTGCCTTCTCTGTGCCACGGGTCCCGGCACTCCCGCCCCCGGCGCTGTCTGCCGCGGCTCCCTGCTTGCTCGGCAGCAGCCGCCGCGCGAAAGTGGTGGCGGCTCACCGCTTGCTTGCCAGTGGCTCCGGCTAACCGCCTACCCAGCAGCGGCTCCGCGGCAACTCCCGTTTGCCCCCCACACGCCCGGCTGCGGCTCTGTGGCAGCTCCCCGCCTGGCCGACTCACACTTCTGGGTTGGCAATTCTCTGGAATTTGTCCATAAATAAGCCACACCTGTTGATTAGCCACGCTGAAATCGGCTTGATTTTTCAGTGAAATAGGTGCGACTTATCAGTGTGAAATTACTGTAATTCACTTTTAATCCTTCCTTTTATGCTGAAAAATACAAACAGTTTATACTGCTTTTCTTCTGTAGGGATGGTAAAGGTTCTTAAACGGGGTATCTGTAATGATAGTGTAAACCTCTAAAATGAGATCTGTAACAAACTTTTGCGGGAGCAGTTATTAAAGGAAAGGATCTCGCTTTTAGGAGCATTCACTATTTAAAATTAATTATGATAGTGTGTATGTAAGATTAAGAAGCTTGATCATTTGATGAATTAACATAGAGAGTATGTGCTTTTATTTGAAAGCAAGTTTTCTTCAGAGTCTGAAAAAGGGGAACTCAAGAAGTCCAAAAATGCATATGGAAAATATTTACCAAAAATATATATGAAACTTGAAAAAATTTCATGTAACTTTCTCTTTTAGAAGTTCAGTCAGC
Source organism: Sialia sialis (assembly GCA_009812075.1). Taxonomy (NCBI): domain Eukaryota; kingdom Metazoa; phylum Chordata; class Aves; order Passeriformes; family Turdidae; genus Sialia; species Sialia sialis. The sequence continues at coordinate 71,110,853 of VRYO01002297.1, read as the reverse complement.
TGATCATAATGGTCTGAAATAAAGAAATCCTTGAAAAAAGAAAGCAGCCAGAAATTAGTTCTAATGCCAGACTTTGGCATACAGAAATCTAGGCAGAAAATTGTTTGTGGCAGATTTGTAATAAGCAGTATTTATTGTCAGCATTTCAATTAACAAATTAGTGCTTTCTAACTATACTTCCTTTTGTGTTGACTGTCAAACATCAAGTGATGCTTTGTATGTTTGTAACTGAAAATGCTTCTGTGCACTGTGATTGTGTTTTTACAAAGAAATGGACTGAACTAAAGCAATTACTTATAAATGTTTCTGGTTGGTAAGAAATTTTATATGGGAAGTTTTACATTGAATATTGATTTAAAGCAGAATATGTTATTTTATATACCTTGTTTTGTTTGAACATGCCTTTGGGCAATAGGTAGATACAGCAGTTAACAAGAGCCTTTTCTGACCAGTTTTTTAGCTGTTCTGATTAACAGAATGCACATTACATGAGATGGGAATACTTTTTAGGTTTGCTGAGACTTCAGATGGCCTTGAATTCAGAGAGAATCTTTTTGGTTTTGGGGGGAGGTTTATTTGTTTTCTTGTTTGTTTTGGGGTTTGTTTTTTTAATTGTGCTGATAAAGTAAGTAATAATAAAGTAAGTCATAAAGTAAGTAATATGGCTTTCTTGTTTTCTAATGGTTTTGTTCACTTATTTTTGGGGGTTTTTTTGTATGATAGCACAACAGAACCCCGCAGCCCAGCTACCAGGCAGACAGCAAGAGATTGAAACGAACAGACAACAACGCTACTTCCGCATTCCCTTCATCCGTCCTGCAGACCAGTACAAGGACCCCCAGAATAAGAAGAAGGGTTGGTGGTTTGCACACTTTGATGGGCCCTGGATTGCTCGGCAGATGGAGCTTCATCCTGACAAGGCACCCATTCTGCTTGTAGCAGGTTGGTATCGAAAGCAAAATTGCAACTTCAAAAGGTTCAGAGTTGATAATGAACTTTAGAAAAAGAGGGTGAGTTTCTAAGTTTCCTAAGTTCTTTTTATTAATTTTTTTCATCAGAAATTCTTATTTGGGCAGAATTTGAGGATTCAGGACTGCTGTTGATGGTGGCCAAATGTTTCAGAATATCATTTGGACATGTAACTGATCCTGTGTTTTACTTGTACATGTACATCCATTAGGGAAGCCATGGACAGAGTGGGAATCCAAATGTAAAGAGTTATCTTATTACAAGTCCTCAGATTATTCAATGAACTGGAGACGGCGTTAAATAAAAATCACAATCTATCTGGGAAAAGTCTAATTTTTATACTGCTTTTTAGTTAGCTATAAAGAATTACAAGCAGTTTCTAATAAAACAGTTTGTGTACATTTGTACTGTCTTTCCATAGCATGGGGCTAATAGAAAGCTGATGCTTTTACCCTATTTATACTTCTTTATCTAGTATGGGAGAATAGCTTTTTAATCTTAAAAATTTAAAATAAGTGTTGCAGTGGATAGGTGGAGATTCATCTGGTAGAGAAATGTATCCTCCTTTTCTGGAGGGTGGTGAGCAGGGGAGAAAACACTGGAGAAATGCTGCTCTTACATTTCTGTGTTTTGAGTTTTTGTATTTAACTTAGAGACTGAGAGAAGGCCATAGCCAATTTGTTTAACTTCAGAATTATGCTTTACTGGCAACAAAAGTGTTTTCTGCAAATTATTTGAAGTAGAATTCCCTATACCAGCTGTTGCTGTTCAGTGCTAAAGCCCATAGCTAAAAGTAGCTCTGCTGTCATGAGTACCTGATAAAAATAAGATTACAATTTAGTTTGTGATCTCCGCATATCATTTCATTGGATTGCCTATGTTTGTCCTCTTTGATAAACACTGTTTTGGATGGTAGGCTGACAGATTAGCTACTTGGTCCAAAGTCTGAAATTCTTAGTTGCTTTGCTATATTTAACCAAAAGAAAATCAGTTCACTGTAAAGTGGCCTGAAACTGAAAGTATATGTAATCCAAATGCAGTTGAGATCCTGTAATGGATTTCAGAGGAATATATCAAAATGATGATCTTTCAGATTCTTTCCTTTATTCCTTTTTGCTCCCTCTTTTAAGCACAACTTTTTCAATTGCAGCATCTGATACCAATTTATTCTCATACTGCTTTAGTGTTCTTTGTGTAACAAAAGAAACTGGAAAATGCCTGTATCTGTGGACTTCCTCATAAGCTCTGAAATCTACTAGCAAGCCACATATACAGAACAGGAAATGTAATTAACAAGGATCTAATCTTTATTGATGGGACCTTTGAATGATGTAAAAAAATGTTTTCTTTTTCCTTTTACCATTTCAGGTAAGGATGATATGGATATGTGCGAGCTTAATCTTGAAGAGACTGGCTTAACCAGAAAGCGAGGTGCTGAAATTTTACCCAGACATTTTGAAGAAGTTTGGGAGCGCTGTGGAGGCATCCAGTACCTCCAAAACGCAATTGCAAGCAAACAAGCCCGCCCTACCTACGCTACGGCAATGCTGCAGAACCTGCTGAAGTAACTGGGCATTCAGCACAGGAGCGTTTGAGATGAGACCCTTGCCTGCGATACAAAGGGAAGAGTTCCTCTGTGCTGCAGAGGGCCTAAACGTTTTATAATCAGAGTAGAGATGTTTAATATAAAGTGAACAGATTTTATTAATCATGTGGTTTGTTAATTTGTACTTCATGATGTTTAATTTGTGTAGTGAACTTTACTAGGTATGAGGACCCTGAAGAAACTTCAGTCAGTGTAGTTTGCTGTATTTTGTTTATATGTTGCATTTTCTTTAACAGTTTCTGTTATAACTCTTAACACTTTTAAGCAATCTGTCTGTACTTGGATACATATTGCAAAGAACTGCACTGCAACTGCATCTTTTTATAAGATTGCTTCTTTAAAACACTGAGTAGTTGGGTTCAAGTGGTGGCCTAGTAAAGAGAATATGCTATTTTTAATAACTGGAATTGTGAGGCCTTAGCTTTGACTTCTGTTACGGAGAAGTTGGAGTATACTTTTATATAATCTGAGACATTTTATGTCCTGATTTGCAAACTGGTTAGTGTCTGTATTTAATGATTTTTGTTTTTCGAGAACCTGATGGGAAATCCTTCTAAACTTGAGACCTATAAACTCCTGTTTAGTGCATTCTCTGTCTTGGTTTAAAAGAAACGTTTTTCTGTACATTCCAAAAAAAGCATTCATATATGTCAAAATAGTAGTAATAGTAATAGTGTAATATTGGAGGTCCTCAAAGAATGTACTGCTCTTTAGGGCTTATACCACTTCTCTTGTGGATTCTTTTTTTTTCTCTCTAGTACAAATCTGCTTTAGTCTTTATTTTTCTGACCATATTTCTATTAGCGATTCTTGGACAGTTTGTTTAGCCAGGTAGTGTAATTTCAGTATATTACACTAAATTGTCCAAGCCTTGTATCTGAAGATATATAAGATTAAGGATAGCATTAAGGGAAATATGTTCAGCTTTTTGCTGGCAGTATAACTTAACTGAATATTGAGGCCTGAGCCTCAGAAATCCTCCTTAACTGTAAGAAAATACACAAGGTTTGTACCTTTTATTAGACTGTGTAAAAAATTGGTCCAATAACATAATGCCTCTTAATACTATGTGCTGATGCAATAGCTACAATTTTTAGTGTACTGGAATATCATAGTGATTTGAATACTGAGCTGTGTATTAATCTCTGTCAAGTTTCATAGCTTATAATAGTTCCCTTATTAAGCAGTTTGTTTGGGAAGTTTTTCTGGATGGGAATAATTAATTTTAAGACACATCTCTTCCACCTATGTGAAGATTGCTTTAACTTGCTGGCCATTATTTCAATAAATTAAACATGACCATTTGTTATCTCTCTGATGGAAATTCAAAATATAAGTAGCTCAATGTCCAATTACATAGCCTGACTTACAAATGAACTCTTGTCCTTTTTAATTGACAGTTTGCTTACAGTATAAAATAATTTCCTCAGTCCTTACTCAGCATGAGACCTCTTCGAAACTTTAGTTTTTAAATGCATAAATATACTTAATTTTCAGGAGGGGTGGTTCTGTAGCACAGAGAAAGCTACTTGCTGGCCTTAGATTGTGGTTGCATGCCACAGTCTGTTGTTATAAATGCACTCCTTACAGGAATAATGTGGAGATATCCAAGTGGCATTTAACTCTCTACACACCCACTGTGTCAAGGAATCTCAGCTTCTGCTGCAGACCTCCTCTATTTTCTGGTCATGTCATTGCAATCAAGAAAATGGTTTTCATTTTAGCCAAAATCTTCACTGAAACAGTCAATTTTTGACTGGAAGAGAAAAGAAGTGCATCAGACTGCTGGCTGGAAATTCATGTGCAAACCTGTACAGTGTTGCATGAGTTTAAAGGTGCAGCTTATGAAATTTATATTACTGGTTTGTGGTGTTACCTTGGAACCAAAACGTGACAACTTCCAGTTCCTGGACACTTAGCACTCAAGAAGCTGTGCTTGCTCATGCAATCCGAGGAAGAAAAATCACTGACCTTACCTTACCTGTGTTTGTTTCTGTCTGGGTTTAGCTGCTTGACTTGACACATTCCATCTCAGTGTATGTGTCTTTAAAAATCCGTGGATCTTATGAGACTATAGTAAGAGACTTATGAACATAGTAAGCAAAGAACCTCAAATGCTTACGTCTGTGTGTAGGTATACACACATATATGTACTTAAATATTTTAGTATGTATGTGTGTAAACATACCTGTAGGGAACTTTAAATAAAATTAACTGAAGTTTTCCACTCTGTTTCTTTAGTTATGTCCGGATTTCCTTGACTGGCATTGGAATGAAAATGTATTCTTCAGAATGGAGTGTATGGAATTTTTTCTTTACTAAATGACTAATAAATATGGGCTGTAAGGAAAACAAACAGACTTGGAAATACTGGAAGAGGGTCTGGTGGCTGGACATCTCCAGTGAGATGTTTCCACCTCAGCATTGCTCCACCACTATGCCTGAGGGAAGCAGAAGATGCATTCCAGAAATCAGGGTATTCTAGTTTGCACAGTAGCAGGCTGCCTTTTTTCCCCCTTTTTTTTCACTCTGCACCAAAAGCAGCTTCTGCTCTTAGTTTTACTTAACTATTTGTGAAACAAATTAATTTTAGTTTGAGATTAGTTTATTTTTTTTACATGTCTGACAATATTAACTGCTTACCAGTTGTTTCCATGGTCCCTTGTACTGTGTCAGGTAATTATAGTTGGTTGATTTGGAGAGGAAATACAAAAGGAGGGGGAGGGTTGACCTTTAGGACTGTAAAGTGACCTGATGCCCTTCTGGTCTACATTATAGAGAAAATTATAATCAGATTTTTAAAGCACATTGGCTTGGTTCTCTGTGTGTTTCATTAAAAATAAATAAATAAATAAATGAAAAATTCTTCCTGCCTGTCAGTGAAGCTGTCCTTTATAGTTGAGATCTGCCTAAAATACTCCACAAAACCAAGGAGAGGAAGAGAATCACCACACTAAGCTGCATTCCTGAGTAGGTGACGCAGGAATATGCATTTTCTTGAGAATGCTACTCTGAAGATCCTAAGGTCATTCAATACTTGTCTTTTATCCACTGATAAGTTTGTATTTTTCTTTACCTAGCTGAATACGCTGGGTTTTCTCAAAAATCTTTTGAGTATTTAAATGGCCTCCTAATACTGTACTGAAAATTAAAAATTAAAAATAAACACATTCCATGTTGAAATCTTACTTGTATCTTCTTACTGTTTTGTCTTTAAAAAGTTATAGCATAAGGGTTAATTAAGTTATAAGAAAGATAAAAATATTCTTTTGCTAGTACTGTCTGCTGCTTTTCCATGAGATATTTTTAGTCCTTAGACCTACTATTTAAAACTTTATTCTACTAAAGATTTTGTCATTACTTTGTAAGGTAAGTATTCCTCCTAAATAACATTCTGATATTAGTAAATTGTGATTTTGTTATCTTAAATCTCATACTTAATTTCTCAGTAGTTACTTGAACAAGTAACTTTTTACTTTTATTACTTTTTTTTAACATTTATTGCTATCACTTCCAAGATGTCTGTCATTTGCTATGCTGTGCACTCTTCATCCTTTTAATTTTAGATTGTGTCAGTCAGTGACTGGTGACACCAGCTCTCCTGCTTTGAATGTGTATGGTGTGGGGGAAAGCTTTATGTTTGAGTTGGAGATGTGGTATTGCTTTTGAGTGGTTTTGTTTATTTGTGTGCCCTTGGAGTCTTAGGGAACTTGCTCATCATAACGTCCAAATCAGAGTAGAATTTTTTTTTAATTAAAAAAGATTCAAGTAATTCGTACTTTATCCAGGAAATGTAATTGTGTTTCACTTTTTTAATGGATTTTATCTCCAACTGTAACTTCACATCAGTTTTAAAGTAACATGATGAGTTTTATTGTAAGGTTAGGTACCACTTGAATTCCTTGTGAAATTTTCAAGTAAATAATTTTGTTATGTTTTATTGAAATACAAAAGGTTTACGTCCAGCAAATATATTTGGTAATGAATAGTTGAGAGTGATAAATACAATCATGAATAATCATTATTAAAATACACATTTTAAAATTACGTTTTTAAAATCTGGCTAATGATAACTAGCATAAGTTGAAATACACTAAACACATAGAAAAATACATTTTTAATGGAAAAAAATTGGAATGCTGTCAGCATTCTTAATGCATTCTTAGCTTACATGAGCAATAGTGAAAAGCTAGCATTTGTAGGCAAGGATGACTGCCAGTGCCCTGCAAGAAGTATTTTTAAAGTTATTTTATTCTGAACTGTTACTGTGTAAAACCACATCTTAGGTTTCTCCTTTATTTTTCTTTCCTACTTAAATAAAGTAAGTAAAAACATTATTTCAGCTCTAGAAACTCAACCTTGTATTCTTGGTGCATTGCCTTCATTCACACGCAGTCACCAGTTCCAGTGGTTTTGCAGGCAAATCCATGCAGTTTGGAATTTGTAAACAGTTCTTTTGAGCAGACTTGGGAAGGTGAACTAAAGCTCAGGCTTTGCTGTGGGAACTGCACGGTACAAAGTAAGAATTGTCACTAAAATCAGCTGCTGTCCTGAATGCATGAAAGTTTCACATCTGGATGAGGAGTTGTCATCCAGAATAGTCATGAACTTTGTAGGAGCTCAGTTTGAGCTGTAAGTACAACTTCTGGTGTGCACCAAGCAGCAAACAAGTGCCTGAGTACAACACTGGTGCAGAAATAAATAGAGATAACTCAAGGTAAAATAATGCTTATACTTGAATCAGAATTGTGGATTCGTAGTGCCTAAATTAATAAGCCTACAAAATGCTTAATGGTTCACCTGGTTGTCTGCTTGGATTTCTCCTACAGAAACTAACAGTTACCTCTCAACATTATTTGTGTGGATACTGAGTCTAAAGTGTAGGTGCTCACGTGCAATCTAATCTACTCACTACCAGGAGGGTGCTTGTAAATACAGATCTCATGTTCTGAAAAGAGGGAACTCGACATACTGTATCTCAGCAAAAAGTTGGAAGTCTTAGGATAACCTGATGGTTTCACTGTCACCAGAAATTAAACAGTTAAGTAAATATGTACATATGTAAAAATTATGTGTTTATTAACAGAAAAATAGGAATCTGATGTTCATAGAAACCCTTGAAAAATTAAATCCAACTTCTGTGTGATTTGCAATGTGAGTGTTCAGGGAGGGAATGAAGAAGTTCCCAAATGCTTTTAGTGAGGCTTTTGGTCTATGACAGCTCTTATTTCCATTCACCATTTGCATCAGTGTGTCTAAGGAAGATTAATCAAGGGGTGTAGAAATGCACTGAAGTTCCGTTGACGTTTTTACCAGAATGGTTGTAACATACAATATTGAAAAATGTCACATCTCAGCAAAATCTGTTTCTAGCATTCAGCTCTTAAATAAAACAGTTAAGATGTATAAGCACCAGAAGCTTAATGCATGCATCTTAGTAGTGAGGACTTCCTACCAGACATTTTAGACATGCTCAAAAGCTGCTCAACTTGGTCATTCGCTGTCCTTCAATAAAACTATTGTTTTTAATGTGCACTGGTTTTAGATCCAAACTATTGTATCTTTAGGAATCCTTGATTTATTTTTTTTTTATACTCATCCTGAAGTCCAATCTTGAATGATGCAGGCCTTCTTTCTTGAATACCTACAAGAAAAAGTCCTATAAGACATTTGAAAAGTATTGTTGAATTTGAAAATGTACTATTTATATAACAGCTAATAGGCAAGGTCACAATAAAATCTGTTAAGATAATTGTAGTTCATTGTAAGACTCAAGCTTTGAGAAGAGAAAGCTTCAGGGAGATGTTTTACTGGCCTTTCAGTACCTAAAGGGGGCCCAAGAAGAAGGGAGAGACTTTTTTGCAAGGTCAGGGAGTGATAGGACTGGAGGGAATGGCTTTAAACTGAAAGAGGTTTAGATTAGATGTAAGGAAGAATTTACAGTAATTTCACGATTATAAGCCGCACCTTTTTCATTGAAGAATCCAGCCTACTCCAGTAGTGCGGCTAATCATCAGGTGCGGCTTATCTATGGAGAAATCCCAGCAAAACACCAACCTGGAAGTGAGAGCCAGCCAGGGAGCATGCCTGGGGCTGCCTTTAAAGGCTTCACTGGTCTATGAAAACTGTTTGCAAATTGAGCACCTGACACCAAACCCAGCTGGCAGCAATTCTGTTACTAATTTACTTTGTTACACATGGAGCCTCCCTTTAAAAAAGAAAAAAGTGTGGCTTATATTCAGCTGTGGCTTATAATCATGAAATTACTGTAACTGTGAGGATGGTGAGGCACTGGAAGAGATAGCCCCGAGAAGCTGTGGATGCAACATCCCTGGATATGTTAAATGTTGTCAGATTTGGATAATTAATTGGGTAAATCTCCACCCAATCAAAACCTCCTCTGATAATTAAGATTTGCAATAATTTTCCAGATAGTGATTCTGTAAGTAATCCAGAGACTTTTTTTTTCATATTTGAGAAGGATTTGAAGGTTTTTTCAGCTTCTACTCGAACCTTTTGCCTGTTTTCATATATGCCTTTGTAAATAGAGAGCTGTACTGGATAATAAATCCCAAAAAGCTGTCCCTGTTGTCATTACATATTGCTAACCAGAATTTCAATACCAAATTCATAATTTGGCCTACGAGCGGTAGAGAGCTCCTGAAAATTCAGTTCAAGTTCCATATTATATGTTTTAAAGATTTTAGCCCTGAAGAAGTTTTCTAGATGTGAAATCAAAGTGCTCCTCTTATTTTCTGCTAATGAAAGCGGTTCTATGTGGGAACCCAGGATATCCCTCTGGCTTCCCTGGATGGTTTGAGACCCAAGCAGAGGGCTTAGAAGCCTTGGCACAGAGCCCAGGACCCCTGTGCCTTTGATTTCAATCCCTGGGAAAAATTACCACCCTTGCATGAAGAGTTACAAGTCACAAAAAATTGGTTTAAAGCAGAACTAGACTGTACAATACAGGTGGTAGGTATTGGAAGATAACTGTAAATACTATTTACGTAGTTTGCAGTATAAAAAGATATTTCTGCCCTTGGGGCAGGCAGCGTGCCTTGGACTGGCCTGCTGAGCGGACCTCGGCTGGTCAGGGAAAGAACATCCTAGATAAGATACAATAAACAACTCTGGAAACTACAGAAGACAACTCCAGACTCTTTCTTTGGTGCTCAGGCTGGAAAACAGATTTTTAAACTATACAGGTGGTCATCTCAAGCTCCTGAGACACCACTGACAGTTCTTTCATTTTCTTCTGCCATTAACTTTTTTCCAATTGTTAAATACATGTTGAATCTAAGGGTGATGTAAACATTCACTGTGAACTTAAGTAACAGTGAAAAATAGTCATCTCATTTTTTAATCCCATTTCAATTTTGTGGTTGCTGGATTTTTCACTAAGTTACTTTATTTAACTAGATCTTCAGAAGAGCTTTTTCAATGTACTTTTGACAATTTGAATATGGTCTAGATGGCACAGACCTGGCTTTCTTTCTCAGATGTGCCATTTTATTGCTTTAATAAAATATTCTATGCTTTCCTATATAGTAGTTTTAAGTAGTTTAGCTATTATGAAAGTTTATTGGTCTACAATTGCCCACAGGCACATTTCTTTTAAGGTGGGTGTAAAATACTAATTGCAAACATCTGTGCTTGTGCTTTTAAGAGCAGTGAAGCGAGTTCATTCTTGAGCTTTTCCAAACTGCTACTCCCTACTGTTTTGGCCATCTCTGTCTTTGTCCATCTCTGTCTTTGCTTTTCAATCCTCCCATTTTCAGCTTAGTCTGTAACTGTGGCCACAGTACTTGAAGAGACCACACCTGGGAATGATGGTCAGTGACAATAAATCTTTCTATCTGGTGTCTTTTCTTGTTCCTTTATTTACATAACAATAAACATGTAAGGAGCCCAAGATTCGTGAGGTTGGTGTCCAGTCTTCCATAATGTCCAGCTGGTGCCAAGGGCACTCCTGTACTGATACTCCCCAGGATAACACTGGGTGCTGACAGATACAGCAAAACCTTTTTGTTCCTAATTGGGCTGTAATTCAGAAAAATTAAACTGGCCAAGTAAAAGCTTTACTTTTGTACCTATTAAGAGGACATACTCAGATATATCAGAAACAGTCTGCCAGTTTTAGAGGAATTTTTGATTCAGCTTTTCTCCTTTCTTTTTTACCCCCCACAAATAAACAAAGGGTTTCAAGTTGCAAAACTTGAACTAATAGTTGAGATATGAGCAGTATTTTGTTCAAAATAGAATTCCTACTTGTCAGACTCTATGTAGCTTAACCAGACTGAGTGATCTGAGATTTTAGGTGATCTAGTACTGCTACTTAAACCTCCCCTTTGGATTGCATTGTGTGTTAATTTATCATTTCAGGTATTTCTTCTTCCTTCACATGTTCCAGTGACTGCCACATTAGCACACAGTTATACGAAATAGAACTTTGTTACATAAAAATATTTAGAACTTTGTTACATAAAAACATTTAGGAAGAAAATGTAGTTGTCATATCAAGCATCAAAAAAATCTGAGCTTTTCTTTGTATTAAATTACTACAAAGAGGCTCCCTGGTAACATTGACAATGGGACACAACAAATTTTTAAGGCTCTTGAAAATAATCACAAACCTTGGTCTTGTCTGGCTGGTGCTGGAAATGAAGTCGCCCAGAGATTAACTTGTCAGTCTTGATTTTCTAAACTCATCTGGTGATCTACAAGAGTAAAAAAAACAAACCACTAATTATTTCTTTAAATGACTAAGAGCACTCAGATAGGATAGACTGCCAGAGCCATGCAAGAGAGCTGTAAGAAAAGCAGTTCTACAGTCCTGTTATGAAACCTACACTGCAGTAAATGTGAAAAGCAATGACTACATTAGTATTTTCAGTTCTGAAATTGCCAAGCAAGAGAGCAGCTTCAAGACTGATTTAGTTGTGGAGTTAATATATGAAGGTGGAGCTGTTATTTCAGGTGGGGCTGTTTGTTGAGGGATGAGAAAGGGATTTATTTCCATGCAGTTTACCTCCAGGCTGAATTGTGTTTTCAAGTTCATGTAATGCTTCGTGATCAAGGATCTCTGAGGAACCGAGACAAGCACTTACACTGCAAGCCGTGTGGCAAAAGCTAGATAGGGGTTCATCGTGTTCAAAAGCAGGATTAATCCTTACAGCACTTTCTGAACTGCAGCTGCTGAGAGCAGGACTTCTACAATGCAGAACAGTTTTGTTTAAGTAAGATTTTAAATTGCAAAAGAAACAAAAGGAATATTTTGAAATGTGAAGGAAAAGATTGTGAGCAGCTTACTGCAAATTAGAGTTTCTTTTGCATTTTCTTCTTATCTTAATAATTAAAATGATGAAAAGAAAACCAAGGCTTCCTAAGCCAAAAATTAGATGTTTAAAAATGAAGGGTTGTGTGGGTTCTGGACCAAATTTTACACAGCGCTGTCCTTGGTAAAGCTGGTGTCTACGTACAGGGCATCTAAAATAAGGAAAGGAGAGAAAAAATGTACCATACGTCAAGACAAAAATTACTTAGTGTCCTAAAAAAAAGAAAGGAAAATCTGCAACGTAATATGAACTCATTATTTCTACCAAATAACTGTTACGTGTTGCATGAAAATAATGTGATTGATGATAGGGAAATACAATATTTTTACATTCGTGAGAGTGAGTTTTAAATAAAAAGACACTTATTATTCCCTGCTGACCTACAGTTTGTATGGAAATAATACATTTTAAATATCTCTGACAAATTTCTAGCCTCACAGATAACATTTGTGATTTAGAACCGTAGAAGTTCATGTGTGTTTTAAGGTAAAGTCTGAACACATCTTTGAAGCCAATATTCTTTTTACTGTGATTTCACTCAGGGGAGCAAGGTCTGAAATAAGAGTTCTACTACAAATAGCAGGACTCTACTCCTCTTCTGAGAGGAAAGTGAATTTACTTGGAACACAAGTGCAAATAGTAGGCCATAATTTTCTCTCTGCACAAGTTTGCACCCTACAGTGGTGGGAATTTGTGACTTGGTGTAATTCACAAAAAATTTCATTTATTATTTTTAGTACTTTTATAATTCCTCATGATGGTTTGGTTTTACCTATACATCAAGTCAGGGTTTTTCAGAAAAGGGTTATTTTCATAGTATATCAGTCTTGGAGGAGTAGGTCGGACCCCTTGCTACCTCAGCAAAATTTTAAAGAGAACCTTACTGCTCACAGGCTGATTTCTAGTACTAAATACTGCATCTGCTCTACTGTGACTCTGAAAGTCACAGGAATTTAGCAGTAACTGTGGTGAATTCAATATAATTTCTGTCCACTGAAGAAAATTAATTTCATTAGTTGGGTTTTTACAGTGAATAATTTAAAAAATTTCTCGTTATATTGAAATTTGAATAATTTGTTCTGAATGATATAAAAAAATAAGTGATCTTACTTTTGATGTTAATCCTAAGTAAGGGAAAAGATGCATCGTTAATCTAATCAAAGTGTTAAGAGAGAATAAACCAATGCAAGAATTGTAACTTGATTCTTGCTTGTGTACATGGCTGGTCAGCTACTGTGTGCCAGTGTAGTATAGAGCTTCACATGATGCTCTGAATTGTCTGGTCTTACAATGAGAAGTAACTTGATACTTTGTGAAAGGGAGTTGATATGTTCAATTCCTGTGTAGTTCTCAGTATTGACTTAAGATAATTCCATTTAAAAATCCTTAAGGAATATATTTGCAGTAAGGAAGAGCTGCTAATCTTCAAGTCTTTCCCAGAAAGCCCTGAAAGCAGCTTCAGCCTTCATGTGCTTTATTGGGTGTCTGGAATCACAGTCTATATGAATAAAGATTTCCTTTTTAATACATCTTAGGAAAATGTAATTTTTTAAAATGCTACCATGTAATCAGTAGAAAAGCTGTGAATGTGTTATTTAATTTTTCCGAAATGTGTTTGGAAGTCTGAAAGGAATGCACGCCTTTGTGTGTCTCATCTCTGCCAATGATGCTGAATTTCTAATAAATGTCTGAAGCGTCTTTAAAAATAACTAGATCATAATGTTCTGTGTATACTAACAGGCAGAAATGGATTTATCCATGGTGAGACTATTTATACTCCAAAAGGGTGTTTGCAGAGTGACTTGCAGCATCTGATTGTCGAGCTTTTGGCTTATTAACCTAGTTTATATGGCTGGTAACAGAATTCACCAATCTGTTTACCTGCAGACAGCTCCTCTTCCTGGAACCAGCTCACATTTCCCACCATTGACGCAGAGATGGGGCTCCAGCTCGCACAGGCTCCGGCAGGGCAATCCATCCTGGCTGGCGTAGCCAGGCTTGCAAAGGCAGTCCGCCTCCTTTGTCCACTCGTTCATTACGCACTCGGAAAACTTGTCACATGCCATGAATTTGCAGGGGTCTGCCTGATCAGCTGTAAAGGATGGGGAAATTATTAACTGAAGCATCGCCCCAAAGGGCCTTGGCAGGGGTGGTGGCCGGCAAAGAAAGCAGCTCACGTTGGCTGGCCTGCCACTTGGGCATGCTAATGGGAGGATGTCATCCAGCCTGAAAGGACACACAGCCTTCTTCCTGTTCAGGGCACAGCAAGCAAGCAAGTTCATGTTGACATCTGCACTGATTCACCCATCTCTGTTGAGCAGTGAGTTTATTTCCATCTCACTGATAAGGATTTTCACATTTGGATGTTTTTACCTTGTTTTTGCTGTGAGCGCTATCATCATACTCATGGATCCTGTGCTACAGCCTCATGTGTGAAAAATAATTTCAACTGTAATGGTCTTGTACACATAATTTAGGACATGACAGAGGAATGGAATTAGATTATTGAATATTGCACAATACTAAGACCTGCAATGTAGAAATACTGTCACATTTCTGGAAGATATATGCTTATAGTCTTTGTAGTGAAGATTTTTTTTGTGTGTGTGTTTGTTTGTTCGTTTGGGTTTTTTTGGTTGTTCTTCTGGTTGTTTTGGGTTTTTGTTTTTGTTTTCTGTTAGTTTTGTTGTTGTTTTTGTTGTTTGCTTGTTTTTGTTTTTTTGTTTAAGTTTTTTTTGTTTAGTGGTATGTTAACATTGGGAAGGCTTGCTTGGAAAGCAAAAGGCTTAGTTTTGTTTTGTTTTGTTTTTTAAATATTAGTGAGGGATGTCTCTGTGAGATTATGGGAAAAGAAGCTCATGGGAATGCTCATGGGAAGGCCCAAATCAGAGACAGCTGTTACACAAGTCTGCTTCCTCTTTCCCATTTGCTGCTTCTTGCTAGAAATTAACAAACAAACAAACAAACAAACAAAAACCTAGAAGGAGTGATTTTAATTCTGTGCTCAACCCCCCATCCAGCTTGTGCTGATGGGCTGATGAAAGAGGAGGGCTGCATCCACCTCATCACCTCGTCCCATGGAGCCTGTTTCCTGTGTATCATGGGGCAAAACCCTTGGAAGGCAAAAGGTGAGAAGCAGATCAGGGAATACAAATCCTGTTCTTGCCATCAAAGGTGGCATTAGTAAGGTGTATGAATTCAGAAAAAAAAAAAGGTGGAAAAAACAGGAAAAGAGAGCAGAGAAAAAAATGGGAGCAGATACACAGGTATGAGGTAGGTTATGTGGCCCTTTATGTAGATTAAAAGGAAGATTTGTACTGGATGTTGCAGCTTGTAACTGGGCTGAGAGTTTTCTTCTGCAGCCATTCATGCTCTATATACCAGATACTCAGTAACACTAAATGAAAAATGAGGATTGCATTTTTTATAGGAGTACTGGAAATACCAGACGCACTGGGACACTCTTCAGTGGTAGAAATGAATCCATCAGAGCTGCTCACTTGCTCCTGGACTGTGAGTGTGTGCACATGTAAACTCCAACAACAAGTAGAGCTTGGCTTGAGCTGGGCTGAGTTTTTGTGGTAATATTTCATCTGCCTTAACACATGCATACTGGATGATTTGTTCTATTTTCTGTCTTTACTTCATTTAGATTAATGAAATATTTTGTTCAGGTACTTTTAAAGGTCCTTAATAGTATTATTTCTGACCAGTGCAGTCAGCCCTTTGCAGCTGCTGACTCTTGACAGAGGTTTTGGACTGTCAGTTCCCATTCCATGTTTCATTTTGGTAGAACACCATTACCACTAGATGGCTCTCAGTTTCACAATAAAGAGCAATTTGATTATATTACCTTAACTTGCTACACAGGTTGGTGTTCATTCTTTTGGTTTTTTTCTAAAATGAGAACACATCAGGTTTTGAAACACCTGTACTGGCATACTCTGGCTTTGTAAATACAATTTCTTCTATTTTGACTCTACATTTCTGCTTATAAGCCTCACAAAAAGAGCTCTCATCACAAACTCTCTGTAATAAACACCCTATTTTCTTGAATTAATGTTGAAATGCCATATCAGAAAAGCATATTAGATGAAGATGAAAGATTCAAAAAAATTTCTGAATTTGCATTTTAGAATCATTCTTATTTTAATTTTTATTTAATGAAAATTTATTACTAAAGCAGAGAACAGATGGCAGCCCAAATTTCAGTCTTTATATAATGAACTAATTTAATACTTTATTCATCAAGTGTCAGTTTATCATGGCAGTATTTGAAGGGTAGAATACTGTGGTTTTGTTAATTTTCTTTACCACAAGCTACCTATGCTTTTAGTGGCCACAAAAACATACTTAAAATGAAAACAGTTTAGAAACTACCTGAATTGTAAATGGATTTTTGTTCCAGAATTGTCATGGATCTGTACATAAGAAGACAGCTTAACCAAAACTCCTAAAGGCATCTGCATACCTTTGCTATTGTTCTTCTCCATGACAATGAAATTAAATTAATCCCTGAAACAATTACCCGAGCCTGAAAAGAGATTCAGACTTCAAATTTATAAAACAGTGTAGTTTTTGAAAATGCTAAGCTTTTGACATAAAAATAGTGGCCAGATGTGTAGTTACTGACTTTGTACTGTTTAGCAAAGACTATAAACTTATTTGAAAGATGTAACTCCAGAGGGATTCTAGAATTACAAATCTATGGAGTACTAAATAAAGTCATGCTCCAGTTTAGTGAGTATCTGTAGAATCCAATTATTCCTAAATATTGTTTCATTTTGTTTTGAATGCTGTATCACTAAAAATTATTTAATGATGCTCTAAACCATGGTTTGCTTACAACATTGCAATAATCATCAGAAATTATGTTTCCATACTCCAGTGCAAGACTTGTGTGTCACACCTGAAAACGTGAATGCCTGTCTTCACCCAGCACCTGCTCTAGAGATTTGCCTCTGAAATGCAGCTGGTGAACATGCACAGCCCAACAGCTCCACCCAGCTTTTCATTGCAGTGTAAAAATACATCTGCAGAGAACTTTGCAACATCTTTTTTTATCTTACTGCCCCCTGTCTCTGGGAGGCTTTTGCCAATGTGGTTATTCCCAATACAGTCTAAAAGCTGCAACAGTCTGAAAAAAGATTGTCTGCTTAGTTTTGATTTTGCACATTAGTAATGCAATCTTACCTGGCTCAATATCCAGGGAATAGCTGTCAATCTCCAAATTGAGGTGTTGGGCTGCAGCATCACAGAAATCTTCCAAAACACAGTGTACTGCTTCTGTGATATTGTATGGCACTGTCTTGGCAAATTTCATTTTGCTATTCACAATCACACTTCCATTCCTGAAGTTGAGAATTTCCAAGTGCTTAAAACCTGTAAGGTTGGACTGGAGGTATGGGAGTAGCTGCAAAACAGAGATTTGCCTTTATTTTAACTTACTGTCAGTATCTACCTGCTATTAATTTCTCTTATAGTCAATTTTCGTTATCAAGTGCACACATCACAGACTTATTTCCCGAGTTTAATAAAACTGTTAAGCTCCACCAACAAATTAACATTTTCTGTTTAGCAGTATCTTCTTTCGGATTTCTGCTCTTTTCTCAATAATGTATTGAGATGGATGGGCAGCTATTTCCCCTGTAATGAAATGCATAGCAGCTGGGGAGTTTATTCATCTGGAAGAGAAAAAAATTACCTCACTCAAAAGCCAACTTTAATTATTTTCAAACATTCAATCTAGGCAGGTTAGGGCATAGTGTAATAGAAATGTTACTGAGCTGACCTGTGCCCTATTGTACCAACAGAGAAAATCCATATCTAATCACAGTCTATGCTATGATATATTTTTAAAAGCCTGTTTTTAAATGCAGCAAGCAGACACAAGCCTCAGATACAATCAGCACTGCTATACTGTTGACGTGGATCTAAGAAAAAGCCAAATAAATTACATGCTAGGCATAGACCTGAGTTCTCTTGATCAAGTAAAATCTTTCATCAGTGACTTCATAAACTCTGTCTTCATACTCTGAGAACATCCAGGCTTGTGGATCCTTTAAAATACAGCTTATCAGATTGAACTGTGGACGGGTTTAGTATTGCTAAAATACTGAGTACTTCAGTGTATTCCTTTCAACCCCACCTGACCACCACACCTGCTATCCAAGCTGATTTTCACCCACCAATTGCATGAACTGCTGTTCCAGTGCTTTGTATTCTGACGAGCTCCTGTTGAAGAGGTCATCAGAGAAGTGCATGTTGGTCACCCTCAGGCTGAAGAAGACCACGAGCTCCTTGCCTTTGGCTGCAGTTGTCATGGAGCTGGTGGTCACGTACTTCAGCCCTGGTGCTGGGGTGGTTTCTGCAGGCTCGGTGGTCAGCACTGGGATGAAGGCGCTGCCCTGCTCCCCTTCATCCAGCGCTGCCGTGCTCATTGCGCCCATCTGGTCCAGCTCGGCGGCGATGTCCTGCACTCCCACCCCGGTGCCATCCATGGGAGGACCCTCAGGGGCTGGCTCTGGGGAATCCGGTAATTCCAGGGACTGCTCGATGATCTCGGAGGGGCTGTAGGATGGGCTGGTGGCTGCAGGCAGCGGTGCTATCGATGGCAGCACATCTGTCATGACAGCTCCGGGCTGCACGGTGGAGACAGCACTTGGACCAGTGAAGAAAGGCAACCTGTCATAAGTGCTGGCTGTAACAAAAATGTCATCACCTGATGATTCTGGTTCTTCCATGATCTTTACTGCTGCAGGAAAACAGGATAAAACCAAATTAGCCATGTCGAAAAGCAAGCGTAAAAAACATCAAGCATGTATAAAAAACATCAAAACATGTACAGTAGTCTCACAATTATAAGCCGCACCTGATTATAAGCCGCACATCTGAGTAGC
>VRYO01002297.1:71065144-71082559 GCA_009812075.1 Sialia sialis | reverse complement strand
ATTTTTATTGTTTCATTTTGAAGTGTCAGTGCCTGATTCTGAAATGGTAAAGGAGATACAAGGAAGTCTAGGTGTAGATATAGATATAGATGGTATAAAATAGGGATGAGAAGGGAACTTTGGGCTTATCTTAATTATCTAAGACAAGTTTAGCCAGGGCTTCAGCCACTGCTCTGGGATACATATACATTTAGGAGAAAGGACTGAAATATGGTAAAATATTTTTCCAACTTCATTCCTTTCAATCTCCAGAACCTTAGGAACTGAAATCCTCAGCTATGAAGATGCCATTCATGAATAATACTTTTTATTTTCTCAGTCAACCCAGCAGGCTTTTCTGTGCCAACAATTCCCTGCTCCAACTCTGCTTGAAAGCCCATTATTCCAAACTGCATGGCAATAAAGATGTATATTAAAGGAATGTTGGACCCTTTATAAAATTTTGACTGTAAAACTCTGTTACTGGCACTACTATTTTACAAATATTGTATACTACAATAATTTAATTTTAAAAAGTCTATCAACTGGGGAAGAATGAAAGAGAAGCCCAAATGCGTAAATGCAGTAAAATAAAAAAGAAATGAATTTGCATCTAGACTTGGTTTAATCATGTTCTTACTGATGCATGTAATGATCTTACCATTCTACAGAATGAAACTGAAACTTCTGTCTCCTTCTAATTTACACCTGGATATTATTGCTTGAAATTGAATTTTGCTTTTTGCTCTGCAGAACTTTATAGAAAGTTTAATTGAGAAAGAAATGTTAAGAGCTTATGGGAAAAAAATTACATGTTATCCCAACCAAAGGTCAGAAATTACTTGGACATTGCAATTAGAACCAAAAAGTATATTACACCCCTGACAGGAGTTTAAATTATAAGCAAATATTCATAAAAACAAATCACATTAAATTTAGTACAAACATTATTGCAAATATGTCTCTATTTAAGATTTTTATGTATTTTTGTTTGCTGGTTGTAAACATCAAAACTTTTTTTAAACTGACTAACAAGCAGCTTAAATTGATATTGCCATCAGTGTTACCTATGTAAGGTTCCTCAAGATGGCTGAGAAGATCAAACTTTGAAGGCCAAGCCCCCTCTGTAGACAGAGATACAAAATTCCAGTGAGATACGGAGCAAGTGATGGAGCAGAGATGATTCAGAGCACCCAAGTTACAACTTGTCTGTAACAGTCCAATGCAGGTGGCATCTGTTTCTCTCTAACAAGGAACATACTGAAAAAATCTCCAGTCTGAGGTCAAGTGGACTCTCCTATGCTGGAAGAATATTGAATTCTCCAAAGCGAGGAGATAATAATTCAGAAAGTAAAAGTTTTACTACCATTTGGTCATAATACAATTTTTTTCAAACCCAGCATTTCTAGCAAGACCACGGATTTTTAATAAGTGAGGGAAATTCATTATTTAGGGCATGCTAGTCTCAGCAGTGCCACTTTGCCTAATATTTTTTCCAGCTGGACTACATGACATGTAAACTTCATTAGTTTCATTCATTTATGACATGGCAAATGTTAACCTCACACTCCCAGCACAAAAGTCTGTATTACTTGTTTTAAAATATCATTCTGATTGTATTACTGCAAAGGCCAGGAGTTCTAAATTAATCTTATTCAGGACATTACTGTATGAAATTATTTGTGATACTGGCTCTTCAAAGTCTGAACTTAATTCTGTCTTTTATATTCCCCCTTTATTAGACAATTAGAATTATTACAGTCATGTCTAAAAACTGTAAACCACCTCAAATAAGTTTTTAGCCTTTTAGTTCAAAAGAAAATTAATTTTCTGGGACAAAGTGCAGCAACACATATACATCCTTCCTGGAGGGAGAGGTCCTTCGTGCACTCTAACAAAGAGGAAGAATTATGGGTGGTTTGTAGACTTGACTACAAAGTGTGACTGAACAAGTGGTGAAACACTGAGGTCTCTCTTCCTATTTTCATAGATGCACAACGAGGTGTTACATTTTTGCATTAAACAAGTGGCTTGGAAGATTTGCATCTGGATAAGCAAATTTCCTTATCAGCCATATAAATTGTTTTCATACTTCACAGTCATTTCAATGAGTCATTGGAATTACCAACTGAGTTTAAAGAAAATTATCACTTGCTTTGGTTCATTTGTATTGTGTATTTGGGGGGTAATAAATAAGAAATACTATTTGAAGGAAGAAAAGCTTAACCTTAAAGTGAAACAGAAATGGTTGGATGGCTTAATAATTTAAACAAGTCATGTGTTAAATTGGAAGTATAGATAGTGCTCACTTTCTCTCAAACTTTTTCACTTGCATTAGTAATTTCATTTCAGCATTTTTAAGTATGTTTTGAAGACGTGATGTAGATTTTGCTCTATTCCAATTGCTCTTGCTGTTCCCAGCACAGAGACATCTGGGCAGAATGCTATCATTAAATCCTGACCAGATGCTAATAACTTATTCTAATATGTTTAGGATTCTTCAGGAATACTGAGTAGGCAGTCCTAGCTGGTCAAAACTTTTCCTTCAATCCGACATATCTTAATGCTGGCCTGCTGAAACTCCCTCACCTTCAATTTATAGACAACTTCCAGACTACTGAATATTGTATAAAGTGCTTGAGAAAAACAGACCTACCTGTTCACTTCTGCAAATGTCAGGCAACCCTCACAAAAAACACTCTGCACATCTGAGGCAGCAAGAGACAAGCAGCAGGGCACAGAGAGAAGCTGATGGGGAAAAACGTCAAGAGAATCCTGTCAGTTTATGATCCAAGGAAACATAAGGAAAACATAAAAAATATTCAAGGGAACAGAAGAGCTCTTACCCTCTATATTCATCGATGTGAAAAAAATGGTGAGCATTCCTGGCACAAAGGATGGGTGAATTCCAATCCTGGGAATGTCCGGAGAGGTTCTTGCAAGAAACAACGGGGTTTTCTTTTCTGTGACAACGCTGGTTATGCCAAATAGAAAATTGTGCTAAGCAAAGACAGCCCTTAGGCAGCTGAGGCTGAACAACCAGAGATGGGAAGAATCCACAAATATGCAAAAAATTGAGTTTTTCCCCTGAAGATTACTTGGAAAAAGGACTGAGTAAAGAATGTGCAACCTAATTACCTGTTGGGTAGCAGGATAATATTAATGGGGACAGCTCACAGCAGGTTTGTGTGAACATGAGATTAATTATGGCAATAATTAATGAGGCCTTTACCAGTTACACATACCAAGATGTCACCATCATGTACTTCTTATCAGTGTTTTCTTCTCACAGGAAAAAGCCCCTGCAATAAACCCTGCAGAGTCTTTATCTCTCAGTCTTTCTTGAGAGCCTGAGGATGACCGAGGCTTGTCAAACTGAGATGCTGAAGCGTTTTACTGCTAGCTTTCTTTAGTTTTGCAATAACTTCTCCAGAAATAATGCCTCCTCTGTGAGAGCCAAGATTTTGGGATAAACATTTACCTGGACTGTACAGTGTGTTAGTAGCTGCAATGAAAACAAAATCAAATTTTCTTCTTACTATTTAGGAAGCCAAATATTATTGTTTCTTTTACTGCTGCAATTTTCTTGGTTTTTGACACAAAATCTGTCTAATGCTTTACATAAATTGCTTCTCTTTTGAATTGTGATATTCTTTTAGACAGTCACAGGAGGACAGCAAAGAGAAGAAATTTAACTGTACAGAAGAAATGTTAACGACTATTAACTCCAGACGAAGAAAAATATAAAGAAAAAAGAAAAATGCTAGAGAAACGTGATCAGGTATCATCTCAGATAATAGGGGGAAGAAGTTTTTTTTTTGCACTGGTTGTAAATGGAAAACAGAAATAGACGAGACTTTCTGAGGTGTCGGAAATAGTGACATCTGATGCAGGCATTTCAGAACTTCTCAGTAAGAGAACAAAATTTTACCACTGGCTTTCTTCTAATTCTAGAGTGAAATCTCAGAACACTAGGCTTACTTTAAGAACAGCTTGGCATCTTCCTGCTGGTTCTGGGCTAGTGCATGGGGTGGAGTAGCTGCCACCACCCTGTGGCCAGCAGGGCACTCCAGTCTTCACTGTCCTGCTCTTGGCTGCCCATGGGCAGCATCACTGTGCAGAACTGTGCAGAACTGTGCAGAACTGTGCAGAACTGTGCAGTCACAGCCCTGTCTGCAAGGGGCCCCACACCTGCTCCTGGCTCATCCCTCCCACTGGCTGCCCACGCCTGACAAATCCCATTCTTGCGTGGCTCAAAAGGGCACCTCTCATGGACTCTTCATCCCTCACGTGTTTTTGCTCACCTTTCCCCTGGTGTTGTATGCAGAACTTTGCCTGTATTTATGTGTGTGAGGCTGAGGCTGATTATCTTTTGGGGAGCTGTGAAGGAAATATTTTTATTACTTGCTCAGTGACCTAAGGCAGACACAATTAAAGTAGTTGGTGTGGGATGTAGACATGCAATATTCAGGAGTCTGTAGTGATGCTCAGCCTGCAGTGCACGCATGTGACAGCCACTACAATTAAGTCCATCTCTGAAAAAGGGCTAATATCTAAAAGAACCTCAGACTGTGTTATTTTTGGTAGCCAGATTTTCCTTTCATGGTAAATTTAAATTTAATTTAATTTAAATATAAAAACATATGATGAGGAAAAGGTGCTCCATCTTCCAGACAGTAGGGTGGGGAAAGGGCTGAAAACTAATACAGAATTTCAGACAGCTGCTTCGACCCTAATCCTCAGTCCAACTCATACAGCATGGTCTGAGTAGCTGCTGCCATTTCATACCAATAGAAGTTCTATATATTTTTTTTTTAATTTCTAAGAACAGCAGCTATGAAATGCAGCCAGAAACAAAGTGTGAAATATTCTGTACCAGGTAGATTCTGTTTGCCATATTAAAATTAATAGTACTAACACTGCTGACTTTAATAAAACCTGATTGAGTTCCATCAGTTCCCATGAAATGCACAATCTGTCAGTAAACAAAAGACTACAGGAAATACCATACACACAGGACTGTCAGAACTGAAAAAAGCTTTACAAAGGGAAAAAGTTTTAAAGAGTAAAGAGCATACATTTTAATAAGTCAATAAATAGGTTTTCAACAGCTCTCCTGACTGTTAACCATGCAGTATGCTTTGTGTACTATAAACTTTTAAGAAAATGTAATAGCTACAGCTTTGAATCATTGCTAACACAGCATCTCTACTTTTTAGACAGGGAACAATTATTTTTTTCTCCAGCTATTCAGCTGCAGAAATAATGATGGAATTCTTATATTCTGGTGCTTGTTTTAGACATAACTTCTGTTCAACAAGGATAAGCAAGATAGGACGCCTTATTTTGGGGGAGGCTTATTTTTTACAGCTCTAGATTTTGTTCTGTTTTGCAGCTTGACAGGTTCTAACCTAAATATGCAGCAAATAATTTCTTAAGGGGTCAGTACAGGTGAGTTAAAGGCACTCTGCTCCTTCCCTTCAGTCATTTGGAGCTCACAGGCAAGAGATATTTAAGAAATTGGGAAACAGATATGTGACTTTATGCAGTTTTTATGGCATCAAGTTCCTAACACAGTGATTGAAGAGAATGAAAAATGCATGACTTTCTTTTCCCTGCAAATGTAACGCTTTTCCAGAGTTATAATGAATGATATCTGAAGGTATGCTGTGCTTTTATCAGTAGCACTACAAGACCTCCCAGCATGCATTTGAAAATAGGTGCATGTAAAACTTCTCATCATAAGCATTATTTTCAGGAACATTTGACAACTGATTCTTGTAAGAAGTGATTTTTCTAAACTTTAAATCACTCTGCTAATCATGAAATATTTGCTTTTCTCTCATTTCCAAGCTCTGTGTACAAAGGCAAGATGATGGGATGGGAAGTTTATATTCAGTCCATTAGCTACCATGCAACAACATGACCAGGAAATATGCCTTGCTCTTCCCAGCTCCCAGCTGCTTTGTGTGCTCCCAAGTGGCACCTTTTACATCCCTTACTCTCTAAAATGCTGATGTAGTGATTTGCTGGATCCAGCCAAACAATCCTGTGGGCTGTAGGAGGCATGGATGCATTCTCCACTCCCACACTTCTGCCAGGCAGGTCCAGCATAACACTGAGAAGGATCTTATCACCATGCAGGGAGTGCTTCCAGTCAGCTCTGCAAACATCCCATTTGCTTTCCAGGATGTGACCAGGCAGCAGGGATGAAGGTCCCTTCCTGCTGGTTTTGGGCATGCTGGATAAGGAAGAACATCTTGAAAGGGGGGAGGAGGGTTCACTATTCTCACTTCAAGAGACTTCTCAAGTACAGGAGGGGCGTGAAAGGGCCTGGGCAGGGAGGGAGCTGGTTGAGCTGGGACAGAGCAGAGTGTCCTATGGGAACAGGGAACTTTCCTGCAGCAGGGAGCAAACTTACAAGCTCTGAGCATGACATTCTTAGAGATCCAGAAATACCAAGTATCGTGCCAGCTAATGCATATTGTTGGAATTTTGCCCTGGATTTGCCTATTGTTTGTTTTCCTCTGCAGATTTTTTAGTATTGCTTAGAGACTGTGTGGGGACATCAAAGAATCCTGCTGACTCCCATGATTTGCTTACCTGCCCTCAGCTTTTCTGTAGAGAGTCAGTCAAAAACCTGAGACAAAGCACATATAAATATTCATCCAAGAATGAATTCCTCTTTTGTGCCTGTAGTGACCTCTTGCATCTTACACAGGAAGCACAGGCATTGAAGTGTAAATAAAATTTAAGTTTGCTGACCTAACACTGAGATGTCAAGGCCAGGCCAGGGATGGGGATTGGAGAGGGAGCAGACAAGAGATGGGACAGATGGAGGGCAGCTCCTCCAAACGTGGCTCTTGCTGCTTTCCCAGCAGGGGCTGCTGCCCCACACAATTCAGTTACCTGCACACAGTCGCTCTGTGGCTTTGTAGCTGCTGCTGAGGTGATGGAAGCAGTAACCTTACAGATATTTTGCTGTTCTGGGGGAAAGCCTAATTTGCTTGTGCCCTAAAGCTGACCCTACTATTTTTGTCTGAACTTTCTTTAGTCTGCAGAGTCAGCTGTGTGAAACGCTTCCATAATGTATTTTTCATTTGAAATGCTGCATTATCCAGACTTGTCTCCACATATGTATATATATCCTTTTCTCTTTTATTATGTATTTTTCCTCATATAGATAGATGCCTCTATGCCTGCTGCATGGATAAAATAGAATAAACAAATACAGAAAACAGAAATTTCAATTTTTTTTTCACATTAATCAGACCTGCAGATATATAAGCTTTTCTGAGCCATGGTACTCTTTGCTTGGAAGAAATTATCATGTTATTCTCACTGCTATCATCCACAACTGTCTGTGGAGCCCAAAGTAATTTACTTTCCATGCTTTAAGAAACAATTTTTTTTAATGTTAAGCTAGAACTTCCTTTTTATTTTATTTTTTCTTCCTGACATGTCTTTTTGCTCCACCTTTTTGAAATTTTACCATAATACTCTGTATTAGGTGCTCCTTATCCTTAGGCTATTTTTTTTGGGTTTGACAACCAGGATTTTGCTGAAAAGACCATCAGAAGTGTACATTTTTCACCTTTGGTTATGCAGGAGAATTTTCTGTCACAATGGAAAGGAGTGCCTACTGCTCTGACACATATGTCACAGCAGCTGCACCTCTCCTACTCTGTCTTACACAAAAATATCTTGTGTCTTACCTTGCCCAGACAGGCTCTCTTGGTCAGGTTCCTGGGAAGGAGGCTCTGCTGTGTCAGTCAGTTCTTGCTCCTCTTCAGCTGCACTCTCCACCTCTGCAGCAGGCAGGAGATCAGGTGTGGTGAAGCTTCCTGCAGTGGCCAGCTCCACTGGAGGCTCAGAGCCATCAGTGAGTAAGTCTTTGCCAGCAGAATCATCTGCTGGGGGAGGCAAATAGGAATCCCCTGGTTTTGGAGGACTGCTGGTGCTGCCCAGAGCACTGAAAGGCACGGTGAAACTTGGGAGGTCGGTAGCAATAACTTCTGTGTATGGATGTCTGTCCTGAAATGGTTCTCTGGAGGGTTTGGTAGGAAAATCAGGTTCTGATGTAATGAAATTATTAAATTCTTCAGGGATGCTGATCTCTTCACTTAGATCAGGGCTTTCAGTTGTAAATTCACCAACAAATACATCTCCTCTTTGATCCACTGTTGCTGGACTGGGATAACCTAATGGGAGCTCCTCCTAAAAAAAGTTTTAAAAGAGCAGCTTTCATTATTATGTTTGAGTTTCATTGCTAAAAATGCAATAGTCTTTAGCCACATGAGCTAGCAAATAGCTACAGTAATTTCATGATTATAAGCGGCACCTTTTTCATTGAAGAATCCAGCCTACCCCAGTAGTGCGGCTAATCATCAGGTGTGGCTTATTTATGGACAAATCCCAGCGAAATGCCAACCTGGAAGTGAGAGCCGGCCGGGGAGGGCACATGGGGCTGCCTTTAAAGGCTTCACTGGTCTGTGAAAACTGTTTGCAACTTGAGCACCTGACACCAAACCCCGTGCTGGCGCGATTCTGTTACTAATTCATTACTTTGTCACACATGGATTCTTGCTTTAAAAAAGAAAAAAAAAGTGTGGCTTATATTCAGGTGCGGCTTATATATGGACAAGTCCTGTGGTCTACCCGGCTACTCAGATGTGTGGCTTATAATCAGGTGCGGTTTATAATTCTGTAATCATATTATAGGTTGGGTGAGAAGGGGTCTTAGAGCTCATCTAGTCACAACCCCTCTGCCATTGTAAGTGACATCTTCCACTAGACCAGTTTCCCCAAATGCCACATCCAACCTGTCCTGGAACATTACCAAGGCTGGGGCATCCTTCACCTCCCCAGGTACCTGTGCCAGTTCTCACCACCCTCACAGTAAAGAATATCCACTGTATAGCTAACTTAGGCTTCCCATTTTTCAGTTTGAACCCATTATCCTTGTCCTGTTCCTGATGAAGTGTCCCTCTCCATCTTCCCTGTAGCCCGCTTTAGATACTGGGAGGCTGCTGTGAAGCCACGGGATGTGTAAAATACTTGGCGTGTGCAAGTGATCTTAACCATAGTGCCTGTAATTTTTAAAGTGGTCAAAGCAAGATGACTTTAACCAGCCCTATCAGCTGCTCTCTTTCTGTCATTAAGATGTACTATGAAGTGATTAGCCTCTGTTTACTTTGTAATTAAATCTGGGAAGGGTAATCAAGCAGTAATTTTCACCTGTAAGTGCTCTAAACAGTATTTCTGTTGCAGAATAGCACCACAACATTCACCCTTGCAGCATGTACAAAAGGCACTTATGTTATTCTAGCATAAGAAACTTTTTGTATGTTTATGTACCTCTTAACACTGCTTAATTTGGTTTCCCATGGAGAATAAATAAACACACACAAAAACCATTATTAACCTACCAAATCAGGGCCTGCCAGAGGAATAGTGACCACGCCTTGGATATCATTGTCTAAATCACTAGGTGGTACAATAGTTTCTGCAAAAAAATCAAAACCATTTTAGAAAGAGAGAGAAAGCACAGAATACTTCAGCACCAGCACATTGAAAACTGATCAAAACAAATAAACAATTAAGAAAAAAGTACCAAAATATTCTCCATCAAAAAATTGCTTTTAAAAATCTATGTTAAATAGATGCAAAAAAGCATCAATTCCCATTCAAAAAGACAATTATGAAGAAACCCAAATTTTGTATACACTGTTGTTCATCTGCTTTATTTAGCATAAATGGGATAGGTCTGCAGAGAGCTGAACCATGGAAGAATGCTTAAAATCATCTGAGGTGTGAATCCCTCAGTCAAATCCTCATGGGCTCTGATAACTCGTTATATTGTGCTCATTAAGTCTAAAGTCATTCCAGTTTTACCCTGTTTGTGTATTGTGTTTTTTATTTGTTTTGTTTGTGTTTTTGGCTTTAGTGCTCAAGTTGCTCCTTTCACCTCTCAGAGGAGATCTTTAAAGGACTTGCAGGCAAACTGTTTTTCCAAAATTGATTATTAGAATTAACTACTGGGAGAAAGTTGATTAGAATATTTATTATTGCAGCATTCTATATATATTTTTTCTTGGGACTTTTAATCTACATTAAAATATGACACTTTATTCTTCCAGAAAGTATTAGTTCAACTGAATACATTTTTTGGCAAAAAAAATGCTGCTGTTTGGAAACAAAATACTGCAGCTATAATTCAGTATGTGTTTTGAGGTTGTTTCAGTAAATAAGCTTAAGAAAAAAATATTTTATTTTTCCCCTTTTTAACACATCCCTCCAAAAGTTGTTTCCTAGCTTTGCAAAAATCATTGTGGAATTAGAAAGAGATATTTATTGCTGGATTACTGAACAGGGTGCAGACCTTCAGCTTCTGCTGGAGGTTTTCACACCCAGCTTGTCTTCTGCACTCCCTCTGTGTTTCAGAGTGTGAGTGAAATAAGGTTTCACTGATTTTATCTTGGGATCAAATGCTGCTTAGGCACTTGATCTCTCTGATGTTACTGAGAGGTCAGATGGCTTGCTTTCAACCAAGACAGAGCTTTCAGGAAGCTAATTTCATGTTAGAGTCAGAACTCACTCCATTTCTTGTTAAAGAAAGGAGACTGTCCATACCAGGAAGTTAGAATGATACAGTAAATATTCATAGTATTTATTTTATTTTTCTCCTCCTAATGATCTTAGTGTGCAAAATATCCCGATTTTCTAAACAAAACCAACCAACAAACAAACAAAAAACAAAACAAAACAAAACAAAAAATCCCCCAAAAAACCAAGAAAAATAATCTTCTAATACGGGTGCAAGTAAGGCTGTATAATTATAAAGACACATTTTACTATAAAATTTAACTCATGTCACTACATTCTTTGGATGCTACGCAACACCAAGGAGAACAGACTATGTCAGATGAAAATATTCTATTAGAAAGGAAAGGACTTTTGCAATTTTTGCTGAAATTGCATCAGTTTGGGAAGGCAAGAGTCCTGGCACCTGCTTTACTGACCATCAGTAAACTGAAGTGTTCCAAGGTCCACTGGCAGGGACTGGTCCTCATGGAGTGCAGTGGCAACCAGCTGCTGAAGGTCTGTTACTGTCAGTTTAGTTGCTGATATTTCCCTCTCTTCAACAGGAGAAATTGGTATTTTTTCACTTTCAACCTTATTAGATCCAATGGTGGAGATGTCATCTGCTGTGCCCAGGGCTCCTGAGCCATCTCTCTCAAAGTTCACCACGTATCGTGCCACGGTGCTGCTTGATCTGTAAGGGGAAAAGAATGGTGAAAATGCCCAGAGAAGCAAATCAGTCACTGGCTGAGAAATTATTTTGCACACAAACAAACAAATATGTAACCATAACATATTATCTTTTTTAAGGGTAATGCAAATTGGCTTCTTTCTAATGAGACTGTCATCTTCAAATTTCTTTTCCTTCACCTAACTCCTTTTTTTCTATGCATAACTTTTAATAAAAATTCCCACATTGAAGAAAATTGCAAAATTCTTCTAACATAATCTGATTTAATCTGACTACTCAGAAATCTGTAGAACTGGTAATGTAGTCTGAAGTCCCTGACTACTGATTCAAACAGCTATAAATGCACGCTGGGGTTATTAGAAGCCATAATCACATATTAATTATTTAGGAACTTATGAAAAGGGATTAGATAGTTCATAAAACTGCAGATAAGCAAAAATCTTATCACAACTGAGACAATTTTTTAGCTCTTTTTCAAAGAACAGCAGGCTAATGTGGCAAGCAAATCACTTTTTCACAATGAGAGTTAGTTTTTCCGAGTCCAGATGTGCGTGTATTGTTTCTCCTTAGATGTTCATGTTTAAGAGAAGTCTCAAATATTCACCATTTTTAATACAACAATTTCCATAAATGTTAAATTAACCTAAATAAATGAAAAATAATGAGTACATTGTAAATATTTATATTCTACTATGTTGCTTTTTTTAGAATGTCAAATAACTATAGATAGAAGAATTTCACTTTATCTAGTATTTGGTATGTATTTGCATTTATATGACATTGCAAGAATTCAGGAAACACATTAGACAATTCTTCCTTTTAAAGCATGAGAAAAAGAGAAATTCTGGGAAACTGCTAGACAGATTATTCCCCAGGAGCACTTTTAAGCAGCAACAACAATAGACTCTGTAGCTGTAATGCCACTGAAAATCTCCCTGCATTTTATCAAGCTGGTAACTGGTCTCTTTGCTGTTCTATCTGGCTTGGTAATGGAGATAACAAATCAAATTCTACATACTTATTGGAAATATAGTGTATAGGGAATATAGCTAGGAAACAGCAGATCAAAAATGAAAATTTAAATATAAAGTTTCCCCACTTATTTTTCACTTTCAGTATATGGCTGATATAAATCTTTAGTCATATAAATGTGAATTTTCTTACATCAAATATTTTCTTTCCTTCAGAGACATCCTGACAAAATTTGATTACATGAAACATTCAGATTAAAGTTTAAGCTATCCCTGACACTTTATATGACAAATTTTGTACTTAGGCAGAACACAACCAATTCACTTTGTCACATCAAGATAAAGACATTCACTAATTTATCTATGTGCATCATAAAATTATTAATAATCCTAATTACTATAATTAGTCTATAAAACTATGAATTATGAATTACAGAAAGATTACCCATCTTTCTCCTTCTTCTGTCTTCATTTCATCATGGAATAAAGAGTGTGAGAAAGAATTGCAAAAGAAAGAGAAACAAAGATCATGTGTACTGGTTAATCATTCAGTCACACACATTACAACCATCTTTTGACAATTTATCTTGTCTTCTATATGTCATCTATAATTTTTATCTCTGTGTCAAAATGACAGTCTATTCTCCATCAGTTCACTTTTTCCTTCCAAACAATGGGAAACACTGTGGTTTGGGTGGGGAAAGAGGAATTTCCCTTTACCAGGGCAATTTTCTTTAGCAGGGCAGTCAGCTTTCCTAATTCTGTCATCAAATGGTGCAGTTGGAGTTGTAGTTTGAGCCCTGTCATTGCTAATCTCTGTGGTGGCACATGATGGCTGCTCAGGCTGTAGTCACAGGGCTAACTTTAACCGTTAATTACCGCTGGCAGTCATGCCTATTTTGACGTTCTGCACATAATGCCCACTTATTTTGCTTATCTGTAACTCCCAAAGCTGTCTAAATTACTGGATAATGGGAACCAATCTAACTCTTCCACACAGATTAATGTTCTTTCATACCACCTAAGTCCAAGTTATAAAACCAAAATGGATCCCAGACCTCCCGGAGTCACAACTTAAAGAGGGTAGGTGTTGCAAGTTGTAACTATGATATGCTACTACGGATAATCTCTGCTTGTACTGCAGTAGACAGCTTTTTGTTTTATTAATTTCAATATAAGAATAAAAGGAATTACAGTAATTTCACAATTATAAGCCACATCTGATTATAAGCCGCATATCTGGGTAGACCACGGGATTTGTCCATATATAAGCCACACCTGAATATAAGCTGTTTTTTTTTTTTGTTGTTGTTGTTGTTGTTTTTTAAAGTGAGGATCCATGTGTAACAAAGTAACAAATTAGTAACAGAATCACTCCAGCGCGGGGTTTGGTGTCAGGTGCTCAAGTTGCAAACAGTTTTCATAGACCAGCAAAGCCTTTAAAGGCAGCCCCAGGTGCCCTCCCTGGCCGGCTCTCACTTCCGGGTTGCCATTTCACTGGGATTTGTCCATAGATAAGCCGCACCTGATGATTAGCTGCACTACTGGGGTAGGCTGGATTCTTCAATGGAAAAGGTGTGGCTTATAATCGTGAAATTACTGTAATTTTCAGACTATTTTGCTCTTCTCTCTCCTTTTCCCCAGCGATTTTTTCAGAGAGAAATGCTAGAAAGAGGGACATTTTTGTCTAAATTTGCGTTGCAAGATGAGTGTTCTTCAACATGTATTAAATATTGCTAGAAGTACTGAATGTTTCTGATACATTTGCCTTTTCCCTCTGCTCTTTTTTTCCTTTTTGCACTTTCTTACTGTTATTTGTTTTTCATTTGATTCTTTATGCAATGTCCACCCTCTTCCCTATAGATTCTCTATTGAAAAAGTACAAAAGAGGTTGTGTTAGTAGTAAACACAAGGGGAAGCTAAAACTAAAATAAATGGAAAGACAGAACACAACTTTACTGAGAAAATTAAACATTTTAATTGTCTGAAAGACCTGAGAAACAACTACTGGAAGTTTAAAAAGTGTGATCATATCCTGCAACCCACTCTTGCCAAGGCACCTTCACTTTGACCTATGAAGGGCAAAAAAGTTGTTGTTTAAATAACCGTACTACTAACTCTCTTTATCTTGCCATTTTAAAAAGTGCTTAATACAGGGTTGTAAAGAAACAATTCAAAGAATTTATTCTATACTCGAAACTCCAGGGAATGAAAGCTACTTTTACTAAGTAATTCTAAAGCTCATAGTCTTGGGACATGTTTGCACTTCCCGTCATATTGTCCCTACGACATTCCCATAAAATTGCTTTCTCTTTGCAGCAATACACAACCCATTGTTCTAAAGGTCTCTTCCTTTCTGAGGTCAAGAAGGAAGGGGAGAACCCTGGGAGCCAACAAAAAAGAAAACCCAATTTTCTTACTTACTTGAATCCTAACACTCGGATTTCTTTGAATCCTGGAAGTTTCTCAAATATTCTTTTCATCTATAGAAAACCATAAAAAAAAAAAAAGTCAGCATAAGATCTATGACTAAAAGGCAATCACAAGTTGATTACTTAGACAATATTTTTCATATTTCAGAAATAACATTTGGAAACAGTCTCAACTGTGCTCTTTTGGGTAACATAATTGCTGAGCTTAAAAACAATATTTGCTTTGCATATACTTGTAGTATTACCTGTTGATAGGGAAAAAGAAGCACAAAATATTGCTTTTCTTAGTAATGTAATTATGCAAACAAGTGATAATCTATTTCATAACACAGCAAGTGAAAGAACAGGAATCAAATGGTTTTCTCATTTTCAGCAGTTTTGGTTCATAAATAAATTTGTGATTCAAGTCACCTGTAAATTGCTACTTATTAAGAAATATTAAGCAATTGCAGATGGGTTTAAATTATTTGATAAATCATTTAGAAATTAAACAGTTTTAACTGTCTTACACAAACAGAATAACAATACATTTTTAATTCTAATGTTAACAATAGCCAGTTACATGGTTTTGAATAGAAGAAGCATTATATGTGTAGCAAACAATGTCTGCAGGCACTTCTCTCTGAGGGTAATACTGAAAATCTTCAGAGAAGATTTTTTGCCAGCTCTGCCAATGCATCCTTCACCATTTTTATACACATGTCTGGAACTGAACCAGGAAAGTGAATTAGCTTCCACTAAGGAATGCTCATGAAACTGATGAGATGCTTTAGTTAATTTTACTAAGAAAACCTTTTGGGAACCTCAAGTCATTAACTGCTATCAGTTTAACTGATAGCTGAACATTCAGTTAATATTAATTGTAAGAAAATACCACAGATGTTCCAATTCTTACATAAACCATAGTAATGCACAATGAGTGTATGTCCTTTGAAGAATAGCTCAGCCAACAGTAGCTAATTACTTTTAACATTTATATTACATTTCTCATTAGGTTTATTGTAGAAATTAAATTATGACAAAGTGCTGCCCATGAATTCCTGATTAAATCTGAACAATATTCCTGAAGTTATTCTGTTCATCAGTTATCTGGGCTTCTACTGATGTCAAAGATGTTGGCTTGTTAGGTTGGTGGCTGAACAGATGGCTTAAATGAGCTGATACTACACATGAAGGAAACATGAAGGTCTTGAGAAAAGAGGAATGACCTGTTTAAAGTGAGGGCATAGATTCTAACCCTATTTCGTGGTGAAGGTAAATTCACAGTATGAACCTCAGCCAAGGTACAAAGTCAATATTTTGGCATTCACTAAGCATCTCTACCTGTTGTTGAAATTTGGCAGCTAGTTGTTGGTACTCTGGGGAGTTGGGGTCACCAAGTTCAGCTGTGTACTCCTGATCAGTGAGAGTGACACTGAATTCCACCATTTGCTCCACAGGCAGTTCAGGGACTGCATTTGTCCCCAGCTCCTGGAAAAGAAAAGGCAAGGACAAAGAGGAAAGAAATAAGTGATTTTCTCCCCTCCACAATTCAGTATTTAATAGATAGAAATATTCCTGTTTAAGCTCATCCCCAAAAGTAACTCTCTGAACCATATTCCACAAAAAGTGGAAGCTCCTAGATATATCTGTTGGCTTAATTCTTCCATCTCTGCAAACAAGTTTCTATTACTTGAGAGGTAACTTGAGAGTTACCTTTGATATGCATAAATGAAGATGAAGAGAATGAAGCCTTTCTTGCACAGAGACTGTTACCAAGCCTTAGTTCCATCATCATAAAGTCACACAGCTGTTTCATACTCAGAGGTTTGCAATATTTTTTCCCGATAATAAAATGGAATTATCCCTACCCGTGATACTCTTTTCCTATGCAGTTGACTTTGCTGCTATTTCAAGATGTATTATTTTGTTTGCTGTTTCCCAACAGTATTTGCGGCTTTTTCCTCCACTGTGAGGCCACATGTCTGTGCTGAGACCACAGCAGCCAGGAGAAGGAATACAAAATCCCTTCCCAGCACCCCTGCCCTCTCTCAGAGGTATCTTGCAGCAGGTGCTGCTGGTGTGCAGGGGGGCAGTCCCCAGTGCCCTGCTGCATGGCTGCTCTGAGGACACAGCAGTGGAGAACCCTCTGACAGCGGGCTGGGCAGAAAAAAGGCAAGGAAAGCCCAGTCCTATCTCCTGTACCATGGAAAACCCAGCAGGTATGCTTTTTTGGCATTATTTAATGAAGAGTAGTACTACAAGATGGTGCAAAATAGGCAACAGGGTGCCTCCTTAAAACAATGAAAACTGCCTAAAAGCTGGTTGCTGTGCTTTTGTATTTTGTACTATATATACTCAAAAAGCATCAAGCATCCATTGTATAACAGATGCTAATAAACCCCTTCAGTCCTGCTAGCTGAAACAGAGGGGAGAACTCATTGTTACTAAGCACTGTTTGTAAGGTTTCTCTCTCTTTACTGTTAGCTGAGCTGAAAAGGAAAAGGTGAGTGAAAAAGTGGGTAGGAACCCAGGCTGCCCTCACCTTCACAGGAGTCTTTGTGTCGTTGAAAATTTCATTGAGCAGTGTGCCATTAGGTGCATAGGGAGAGATGGGTGTGCCAGGAGAGCCTGTGGGGGGTGGGATAGAAAGAAAAGTCAGGAAAGAATGGATTGCACATCAAAAGTCTTTCCCTGGTCAGGTGTCAGCTCACTGGAGCAATGAAATGGGTTGTGGGTGTGGGTAAAGCTGCTGTGTTCATATATATATATATATATATAT
>VRYO01002297.1:71022624-71064144 GCA_009812075.1 Sialia sialis | reverse complement strand
CCGGGAGGTGCGGCTTATAATCAGGTGCGGCTTATAATTGTGAAATTACTATATATAAAATATATAAATTTCTTCCAGGTCAGACATTAGTGGTCTGGCATGTGTGTGACTGAAGGCAAAAATGGCACTGGCTATGTGTCAATGAAATTGTGTGAGTTAATAATATTTGCTCATTTCCTATCATACCACGTTGTTTATCACCAAGTGTCTAAGCTTGATTTTGCCAATTGAGATCTGTGTCCCTAGGACAGCAGCTTCTCTTTAGGGCTCAATTTATAGTAACAAGAGATGTTGACAGAGTTTTCCACCTAGAGGCAAAATTACCATGCCAGAAAATTACCATCCTTATCAATAAGGTTCTGTTATATTTCATAAGAATATGTGTTCAGGATGGTTTCTCCTTGAACCAAAATGATCATAATTACAAATTTTTGTCACTGTGTGAATTGCTAACATTATTTAAAAGAATTTCAGTACACAACGGGGTTGGTGGGCCTAATTGTAATAATCTGATGAATTTATTGTCTTGGCATCACTCTGAATTTCTTACTTGTCAGTCTTTATTTGCCTTGCTTGCTTATTTTGGTTACCAAAATGCAGCAGTTGACATTTTAAATGGTATTTTATAACTGAAGAAAAATTAACCTGAAGAAAACTATTTTATAACTGAAGAAAAATATGATTTATTATATTAAATATAATAAAAATTATATTATCTGAGTTTGAAACTAGGGAAACACATACATTTGAAGACAAACTTTTAATACATTCAAGTAGCATATATCTTGTAAAGAGATTAAAAATTTCTCCTCAAATATTATTTTACTACAACATATCCAATCCAGTGAACTTGTCCTGCTTCTACAACATTCATTGAATTATAGCGTAAGAATCATTGGCCTTAGAAATTTTATTTAACAGGCAGACACAGAAAAATCAGATTTGATTTTACCTGTAGAAATGGAGGAAATATCTTCCACCTTTTTGCCTCCTGTTTTCTCTGCTGATATTTCATCTTTCCTATCAATCAAATAAAATAAGTGATTTAATTATCTGCATATTGTACCAGCAATGACAAAAGTGTAAAAAATCAAAAGCATATAGAAATTATCCCTATATTAAGTGTAGTTTAAATGAGAGAAGTTAGCTCTAATAGAATATTTTGTGACCTGATTAAACAGGCAGTGGAACAGCACAAGGACTACCAATCCTGTCAGGAATCTGCTCATGAGGTTTTGTGACAGATTTTATCAATGCCACCAGAGGGATGGGATCGCAGATATTCAATCAATGCCCTGGGTCTGGTTTTTTGTACTCTTGGAAGTCAGTGGAGGATTGACCTCTGTCTAAAATGGAAGCAAGACTTATTGTACATCACCTAAATCAGCCTTTGTCTTCCTGGCTATTTCTTGTCCTATCAAGGTAGTTCAGTGAGAGCTTTGGGATTCTTCCAGTTTTAGAGCCAATGGATATTTCAGGTTTCAGGTGTGTTTCATACGGTGTGGTGTGAGAAAATAGTGGGCGGGCTTATTTTTCAGTTGTCAGCCTGCATCTTAATACCATAAGGGTTCTTCCAAATAATCATTGCATCAAATCTGATTCCTGAATCCAGATTATTTTGAGATATTGAAATGTTTTTTTTTGCTTCTGGATGTAATATTCATGGGTTAATGCCTACCATGATGCCCAAGAAGGAGAGCTAAAATCTCAAGCAAGAATATGGTGGGTATGATGTATCACAGGATTTGGTTTGGTTTTGTTGATAATTATTTTCTGTTTTGAATTTTAGAGTCATGTGGTGATGAATAAATTTTTAAGAGCTACTGTTAGCTTGGTTGGAAAACAGCAATAGTATCTAGGTACATTTTAAAATTAATAGATGTAAGGATTCTTTTATATGGATCAGAAATAATACTATTAATTTTTATTAATTTGTAGCTTTTGGGAAAATTTTGACTCTCAGGTAAGAATATTCTACGAATATTTTGAGACTTTTCTTTCCTGAAATTGGGGAATAAAGTATAATTCCTCAAATGTTGTACAGTGCATACAGATGGAGCATTTGTGAAAACTGGTATGAATGAAAGAACTAAGGGCACTGCAAATGTGTAGCATAAATGTACAAGCATAAAGCTTGAGGCACAGTCGATAGAGATGTCTGAGCTGCATTTCTATACAGCAACAACCTAGATGCTTAATAACATAAATGAAGAACATGAATGAATGACAACTGATTTGCCACGTCCTCTGGATATCTTGCATGGTGAGAACTAAAGTATTATTTGTAATATTTTCACAATTCTAACTAGTTATGTGTTGTATTTATACTTGGAGATTGATTTCTCTACTTTACATCCACAGAAGATACAAAATATTTTCCAAGCCACACAATGGTAAAGATGAAGACCATGCATAATCATTGTTGTCTGTATTTCCAGCTAAAATACAAGCCATTTCATGGAATTTTCTTCTCCTTTTGCATTGTGTCTAGGGAAAACAGTACTGTTCACAAAAACTCTAAGAACTCTGAGATCAGGCACTTCACTTAATGCCTTGCTGCTGCTGCTGCTTGCAATAGGATTAATGAAAAGGCCTCCCTTTGGACTTCCAGGGGAGTTCAGTTAGGCAACACTATTAAAAATACATCAGATCTCCCATGTCAGAATGAATTAAGACAAATAAGACCTCTATGATCATGAGACAGTGTAACCTATGAATGGAAAAGATTATGTGAAAATATCTTGAAAATCAGAAGAAAGTTTGAGCTAAAAAACAATGCATCAGTCAGAAGTTGTGGACAAGGATTTGTCTGGCTGCGCTATAGTACAGAGAACCAGAGTTCACTGGGGTAGCTTTAATCCTGCCATTCTTCAACTTCTGAGCATTGCCAGGAGCATATTTTTTCCCAAAGAATTCACAGTATCACATTAATTAACAGTGTCATGATGTATAAAAATACAGGAGAAATCTAAAGTGTAGGCAGAGATTTCATGTTATTGTTTAATGTAGCCTCTCAGCTAAACTTTTACTAAGCTGACTTTCCTTTTGAGAATCACAGCAACTTTTGTCACACTCCCAATCAACACTAGCCTAATGTAAAGCCGTGTCTGTGTTTCATGCTCAC
Organism: Sialia sialis; assembly: GCA_009812075.1. NCBI lineage: Eukaryota > Metazoa > Chordata > Aves > Passeriformes > Turdidae > Sialia > Sialia sialis. The sequence goes on along the minus strand of VRYO01002297.1, from coordinate 71,061,020 downwards.
ATTAGTCTGAGAAAACATTCAGTGGTGTCTTGAAAGGAGCAGGTAACTCAGACATTTGGCCATACCCATTGTTTGTGATTCAATAACTGTGCCCTACAATATATCCAATATACACATTTCTCACAGCACACACCAAATACACCACAGTGCTACATGAGTATCTGCTCACATCCACACAAACACATCTACACATATCTTTTCAGAGAAGGCAGTAACATCAAGTGGCAATGTTCTACTTGTGCTACTTACCTTTCCTGGAAGGTTCTATGTTTTACTCGCTGCAAAAAGATTAAGAAAAACAGCATTTTACTAGTGGGTGTATCCAACCATTGAGCCTGTTAGCTCTTTTGTTTACTATACTTTTATGTTTTCCTTCTAAAACATGCCCCCTCCTTTTCCTGACCAATACTTTGCCGTTAAATAAGCAGCTGGGGAGGAACTTGGAAGTCTCTCCCAGTTTCTAAACCAATGTCAGTAATCCTTACCCGTTGAATTATTTCCAGGTGTTCTTGGGAATTGCTGAAGTTTTTGCCAATGTCGAATATGCAAAAGGTTTCCCTCTGGCAGGCAGTAACCCAGTTCTGATATTCAGAAGTGTCAGGAATCCGATCCAGAAAAATACGGAAGGCTTCCCACACAGCTTCCTGGCAGACTGAGTAAGAAGAAAGGGGCTGGGCATAGATGCTTTGTACCAAATATTAAACTTGAGAGCCTTTTAGTATTGATTTGGCATTTACACATTCATCACTCAAGATAGAGTAACACACTTCTTCAAAATGTTTAAAAATTCTTTTAGAGAAGGGGATTTTTAAACTTACTAGAAAAACCATTTTAACCCAAACTTGCTAGTAATTTAAAAGCTGTTGCCTTTAGCACTTTACTTTGCAAAGCTCATTACTGTGAGATGGGACATTTATTTTCAGTACTTGATACCTACTTTGGCTTAGAGTGAGTTCATTATCTGTATTATCTAAAATATCGGTGTCTCTGAAATTAGAGCAGTAAGTATACTCTAAACTTGCTGTAGGGATGTACTCACCTAGCTGTGTTAGGGCCCCTCAATAATACCTCAGGATCGACCTGCCCTCCCAGCAGAGCAGCTGCATGTGGAGCAGATGTGGTCAGGTTATTAAAAAGGAACAGGCTATCTTTTGAAGAGATGTATTTATTATGTGCTAGAAAAGAAAGCTACTTTCTATCTCCTTTTTCTTGCAACTCTCTGGTGTACCATCTGATGATAAGTAATCCAGTTACCAGATAAATGTGACACATGACCAGTTGAGGAGGCATTGTAGTGTGTTCTCCCAGTTTGCCCCAGGAGGGACTGTCCTCAGGGTGACCTAAGCTATGATGTGTTAATTCAGAGTTGGTATAAGGTCACAATAGGCTCAGGGATCCAACAGTAACTGTCTGAGCTTCTACATCTGAGCTGTTTTGTGTTGTGTGCTCAGCTCTGGAAACGTGGAATACATGTATTTGTAAAAAAGAATAAAATTGCCTAAATTTTCTTAGCAGAAAAATTCTCTAGAGGACTGATAAGATCCACACTGCTTTTCCAGTTTACAGGTGTGTCATGGGACTTGAAGAGGGGGAGGTCATCTCCTAGGCTTTACCCACAGAAAAGAACCTGAAAGTGTGTATCCAAAACAAAAAGAAGGTAAGATTGTCCCACAGATAGGTACAGGCTCTCAGGCTCCAGCATGGCCACCAGATTGCCTTTTCATGAAGGATTCCACTGGAGTTCCAGATTCAAGGATGACACTTGTATCACCACATTTTCAAGTGCATACCTTTTTTTTTTTCCCATTTGTGTGTTTTGTCAGATAAATTAACATGCTCAGCTGGGAGGGCAGGAATCTTTACCAGAAGTTCAGATCTTTCCTTGAAGGAAAATCTTTTTGACATTTTGATGAAAGACATTGTAATGGAAAATATGCAATTGTTCAAGGGAGCAGAAACACCTTTTTATGAAGGAATGTAAAAGTTATTTGAGCTATAGAGTGTATTCTGTTGCTTGCTTTTTGGGAAGTACTCCAGTTTCAGTTGAAGAACTGGATGACACCTGCTTAGAAAATTTTGTGAGTATAGGACACTGCTGGGGAAAAGGAGTATAAGTTTAAACCTTCTTGTACTACAAGACTTATAGAGTTCAATATCCCAGCTGATGTGCTGCTCTCCAAAAAACTGGTAGTACTGTAATATTCAATTTTTCAAATGAAAAGGTCACAGTTACAGTTTTTTGAGTCTTGGTTAATGATACCTGTCTGTTTCAGGATAGCTTGTTTTTACCCCAATCTGAGATGTAACCAGGGAGTTTCAGGGACTTTCAGGATCAATTTCTATTTAAGAAACACTTTTTTGGATCAGCCTCTGTGATATATTTTGGATTTCTGTCTAATACCTATTGGATGCTACCATGGATAGCAAATATTTTCATATCTGTAGGAATAGCTACAGACATTAGTGTAGTTCTCCCATGCTGCCTATAGCAAGTGGCTGCGGGAGTGAAATTTTTGCAGCTTTACATCCAGGTCTCATTTCAGAGGGAACTAGTTGGATCCCTGAAAGAGAGCTGAACAGCAGCCAGGTTACTCAGATGAATGTGAATGGATGGTGTCTGATAAAGAGGAAAAATAGATAAGGAAAGGTGACTTAGGGAGAGATGTTGTGTCAGATACTTGTATCCCAGAAATGCTGACTAGGTTTTAAAATTAGCTTTGGACTCTCCAGCTGCAGTGCAAATACATGCATTTTTTTCTAATACCAAATAGAACAGCTACAGGATGAAAGACTGGGAGAGGTAGATGAAGGAAGAGAAAAAATTGAACTGAAGATTGGGATGGTAACTCAATAGGCTTTCTGTAGGCAAGGGAAGCAAAAAAAAAAAAAAGAGATGGGAAAGGACTGACCTAATTGAGAAAGTCTTATTTTTAAAAATGTCTCAAATATACCTTTTTCCCTAAGCTTTTTTCATGACTTGCTACTAATCATCTATCTCAGTGTTTAGTGTCTACCAACACCGCTATAGACTTAATATAATTACAGATACACCAGCAGGTTTGTGCAATGACCATTTAATAATTCCAATACCTGTCTTAAACTGGTGCTACTGATTTTGAGTAGCAATGGTGGTACCTGCTCTTTTGAGAAAGGTGGTACTTCTTTTGACACTAATGCAAGCAGAGTTTGTTCTTCATGTTCAGCCATGCTAGAACACTGTGCAATTACTTTGAATTCATTAGTCCTTTGAGCGCATTGTTTTATTTTCTTCTGGTAACTGTGTATCTTGAACCTTTCTGATGCACATGTAACATTTGATTATGTAAAAATAAATCATGAAGTCAATAGCATGTACACTGCCTAAAGGTGAAGAAAAAGATTCTGGAAAATTACTGTGTTTCTTCAGTTAAAGGACTAAAGTACATACTACAGTAATCATCTTACCTCTTAATCTATAGTAAGCTTGGTGACTGGCTAAAATCTGCTTCACTGATTCCTGTGGGCAAACTTTCACACCAGTGGAGAAAAAGGATGACCTCTTTGTTCGGTGTTTTGCCATGTCAAATATCCGCCTTATGGTTGATATCCTGGACCGCTTTGTTGTTCTTTCTGTTTTGTCTGACCCTGAGGTGACTGCAAGATGTTTGGCTTCAGCACGGTTTATTTTATTAGAGATTTCTGTAAAAAAAACCAAAAAACAAGGAAGTTCATAAACATGCTTTGCCTAGTAAGTATCCAATGCAAGGGCATGTCTTGAAAGTGGACATGAACTTGAGAATTGTTTTTGTTACATTATAGAGGAGTCCATGCACTGATTGAATTATTGTGCTGAGGAGAAGCAGCCTCTGACCACACAGGGGACCTGAGACTCAAGTGACTTGGTAAATAATTTCCTTGTACTTCAACACGTGACCCCAGGACACACAGGATAAAAGTTTCAGAAGCTCTAAATGCTGTTTTCAGACGTGACTTTGGATTAGATCCACAATTTTGTGCTACAGCATCTCATTTGTGAGCATATCGCCCTGCGGGGAAATTTGTAGCACAGTGATAAGTAATGTCTACACTAGCAGATAAGTAAAATGAGAAATAGTTGTACCTTAAGTGTTTAAAATCTTATCTTTCCTTTGGGCTTCAAGGAACATCTCCCTTCAAATCAGGTTCATAACCTTGAAGCTATCCCAAGAACTAGACCCTGAAACTTTCAGAAGTGGAACAGGAGTTTTATTGCCTTTGGGAAAAGAAAGATCTGGTTTAAGTCTCTCTTTTACTCCACAGTGCACTCCTCTATCCTTCCCTCACACAAACTGAAGTATTAACCAGGAGAGACTATGATTGTTTCTTTGCAACTGGATGATAGGTGTTGTGAATGCTCTGGCAACATATTTCAATAAATCTTTAAATGTTCCTGGCAAAGTGGAACGGCTACATTAGAGAAAAAAAGCGAAATCAGTGACTAGGAATTGAAGATTTAGGATTAAGTTTTACATATGAAGCTATCCAGTTATGGAAAATAGAAAAGCTTCCAGGCTGTCAAGATAACCTCACGAATAGGAACCCCCATCACAAAAAATCAGGACTCATCTGGTTCCACTTCCTAAGTATATATGTTGCAGTATTACATGACATAGCAGCTAAATTTAATGTGAAAAAGTGAATGTTATAAATAGTGCATAAACTACAGATTTAAATGAGCTGAAATGCAGCTTTTTGCAGGATCATGTGACAGGAGCAATGACTACATTTTAGGTTATCTTCCAAAATTTTGCATACACATAAATAAAGATATTAAAGCAAATTTGGAATTACCCTTTATGTTTGTAATCTGATGTGGAAATTACAGATGAAAAATAAAGAAAAACATAAGCAGAATAGAAGACAATTTGAAAGAATTAGAAAACTTTAAGTATGTGTGTTCCTCCAGCCTGATGAATCAAGTGAAAAAATTGCTTTGAAAAATGGTTTTAAAGCTTCAAATGGCTGAATAAGGGGAAATAATAAGGTTAAAAAGGAATAAGTTCAGTTGGAGTAGCACTATCAAGAAAATTAAGAGTAAAAAGTTATCAGTTTGCTGGAGAAAGAAGAAATGTCATGTTGCATACAAACAACAAACACTAAATACCCTGTTCTTAGGGAAATCGGGAGAAAATAAGGAAGGTTAAAAACATATTATCTTGACAGTTTGGAATTGTGTTAATTAAATGTTTAAAGGGGGCAGATAAATGATAAGAGAAAAAGAAATGAAAAACATACTTTTATTCTTTTATAAAAAGAATAGTATGTGAAATGGAGAATGGGGAATGTTCTACCATGTGTGTCAGTAGACATATTTTTGTATGTCATTCTATATATGCCTCAGTTCTTCTCAATTTCCAAATGAACATCCATAATTTACTGTGTAGAAATCATACTAGTAACATCTATATTTTGAAATGGGTGGGATGAATATTGTCTGAAAGAAAGGAAATTATAAAACAGATGCAATAGGTGATTGTTTTTACTTTATAATGCATGCCAGACACAGTGACCTGCAGACCTATAACTGCCTAATTGCTGCCAGGTAATTTAAAATGCTGGTGCAGTCATATAATATTTGACATGAAATGAAGTGGAAGTAATTTTTCCACATTAATGTCAGGTCATGAACCAGAAACTGCCTAAAAGGAATTTCCCCTGTGCAAATGCATCATTGGGTTCAAGAGAACCCACAAGTGGCCAAACACCGAGTCAGCTGAGACTGGAATGTTATATGGGATGAGAGAAGAAGATCCAATGCCACTGAAATCTCAAAGCAGATTCCTGAAAGCCTCTAGAAGAGGGAATCAGAAATCCACATGGAAAGTAGCCAGTCCTAAGTCCATAACCTTTCACAAGATGCTTTAACTGCGATAGACCAGCTGCCCAGGCAGCCCAACCAACTGGGGCAGAGGATTTTGTCACTAAGCTCTTTGATAGCTTTTGTGTGGAGCAGAGGCCTTTCTTGAAGGATTTGCTTCCTCTCCAGGATTTACCTCTAAGTCTTTAACTTGAATTAAGAATTGTACTATTCATAAAACTGACAGAGGAGATTCTTCTCAAATGATGCAATGATTTCAAAGTCTCCCAGTTAAGGTCTCTATTTGGGATTTTTATTCTGAGAGGTGACCAGATATTTTCTGCTTTAAGTTTGCACTGTTCTGTCATGCTATTTAGGGTGGGTTTAAATTTTTAAAATTATTTTTCTTTCCATTCTTTCCCTTCAATGCTTTTATTTATTTATTTATTTATTTGGTCTGTTTTTAAAGTACATCTATTGCAATAGGTTTAATTTAATTTGTATATTGTGGCTAGTAAATTTCTCCCACTAGAATAACTTTTAATATCATAATTCTTTGAAATCACTTTTTCACTAAAGCGAAATTTGAATTGCAGAAAGCATCGGCCTTTCTCTCCACATGATTGTCCAGCATGAATTTCCTAATATTTGCTGATTGTGAATGGAAGAATACTTCCCTTCTGGCATAAAAATTTCCTCGTAATTTTTCAGATCTGTGTTTCCCCCTGTATCTGTGGAATTTCTCAACTGGGAAAATTTTACCAGATGTTTCAGCCATGTACTTTACTAAAATATGCATCCATCTATAACTTTTTAGATACCTTGATTTCAGTGTTCTGGGTTGAAAAAAAAGATTTAAAAAGACACATGCTTTAAAGATTTAAAAATACATCGATATTAGTTGATCCCCTTTTTTTACTGTGCCACACAGTAATCGAATAAACTGGCGTGAAGCAAATTTTACGGTTTGATCATGTGAACAATCCAAATGCCACTAGGTTGCTTAACTTTTCTTAAAATAAATAGCATCTGTGATTTTTTTCTAAATCTTTTTTCCGATACAATTACATCCAATTAGAATATTCAGTGTTTACTGCAAATATACCCTGCCCAATTTGACTTTTTATTATTTAACCCTGTTGTTTCACAGAGGTGACTGTCTTAGTTTTACTTTCAGAAGGTATGTTTAAGTTTTTCACTTTTCTTTGATAGTTCTAGGGCAGAAGGACAGATAACTGTAGAATTCTGATAATGCTGTACTCTACTTCAGCTGATCTCCAAGATGCCTTAAACAAAGGTCTAACTCTCCTTTATTCTCACATGAAAGAATCTACACCGTGTCCAAATTTTCCACGTGACATACTTGCAGAAAAATATTAAGGTAGTTCTGCCAAGGTTATCTACAGAATCTCTGTCAGCTCTTATTAAATTCTGGAGTTCTTGACATCTAGTCCTGAACTTAGATCAAATATAACAAAGTTTTTCAAAACAACATATAACAATTTTCAAAATATGATACAGCAATCTAATTCATATGGGATCTAATCAAAATGCTTTGATATCCATACCAATCTCTCCAGTGCATAGTGCTGCTCTTCAGGTTTTGGTTTGAGGCAGATAAATAGTATTCATTTCACATATTAAAAATCTGAAATTCTTGAAATTAGGCCGGGCCTCTCCTCTGTGTCTCTTGGGACCTACATTATCAAATTTATACCCTAAGTAAAAAAACAAGGCAGGAGGAACAGATTTGAAAAGTTTCTATATGTTCTTAATAATCTGCATGTCCAAAAAGGAAAAGTACACCACTATTGAATTTGATTCTAGAGAAAAAGAGTTTCAAGTTATTCAGATAATGGGTCTTCTATGGTTTTTTATTAGATTTCTTTTATAAACATTGGAGCAAGAGGGTCTTATTCACATCTTCTTGTGTAAATAGAGTGGATGCTTATCTATATAACTTTATTAATTTGTCTCTTAATAGTTCTAGTTTTGGAAGGCCTCACATTTTAGAGTTGGTAGTTGGAGTTGATGAATTGCATTTTTCAGCAATGTAGACAATTTCTGGGTAGAACATTTATCTAGAACATTATTTTGCCAGTAAACATTTATTTTTATTTGGCCTAAGAAAATTTAGGTGCTATTGAATACTAAGAGAAGAATTAACAACACGGTAGCTAAAGGTTTGACAGCAAAATTCAAGGTGACAAGAATGTTGAAGTCTGAATAATTCATCATTAAAATCATCAAAAGGTTTGAATGTGTGAAAAAGCAGATTAGTCTGAAAAAATGAGTGAATCTTGTTAGGACAGAGAGGAATGCTTGATTGATAAATGAGACATATTGCCTACACAATAAAATAATAATTAAAAGACGAGGCCTCTATGAAGGAAATGTTGAAATACTGTGAGGAAAGCTTATCAGGAAGGTTAATTCAGCAAAGATCTGTAAATGTGTTGTGGTTAAATTTATAGTGGGGCCAACATTTTGTTGATAATTGAGCCAGTAACAAAAGCACAGCTGACTAGTTCTGAAAAGTTGATCTTGGGATTTCTTAGTGGGCTGGTCAATGTAAACACCAGATGGAGCATAGTACAGAGAGGTAATACCTGGACCCTTTACTCCTCCTGTTGTGGCCATAGTGAGGATCCCACAGTCTAATGGAGCTTGCCAGTGGCAAGGTGCCCATGACTGATTCAGGCCCCCCTGCCCCAAATCCCCGACCTTCCAGCTAGCTCTCAGTCAGTGATGGGGTGGGGGATGATCATGGACAAGCAGACAAAGGAGGTTCAGACCCCTGGCTCTGTTCCAAGGTTTATTCTTGAAGGGGTCCAGGAGGAAAGAGAAAGATCACATGGTACACAGAGGTTTATATACCTTTCAGGAAAGGGAGGTGGTCAGGGGGCTAGTGATAGGATCTCCTTCCAGCTGGTATGGGGCTCAATAAGGTTAAGGTCCACAGGGCAAGGAAAGCAAACATATGTTGGTCAGTGGAATGCAACACATGACATGTCCATTCCTTATATTCCTTTCAAAATCATTTTCCCACATCATGTTCCCTCAGGTCTGTTGCATGGGAAAAGTCTAACTGAATTTGAAGGGGCTCAGATGAGCAGGGACAGATTAAAACATGGCATGGTTTTATCGCCAAATTCTGCCTGTGTGCAGCAATCTCTATCTTCCCAAGCAGATGTGAAAGTGGAGGTTTCTCTCTTGTTGATGTTCAGGGCTGCTTTGCCAGATACTGCTACTTCAACTGTGTTTGCCTTGTATTTCCAGGTGTGTTTTCACAACCATAAAGGCTCACAGTTTTGAAAAGTTCAGGGTATGGAATTTCATACTAGAAAAATTAATGCTAATATTTGATTTGCTCAGGTCTTGTCTGAGAGCTCAATGCCCTTAAATGCAAGGTTATATGGCTTACTTGAACTTGTCTTCATGTCCAGTATATTATTGGACTGTTTTTAATGCTCACAGGGAAAGAACTTTGAAAGGAACTGAGCCATGATGATGGTTACCTCCTGGTGGCTCTTATTTGGGCTGTAACTGAGGTAGCTGAGGCACAGGGGGAACTCACTTTGGATCTCACTTGTGCAGGTTTAGTGCACTTAGCCAGTGAACTGCTGAGTAAGAGGGCAGTATCCACTATGTGGGGAGTTTTGCTGAAAGATAAGCTGCTGACATTGATGCTTAGCTTCAGTAGAAGAGGAATTGAGGCCAAGAATGCCTCAATTTCCAAAAAAGGAAAGAGGGCTAGGACATATATATTAAAAGTAAATAATTTTAATTTCTCAGAATGGATATGGATGAGTTTGGTAATTCCTTTTTGGTACATTGGCTTTGTAAATTCCATTCTTCAATGTGACTAAACAGTAACACTGCCTGTGGAATGGGGCCAGGATCTCTATGCACTCATGAACTTTCTGTACAAGAACCAAACAGATGATGGTTACACACTCAGCACTATAGAATCTTTCCTGTACCTACAAAAATCTCGTATTATGCAAGAGTCAGCATCACCTTTACATGCCAGGCTCTGATTGTGCAGTGGACACCTTATGCAAAAGACAAAATATACCTGATCCCTGTATCTCTTGCTTGGATTCAGCATGACAAAACATCACATTCACATTTTCAGAAGCTGCCCTCAAGCTCTGTAGGACACTGGAGAGGAGTTCCAGGCTTCTGCTTAAAATGTAAGTTCCATAATTTTCAACCTTTTAAAAGCTATGCTCATTTTAAAATTAGATCTATATCAAGGGGTTTTCTGCTCAAGAATCCAGGAAAATGTGCATTCGCATATCCTGCCTCTTGTCAGAAACATGTGATAAATCTTCTTTAAATGTCTATGAAAGGTGAAGAATCTGGTTACTGTTAACATCATGCTCTGCTAAGATAAGGCTCCCATGAATCTTTGTGATACATTCCTATTGTAATCCTTATGTTAAAAATACTAATAGTTTGGTTATAATGGAACAACTGACACCTCAGAACACGTTTGGAAATAAATCTGAAGAAGAATGTGATAAATTATTCTGAATTATATGATATAAACAATGACATTAGTAAATGTGCAAATTTTAATAAAGACTCCACATATTTTTTTGTTTTAATGGTTTTATGTTCAAAGCTAGGAGATGGCATTTGATAATGGTTCTTTCTCAGAACCTAGATTTACATTTTGGTACCAAAGATCATGGCTGTCATAAACCGGTGTGCTCTTGGATTTCAGTAAGTGTGAATAATTTAATTTCTGCAAGTAGGTAACACTAGGAAGGTAAAATTGATATCAGAATCCCTCAGCTGTTCACCTCCTCCTCTGCTCATACATGTCTGTGTGGTTCTCTATGCCAAGTGGAGAAATACAATTGATAACCAAATTCAGGAAGAAACAAAGAATTTGGAACAATTTTAATGGAGTTTCTGTATGGGCTTTGTAACAGACAAACAGTTTGGTCTCCCACTATAGACCAGATAATTTAGTGACTTCTTTGAATTATACCAATCATGCAATTAATGGGAAAATAATTGTAGAGAATTATTTACCTATTATATATGAGAGCAGAAAGCATAACATGCAACTGGTGAGATTTCCCTGGTTATGTGAATAATGTAGTATACTAAACCACATGCACAATAAATGCTGTCTGTACACACCACAAATATTGAAGATGCTGAAATCTTTTACCCAACATATAATTTTGACATATTTTCTTGTAACCTGAAAAAACATAGTAAGAAACTCACTTTTCATAGATGTAATATGTCTCATTAGAGGTAGAAATTTTTACATTCTCTTTCAGATAGAAAGGTGAAAATTTTTATTCATCAACTGTGCTTGTTTCTGCTGCTGGAATTCATGAAAATTTCAAAGGCCATCTATATTTTCATTGCCAGTTTGTGAATCTTGCAATAGTCTGCTTATAGAAACAGCACTGAAGAGTGACTGGTTTTAATGCTTATGTGTGAAACATGTGTCTATTTATATTTCTTTGGCCATCTGAGAAGCATTTGACCTGAAAGCCTGTTCTATTAATTGATATGATATCAAAGGATGCAGGAAAATGCCTTAAATGTTCGAGTAGTTCTTGGGGGGATGCATCCAATCTGCAGTGATAAAACACTCCGTTGAGCATCTCTGCTCTTAATTTTCTGATTAGTCATTCTCAAGAGGCACAGCCTTCTCTGAAAAACTCAGTGAGACAGCTTGAGTTCAAGTTCCAGTGATGCTTTGCTGTGTATGTCAGCATTTCAGCAGTTTTGATGGTATGAGTCAAAGAGTCGCAGTGCAGAGTGGATTTGTGGAGGTAACTATGTTCACTTATGATAACAATTAGGATGTCTGGTGTATGAAAAGGTGCCAGTGTCATCTCTTCACTTCAGCTTGTGTAATCGGAACTGGTTTGATTTTCCTCACAGTTTGGGATCCCTCATTCTGCAGGACAATCTGCAATCTCTGGCTAATTGACTCCACCTCATTTTGACAGAGCCTGACTTGCACTTAACCTTGCTTAACTTAGCTAAATATCAAGCTGCATAGACCAAGTTTGATTTGGAGGACACCTAATCCAATTCTTTATCTAGGCATGACTACTTATTCATCTAGTTTTGAGGCAGAAGAGGAAAGGGAAAAGAACTTGGATAGAAATGTCTTCATTTTGTGCCATCACCATGAAATCACAGAATTAAAGATGAGTGCATCACAGTTCCCTGCCTGAAGCTGCTGGGGTTTCTATGATTGATGCTGATGTGAATCATAGATTGATGCTTGCACACAGTGATGAGGCATACTACAATTATGTAAGGGTATACAAACACACCTACGCTGAGGCAGGTGCCAGGGTACTCCCAGATTATTGTTAATCTTATGTTTTCCAAACAGGTTACTCTTCTGAAGTGTCTGTCCAGTAAATAGCAGCTGACAGTGACTAAATACCAGCAGACATGTGTATGAAAGCAGACAGATAATTCTTTCTTTTTAAGAAGTGTGTTATTCTGCATTGCACATTCTGAAGGGGAGAAATGGAAACAAGGTTGGGGTTACAAAGTACAAACCTCATGGAATGTACAAGATAGTGCACCTAATTCCTGATTAACATGGAAGAATTATGTGGCAGAAAATGATCAGAAGACTAATGATCAGGGACCAGGTTGGACAGAGATAAAAAAAGGAAAATGTATTAAAAAATTTCAAAGCATCACAATGCAGTAGAATTCACACAGAATTTTCCTTTGTGGAAGTAAAACTGTCTTCTGGAAAGAAAACACCATGTTTTCTGCGTGATGGGTGCTGGCCATGTCACTTAGTGCACTGCACCACAAAGACTCCAAAATTAGCTGAGAAATGAACACGACCAGTCTGGATTTCTAGTGGGTTAAGATTCCCAGTTATTTTATTGTAGCCTGTAAATTAATGTTGGGTAAAAGGAGAAAACCTTTGATTATCAATATTAATCATCTTGTCCACAGGTGTTTTCTGAGAAAAATCCCACATATCTTGCTGTTCATTCACGTGCAGTTCACTAATCCCTACGGCACAGGTGTGACTATTTCTGGAATTAATCTTTAAGATTCAGTGACAATGGTCTAGTATTTACATTAAAGTTTGACTTTTAGCCAGAAAACAGAAAAAATCAAATCCCATATATATTGCAGTGGTATATTTGTTTGAGAAAGGAGAGAAAAAAGGAAACTTCTCACTTTTCATAAGTTTATAAGCCCAACCAGGAAAGCCAACCTTAACATAATTTATATTTTATGGATGAGAGTAGAAGATAATCTTAGTGCAAAGAGCAGATATGCTGTTGTTTTCTTTCTTTGTTTCAAGTTGTATACTCCTTGATTTTCCTTTTCTTTTGGCACAAATTTGCTTAATTTTTCTTTTTAATTTTTTGAGGGCAATTATAGTAATGAAGATCTGAAACATTTATTGCTGAATTAGAACAGCCTAGCGGGAAGGGCTGAGTCAGAATGAATTAAAATGATTTCACAGAGCACACACAAAGCCTTTGTGTCCTAAGGAATGGCTGAGTAAATAGCAGATATTTGCTTGCTGAATAAAAAAACACCACAAAACAGCCTTCAACGCACTCTGGCCCCCTGCATTCTCAGTATCAAGAGCTAGGATGTACCCAGCATCAAGTCACAGTTCTGACAAGTTCAAAACTCCTTTTTTGGTACTCTGGCTGTCCAGTAATTTATTATTCAGATTTTGTGTACAGATATTTTGCTGTCACAAAATTTTTACCCTTCTCACTTTCCCTTTCCATTGCTAGAGACAATTTTTTTGTCAGGGCAGTGGCAAAATTATGGCCAGAGTTAAGCACAGTAACTCTTATTTTGCTCTCTAATGCTTCCTGTGTGTTTTCTAGGGAATTGGAGGGGCTCCTGGAGAGCCTCCAAATGGCTGGGACAAGGACTCTATGGGTCCTTAAATAGGGACAGGCAGGAAGAACCAAAAAGCATTACTGAGCAAGCTCCATATTTGTTAGCCCCCTATTTGTTAAATATAAATGTGAAAAAAATAAAGAGTTTTCATGAGAAAAAAAATCAACTGACTAACCATTTAAACATTTAGAAATTATCACCATTTTTTTTTAAGATGGGGCTGCTTTTTATCTTAGTCCCTTATTTCCTAGTCTGTCACAGTTTACTTGTGCTGCAAATTTAAATGAACTTAAAGGTCTCAAAACACCTGTTAGGAGCACTAATGAGTGATTCATGCAAATATTCAGTATGTAGGGAGAGCCTACATATTCTTTAAAATATTTTCTGTAAGTATCTGACCCTAATGCTGTCATAAGATAACAGCTCTGCTCTGAAAAAGAACTTTCTTAACACAAGCATTAAGTGTTTTGAGATCTCTGTGCATATATTTTAAATCAAATAGTTTAAAAATATTATGTATAGCATGACTAAATGTCAAAAAAAAATATTATTATACATTTATGCATACCACATGCACTTTATGGAACTTCTGGCAAAGAATATTTCTAGTTGTTTGGTATTCCTCCCTGTCAAGATAGCCCCCCATCATTTTCCTGGTCTTTTATGGAAAGTGTATTGTAACAAGCAATCACAATTTGCAGTTGGTAAAAAACTATGTGAAGCTACTTTTAGCCTTATTGCTTACTAAGTTGTAATTATAAATGGGGGCTGCAACAATGCCATCAAGCATATGTGAACTGCTTGGAATTCATTCTCTTTCCATCACAGAATATGCAACTTAAATGCAAAAACAATGCATCTTGAAAAATCTTGTTTTCTTGTCAGACATGAAATAACATAATTCTCTCATTTTTTCCACATTTCCAAAATATCATTAGTGATTAAATGAAAATATTTGCATAGAATTAAAAAGTAAAATTCAAGAGCCACAAAAATAATTCTAGTGCTGACTATATATTTTCCCAAGGATTTTTTCAGTACTTTAATTGTCCACTAGAGAAGATTTACATAGTTTAAGAGATACAAGAACTTTAGTCTGTATTTCTGTGTTTCTTTAAGAAAAACAGGAGTTTCTTAAAAAAAACCCAAAAATGTAAATTAAACTTTCTGACTAGTATTGACAGCAGGCTGTATTTCATACTGTCTCCCTGACAAATATTTAGATAATGTTGAGGAGACTTATCTTTTATAATTTTACATTCTTTGCATTTAATTAACAGGCCTGACATAAAATTAGAAGGTCATTGACTTGAGCACACATAGCAGTTGTAATGTTAGCTTTTAATTCAATTATGCAAATATCAAAGCATAGATGAAAAAGTTAATGAAAAACCTCCAAAATTACATGCATTCCCCAAAGCTCTAAATCTTTTGAATATGGGACTAACCAGGGAAAATCACATCACCATCTCTTCTTTTTTGTTGTTGAAGTAGCTTTAGAAACGTTGTGAACTTTTAAATATTTTTAAATAGAGCAATAGTTAGCTGATGTACTAAGTACAGAGAAGTTCCATGTAAATCCGTTTTCTTGCAAATAATTTTATAGTTATTACATTAATGCTTAGTGGTATTGCCATTTGTTGTATATTTGCCAGTATGATGTATCCTTCCAGAATTTGTCTATGCAGAAGTTTTTGAAGTTGTTTTAAATAATCAGAATAACTGTCTTCACTAGTAAATGCAGATATATTTTGCTACTTTCTCTTCAGTGATGAAAGACCGTCTTTAACCATGCCAATACTTAGATGATCTCTCAGCCTTTTTTCCAATTTCCATATATTTGTCTTACAGATTACATTCTTTCATAACAGAACATGTTCAGGTAAAATGAAGCTAAATGGCATCTCTTACAGATATTGTAAAACCTGCAAAACACACATAAGAAATAGAGCCAATATTTCCTTTTTCAGCTTTACAGCAGTGTCAGTAACCATAGTGTCTCTAGTTGAGTTGTCAAACGCCATATTCTAAACTAAAAATTCTGTATTATGAAAGCCCTTGATCTTGCAAATATTTTGTTTCTCAACATATGCGATGTAAAATTCATCTGAACCTTTAATATATAAACTTACCTCTGCTTCCCTGAACTTGGAGAGCAAGGCAAATGATCAAAAATATTAATCCAGCTTTCAAATGCATACTGTCTGTTGATCATTCAGTTTTCAAGACCAGTCATGCAGGAAACAAGAATATTTTGGTCAAGTAGAAGAATTCTGAAATCCCCAAATGTCTTTATTTTTCAGGTGTCTCCAGCCTTTGACTGCATTGAATTGCAGCTATGCAGAGTGCAACAGGTGCCGGAGTGCGAGAGCTGGGCGAGCCCCTCCGACGCCCACACTCCTAACCCGGGGAGCTGGAGTGGTAAGACAAGAGTGACGAAGTTTTAAAAAAAAGCAGTGTCTGTTTCTGGAATAATCTGTTTATCTGCTGCTCAGACATAATCCCTCTTACGGTCCAGCTGGAAGAGCTTTCTTCATCTTATTAACCTTCTGGAGCGGCATCTGTCAACCCCAGAAGACTTCAACAGCACCATGATAAACAAGGGAAGTCTCTTCTAGTTCCCATTGCCTTTGAGCACTGCTCCTTTGGGCATTCTGGAGCTATGGCATGTGAGCACAGGGACAGACAATTATGCTGTTTCCAAACCAGAGACCAGAAACCCCAGGGAATCCCTCAAGAGAGCTTTTTCCTGAAAGAACATGCAGTGCTGTGCCTGGCAATCCTGTCTCCTCTCTTGTGCCACAGGGCTGCTGTGCAATATTCCTGTCGGAGCAGTGATGGTGATGCTCTGTGACAGCGGTGAAGTGATGACTCAGCAGTACATTGCTCAGGGCTGGCACAGTCTGATGCCAAAGTGTGGCTGGGGCAGGGAAAGTGCTGCACAGTAGGAGGAAAAGAGAAAGTGGTGGGAAATGCTGTTTCAGGCGCACAGCTCTAACTAGGCCAAAAATTGGCAGTGGCTGAATTCACTGTTCCAACAGCTCTGCTCCAGTTTCACAGATAACTATTCCGGGTACAAGTTGGCAAGCATAAATGTTCCATACCCTTTTACTTTCCAGTACCTCTTTTACTGTTGTATTACACCTGAAAATCCTCCCAGGTAGGCATTTCTAGTGGTCTCTCCCCATTAAACATTTTTGTCCAAGTGCTTTAACATAAAAAGTATCTAGACTGGCAGCAAGAGACTGTAAGTACAAGTCACTTAAAGAGCAACCTTCATGTGAACCCAATCAGTATTCTATTTTTACTTAGGATTTAAACAATGGTAACCTCCCTCCCTTTCCAAGATTTTAACTACTCAGACCAGCTACTATGCAGACTTCGCTGGGACCAGATAAGGTTTGACTTTTTTTTTTAGTGTATAAACTTTCATGCACCTTGTTTTATTGGTCCAACAAAACAAGTTAAGAATACCTTGCCAGCAGCACAATGCAAAGTGGAGATGATTAGGGTTTCTACTGAAGAAAAATGTACTATTATACAAGAATCATTCTTTAGCAGTGCCAGTATTTCTCTTTACATGTTTTACATATAATAATGTTATTGTATGAAGTGTAATCATAGAAGTATTACCTGTGTGAACCAGTAAGCTTTAGCAAACATTTATATGCGTGGTATCTTTGAAAGATGAAGATCCACCCATATGTTATCTTATTTTTAGCTACTTCAGTTTTCAATCTGCTACAACTGGAAGCAAAAAGAATTTTTCTCAGGGTAGTGGAGTCTGCCATTTCTGGTGTCATCTGAGAATGTGGAATTAGTGAAAGGCAGATGATTTCCTCAGAGCACTCTGGGTACTAAGATCCATATGGAATTTGGTAGGAATGTGATCCTTTAATTCCATTAGGAATCTAATTTGTCAGACTACATTTTGAAAATGTGCAATAAAGAGATTTGCTTAATTACTCTAGAAACTGGTTAGTGAAGCCTGGGCTAGGAAACAGAAATCCTATACCAAAGCTTTCATATGAAAGTGCATTTTTGAGCCATTCACATGTTGTAGAAGGCAGACATTTAATAACACATTCTTATCTTTCAGAGATAAAGGCACAAGAACACTCCTAAAATATGGCACTGTTTTTAGTGTCAAGATATGACTTAAGGAAAGGATTGAGCTCTAGAGGTAAACTATGATTAAAAATTTGTAGGGCAGGATTGAGATTATGCTTAAATCGTAAATATTTCAAGCTGTTTTCTGCTAAGGCAGTCCCTTATATGTAGTTCTACTTAATTAAGAAATTTTGTAACTAGCCTTGATAACAGCCACAGGGGAAGCAAACAAGGATGATAAACACTCATTAAAAGTAAAGCAATATTATCTAGGGACCACTCCATCTCTAAATACTGCAGAGTTTAATTATGGGTCACTGTTAATTAATCTAGAAGTGTTTCTTCTAGTTGGTTTGCTATCAATAATAATTATATATTATTAAAAAGGTGATTTTAAAAATTCTACTGAAACTCAATAGTGCATTACAAATATACTGCCAGGACATGGGAAGGGCAAAACTGGATGCCAAAATATCCCTTTGCCCAGGATAAGCGCCTACAAATGGGTTAAATTTACCTTGTTACTGGTCATCTGAGTGCATTGCTGCACATATCCAGAATAATCACTGATATGCTGCTTAAACACAACTAAAGCTGTTTCCTTTAGTTGCAAAAAAACCCCAAACCAGACAGTTTGGGCGTTCAAGGATTCCATTCAGAAGACCTGTGTTTAAATTACTGGTAAGTCTGGGGTTCAGGACTTTGCCACATAAAGAGGGCCTAGAAGTTGTTTTGCACAGTGCTGAATTTTAGGTATCCTACCAAGGTATGTAAATCAGAGTGCCAGCTAACTCATGTTACTGATAAAAGAAAGTAATATTTTATACTATCAGCCACAATTTATACCCTCTCTGTTCCACTTCAGGTAATTTCTGTCCCCTGAGCATTTCTCTACGGGTGTAGCCAACTGTTTTCCTTAAAATTTCCACACTGTGTTTACCTGAGAGATATTTCTCACCCTGGGGAAGGGGAGATATAAAATTTTGAAGTAAGTTTTGAATAACCTCAAGCCTTTCTCTGGTATTTGTTATTTCCATAAGAGCCAGATAGATGCTTAGTAACCAACACACATGGGGCACAGCTTCAGGCTTCTGATTAAAAGTGAAGAACCCTGGATTATTCTGGCCTCTTTTCTGCTGTTGAATTTGGCCAAATCAAGCCTTATCTCTCAGCCTCCTGATCTACAGGGACAAAATGGAAAGGAAAATTTAAAAAAAAATTCAATGGTGTGTCATACTCTTGTCCTGCAGCAGCAATATTGCCTAGTAAGACTAGAAATTGGAATGAGATAGTGGTGAAAGTTTTCAGAAGAATGGAAGGGTTTCCCTAGAAGTAAATATTACCAAGCCCTGAAATCTTTGGCCTGAAAGAAAAGTGACATAAAGGTTGAGAGAATGATTCAATTACTCAGTTTTTCTTGTAAGACAGAAGAAAGAAAATACCCAATTTAATTTTCAGGCATCTATTGCCTATCTTCTTCCTGAGCTTTTATATTTTTGATCTTGGCAGCTTGCTGAGATGAAATAATTTCCAATTGAATGACGAAATCATAAAATTTTTCTTCCTTTAAGAATAAGATGGAATCTGAGACATTTTTTGAACAGTAAAACCATCTGGGAATGGGATACAGAAGCTCCTCCAGTTGCAACAAAATCAGATTCCACAAAATCAGTCAAATGCACTGAAGGCAAGCTGGGAACCGGGTCACTTTTGCTTTCCTGTTCTTTTCCTTATTTCTTTATCCATTTATTTGCCATTAACACAGATAAGATAGTAGATTAACTGAGTCTTTGCTCTCATCCATGACTACATTTAGGCACTGAGCTGCAATCCCTAACTCAGAGTAACTTTCCATTAAAGTCAAGCTCACTGCTCAGGCCGAAAGCAAACTCGTCTATTTTCTGCAACCCCTCTCTCCTCCTAAACCAGGAGCCTGATGTTCTGCTGCTTTGCAGTTGGACAGACCATGGTGGAATTCTAGTCTGAATACAAAATTGAAACAGGTGATGCATGAATGCAGATCTTAATTGTCTTTCATGAACATAACCCTGGGCTACTTCTGCAATTAAAAACAATATCTCCAGGTTTTTCTGGGACCTTCAGGAATCTTCGCTATTATGCTGTTGCTATCAGAGTTGCGAAGTCCTAGAGCCCCTTATCACTTAGAACAGGAAAAGTATTGTGTGCATACATTTACATGAAGAGTTACCAGTCAATATATCTCTCAGTACCACTTGATCCCATTACCTCTGCTTTCTTCTGAAACTTTTTTAGACTGTACACTCCTAAAAGGATTAATATACTTAGATGCTATTCAGTGACAAAGGAGATAAGGGTATGAAAAAAAGCATGGTAGTAATCGAGCAATTCAGCATAATTATGAGGAAAATCCCTCAGCCTGCTTTAAGATGATCACTGATAAACAAATGATGCTCATGTTGATAGTGATATGACTTTCTTTGTTATTTTCTAACATCTAAATGGAACTAAAAGGATTTTTTTTCCCCTAGTAAGCAGCAAAACAGCAAGCTGATCACTGCTTCCAGTCAATGGAGATAAAGACTGCAGTACATCTGCTCGAAGAGATTATCATTCACTTGCATACCAATACACAACCTTCTGTTACTCATGGGGCTGCCTTAAGTTTCTATCCTGGGGAGTCCTAAGGAGATGAAACATCTTTCTTCCTATGCTTTGCATGTTGCTTTTCTCTTGATGCTGGGAAATGATCTTTCTAGATTTAGCTGATAGATAACCTGAGAGATTTACTGTTCACAAAACTCTCTTGAGCAGGGTAGCAATTTAAGTTGAACATTGTAGTTATCAGCTTTAAAAAAATGAAGCTATCAAATACATCTCTTTATGTGAAGAAAGCCTGCAGAGATGGGATCTTATGCCATATTTTTTCCTCTAAAGAGAAGAAAGCTGGTAGCTCAGTTTCTTTCAATGGTAATAGGAGATGCTTAGCAGTGAAAGAGAAGGCAAGAAGGAAGATGTCTTAAGTACTACATGTACTTGTATCTTTACACTAGCTTAGTTTTTCCCTCTTTGAGTATAATATAATACTTACTCTTTGTTGCTCAGCCTAGCAACGCTCACTTTTTTTCTTTGTAGTTATTCCTTGCCATTCACAGCATCTGCATTTGTTCATTGGGGTTTGCTTTCTACATTTACCATGTGAGAAGGAAGTATGAAATTACTGTATTTCCTGTGCATGAGACTGATCTGGTAGGCAGGAGTTTCTGGAAAGGTCTTCCAAAACACCCTAATGTGTGCTCCAGGGTTGTATTCCACTGAAGCTATGGTTAGAGGGAGAGAAATTAAAATCCTACCCAGAGAGATAAAAATATATGCAAATGTATGAAAATTTATTTTCATTGTGGAAACAATATATATTTTTTACCTAAGAGTTTCTTGCTCTTCTTTTTTCAGGAGGGGAGGGGTGTTGCTATTGTTTTCTGAAAGGGGCAGGTGACAATCAGCTGAAAGATCTGACTTGAAACTTCCTGATCTATAAGTGTGGTGATAACTGTCATTAACAAAGTTAGTGGCTGTCATAATTCACAGTCCAGCAGAAGTAAATATAAAAATTTAATTCCAATATTTAATTACAAAATTTTATTTCCAATATTTAAGTATAGGAAAATAGGATATAGTGTGGAGATTGCCTTTAATTAGGCCGGGCAAAGCTTTGAGAATTTTTAAATAATTTAAGAACCACTAATATGCATATTGTTGTTATTTCTACTTCAATTTCCATCAATAATTTCCTCTGTTTGAACTCAGAGAAATGCTGTGAAAAACCTCTTCTGACAATGTTGCTTCAGGAAGCAGGTTGCCTGTCAGCTGTACCAGTATTGACCTCTCATCTGACAAGATTGTTTTATGCTTTTGACGGAATCCTATCTCTGTGTGTCTGACAGTATCATGCTTATCCCTGTTTACATAATGGATTCTGTGTATGTGCAGAACCTGGTTTTCCCAGGACTATTGCTGCTGGTTCCTTCTATGGAATGTCACAAAATTGGTTTTGATGTTGTTGTTGGCACCACTAAACTCCCTTATGGTTTACCTATTATAACATTACCAGTGTGACATTGCCATTCTCATATCATGCTTTGTTTCTTGTGTCCAATGTTACCTTATCTTGCACTGTTAAATGAATTTTATTACTATTACTATTATCAACATCATCATCATCATCATTCTCCATTATTTCTGAAAGCCTCTGAGCTAACAGGGCTTCATCTGCATCTTGTAGCTGCATTTTTGGAAATGAAGCTGATGCAAAATAAAGGTATAGAAACATTTACTTTCTTTAAAACCATGCTATAGCTCTTGGTTTTATTGCTCAGTTGCTCTTTCTCATTTTGATATTTGGTACTGAAAAGCTTTAAGGGAAATATCAATTAGATGAGTTTTTACTCGGTATCCCTTCCAAACAGAAAAATTTTGAATATTTTTTGGCTATTGTATGTGAAGATGGGTGTGTTGTTAGTGTTTCAAAAGTACAGTAATTTCACAATTATAAGCTGCACCTGATTATAAGCCACACATCGGGGTAGCCGGGTAGACCACTGGATTTGTCCATATATAAGCCGCACCCAAATATAAGCCGCATTTTTTTATTATTATTATTATTTTTTTTTTAGTGAGAATCCATGTGTGACAAAGTAACAAATTAGTAACAGAATCACGCCAGGGAGGGGTTTGGTGTCAGGTGCTCAAGTTGCAAACAGTTTTCATAGACCAGCGAAGCCTTTAAAGGCAGCCCCAGGCGCCCTTCCCAGACGGTTCTCATTTCTGCGTTGGCATTTTGCTGGGATTTGTCCATAAATAAGCTGCACCTGAATATAAGCCGCACTACTGGGGTAGGCTGGATTCTTCAATGAAAAAGGTGCTGCTTATAATCATGAAATTACTGTAGTTACTGAAAAGTTGTTCTCATACTTAAAAATTGCCTCTTCACTTTCATTAAGCAGCTTGAGAAGTCGTCATGTATAATTTAATAAGGTTGTGACCTTGTTTTTCTATGAAGATGTCAGTTACATCGCACTTCCAGGTTTTTTTTTTTCCTCCTTGCAGATTTGTATGTCTGGAAGTGTTTGCAGTTTCAGTGTACTATTCTACAAGGCCAAATGTATTATACATGTATTACTCTGCATGCTGAATACAGCTGGGATTGTTTGGCTTTCAGAAGAGATTACTCAGGGGGGAATCTTAACAGCATTTAAAAATACCTGATGAGAAGGAGTAAGGAGGCAGGACCAGGCTCCTCAGTGCTGCCGAGCAAAAGGATAGGAGGCAATGGTTACAAACTGAAATATAAAAAATTCTATTTGAACAGACTTTTAAAATATAAGAATGGTTGAACTCTGGGACAGGGGTCTCTAGAGAGGTTGTAAGGTCAACATTCCTGGGAATAAGCAAAACCCAACTGAGCAGCCTATTCTAGCTGACCCTGGTCTCCGTGGGGGTTGGACAATGAGATCAGCACGGGCCCCTTGCTCACTCAGCCATTCTGTGACACTCTCATTGTGAGCAGCACTTCAATTTACTGCAGGGCCTCGACAAGACACCTCCAGCTCCAAACAGTAATTTCAAAGGGATTCTGTGATGTGGCAAATATATTCACACGCAAAGATTTTGGAGTATAATGCACGCAGAGCAGGAAGAATTATTCCATGTACAATTAGGAGTCTAGGAAGCTGAACTTCAAAGAAGGAAAAGTTTAATCTGAATAGGAAAAAAAATACAGAATTTGTTCATTTCTGGAATAGAATTCTGTGATGAGGCAAAAATTTGTGTATTGTTAGAAATGCTGTTAATAACTTGTTGAGATATTTATTTTTCGTTGAGATTTTTATTTTTCTATCATCATTCTTTCTGTGATTTCTAGAACAGGCTTCAAAATTTCAAAACCTTGTGCATGCAAATTCTCAATTAAAGATAACCCTTCCGCAGGAATGAATGCAAAAATTGATCAAAGTAGTAGGATGGGAGTTCAAAAATATTTTCGTAATATAAGATCAATATATATGTGGTTAAGTTACTTCCAGAGTAAAACCTGCATCCTGAGCTGGGGCATATGGTTGACTGGAAGGGAGAAGGTGAGAAGAAAATCTTGCAAACAAATCCCGTTTTCTTTCCCTTTCAGTCCAGAATAAACCCTAAATTCTCAGTCTTTGATTGACATTTTTTATTAATTTAAAAAAATCACATTTTGCAACCAATTATTTGTCCAAGTACCATTTTTTTGATTCTTTCCCCTGGTCACCATCTGGCCTCTCGTCTGGTCTCTTTCCCCTGTGTTGCCATCTGCTTTCTCTGCTTTCTGACCTTCCTATTTCATTCCATCTCCTTATTTAATTCTGCTTCTTTCTGCAGTTTTCTCATCTCTTCAGTGTTGCTCTCAACTCCTCTGAAGTTGCTTTCCAGCCCACTCTGGTACATCATTTTGAAAGCTAAGAGTGGAGTGAAGGATTCTTGTGTTTATTAGCTACCCCTAGCAGATAACTGCAAGGTAAAAAGTGAGAAACTACTTTTTTTATCTTATACAACACCACCATCCGCTGGCAGTTCCTCCATCTTTCCCTCTGCTTTTCACTGATAGCTATAGCTATATACAAGTAGCTCCTGTCTTCAAAATTTACCAGACAATTGCAATTTAGAAGGCCAAATAGCTTACCTTTTATTAGGAGAAAATAAGCAACTGCAGTGTACCCTCTTTCTACCTCCCAGCAGATTGTGTTAACATGGGGGTTTATTTAGCTCCTTTTCAGATATCTTTTTAATTTCAATTTCTCCTTCAGCATTGCTCCCTTCAGGTTCCCACAGTGGCCTCAGCTTCTTCATGCCTCAATGCAACGAGGGCTGTCCCTGGAGGGCGCAGCCTTCAGAAACCAGGCACTGCTGTCAGCTGAGCTTAAAGCTCTGCTCAGTGCTGATGGAAGAGGATGTATGTGGGTTCCTCTCACCTTACCCTTGAGATAATGGAGCAGTGAACTGGGATTCCTCATCATTCTGCTCTGAGACAGCAGAGAATAGGCTCCCTCTGGGATCCAGCAGCTTTTTGCATCACCCTGATGATCAGCCAGGCAAATGGTTTTGGAGGAGCCAGTTCAAGGCTGATTCTGGCACAGAAGAAGTTAAAACCAGCAAAATTTCTGTACAGCCTCATACCTGTGTGAGACAGTGGCTGGCTGTGTGTCCTTATTCCCAATTCAGGGCTTCCTCTGTGCTATGCACTTGTTGGAGGTACGACAGGGTGGTGCCTCTGTCCCCATACAGCTCACACATGGACATCTGACTGCTTTTTTGCAGTTCCAGTTAGGAACAGACACCTTCTGCAACCCCCTGAGCTTCATTTCTTACAGAGTCTGAGCTCAGCCTCACTCCAGACTCTCTCTGTGTGCCTCTCCTCCCTCCCTCTGGCCATCTTTAATATCTATCCCCTGTTCTCTGTCTTTTTGTCAAGTAATCCCTTACTAATTAAACTCTGCCCAAAGGACAGGTAAACAAAAGTAGGTGAGCTGACATGAAATTTGCCAGTTCTTACTCCTCTTGCTCTGCTTGTGTGCTTAATCCTCTGTCTAGCTTTTATCTTCCTGTCTATTTAGATAAGAAGCTGCTGTGGAATAGGGATGCTGTGTGTGCATTGTACAAGCCCCACTTTCATAAACACACTGGAAACAAATAAATGCCACTATCACACTATATTTGAAGGTCATCAGAGGCTGTCTTGAAGGTGCCATGTCTCAAAGGTATTAGTGGCAGCTGTTTTACTGCTGTCTGAGCTCTGTTTGGGGTCCTGCTTCTGCGAAAAGGTACTTTTTGTGAAACTGCTCACATTCTCACCAGGCTGGAAGGTTTGTTTGGGCTTAGATGTTTTCCTGGATGCTAGAACCTGTGGAAAATTCCAGGGGAATTTTCTAGACCAGCATTTTAAAACAAACAGGTCTCTTTACCCTATCTTCACACGTGGGGACTCAGCGTTAGCTCCAACTTGTCCCCTCAAACTTGTCCCCTTGAATAAATTGGGATGAAGGAAAAAGAACAGTGTCTTTGGAGGATGTCACTGCCCTATATTTCCTTCTTTTACCACAGATGCCTCTGTTTTCTGTTTGAATGTGCATTTTTGAGAACTTCTGTAACTTGTGTAGCAGTTCCAATAGTCCATCTGTGTTTATGTGCAGCTAGTGTTGAAGCTGTAGCAGCACACACTGAGCATTGCTCAGAAAATAGAGACGAGAAAAAATTAAGCATCTCGGAACTGCACAGTTCCATATTAACTTTTTAGCAGTGACTTAATTATCTAATTTGAAACAAGCATGATCATCCTTATTTAATGCACAGAACACGTGAAATCCCAGAGTAGCATCCCTCACCAGGAGCCCATGCAGGATTTTAGAAGCTGTCTTGCCTTGCCCTAGAGTCTCCACATGAGTAAGTGTGGTCATGACACATGAAGAAGTTCCTGCTTTCCTGGGACCTGAGTTTTCTCTGAAAATTATTTGTGGCTCTACATGAGGCCCATTTGCTCAAATACCTTAGAGACATTTATCTGTGAAATGGTCTTGCTTTGTAGAAATTCCGTTGCTAGGATGTTGGCTTTATCCTAGGAAAGTGATAAGCATATTTCTATCTAAACTTACAAGAGCAAAGTAAAAACAACATTCTGTCCTACCTTGACTGTCAAATTCATATTATTCCCTTTTTTCTTTCCCTATATTTCCCCCATTTTCTCCTTTTCACATATGAAAACCATGTCTGTATATCTTGGTGTTGAAGCTGGCTCTCTGTTCTTGGCTGGAAATAATTAACTATTTTGGGAAATCCAACCCCTTAGAAACAATCCAAGAGAATACTTCACTATGCTAAAATTCCTGAATTGGTATTATTGTGTCTTAGTAGTAATGCAAATTAGACAGCTGATTTTAAAAGACAACAGTACTTATTAAGCAACTTTTTTGTTGCTTTTGTGTTCTAAGGGCTTTCATGAATATGCTTGTGGAATATCTCTGGATGACCTCAATTCCAGGTCAGGACTTCAAGTCAGATATATAGGGCAGGGTGCAGTACAAATTGTTGATATTTAGACTTTCTAACTGGCAAGAGGTGCAGTTTCACATGCTGGTATTTCCAGGACTGTAGTTTCAGGTTTTGGGCTGTCTGGGTTTGGACACAGACACTTGCCACAGCTGCTCTGCCAACAAAAATTTTTTATGCCAAACAAAGGATTTAAGGGTGAGATGTTCACTTTCACAGAAAGTCTGACACTATTAGTATATGAAGATATCAGTGGCCACTTTTGAGAAAAATTGCATTTTTTAAAACTCTGTGCTATAAAGTATAACATACCTGTTGATAAAATTTCCAAACAAGTTGGGACTCATGACGGTCAGAAAAGAGAAGTTAATTTACATAGATTAAAAGAATGAGTTCTTGGAGTTACAAAAATGATTAAAAAAAAATCACACTCAGATTAGCAAAAATACCTCATGATGACCAGGTGTTTTGTCCAGAAGCATAATGTAAAATATAAAAGCAAGTGTAAAACCCCCCCAAAAAACCTACAAAATAAAAAGAAGTTGGAATGCAGATATTGTGATGAAATAAAATGGATCATAAGGAAGAAGTAAAAACAGAAGAAATAGGAGGTACAGTAGCAACAAACACTTAATGGTAACTACAAGAAAAATAGAAATGATAGAACGGAAAGGAATATAATGCTATATATAAGCACTCAGGAAACAGATGTAATTTTTACTTAAAACATATACAACTGTGCAAAATTCAGGAAAGAGGAATGCAGAGGTGGTCTGAGTTCCAACCTTACATGTACTTACAAATCCATGAATAGGATCACTGCCAGTATTCCTACATCAGCTGTGAAATCTACTGCAATATGACAGTCTGATCAAATTTTTATCATATATAATAACCTCTTACCAGTATTCAATTCTCTAATGTGGTAACAAAGTCTTATCACATATGTGACAAGATTCCTAATAATGAAAGTAAGATACATTAAGTACCATGGTAAAAATTTTCAAATGCATTAGAATGCTCACAGCAAGACTTTTGACATTGATTTCCTTATGTACCTTGGAAACAGTGCTTACCCAGCAAATTTCACAGCAAAACAAATAAATAAGCAACACTGGTGAATAAAAACATTTCACTACTGGATTTGTGGAAGGAATATTGGAGCCATGGCATGCCTCATGGGAGCAGATTGGATAAAAATGGAATTCACTGGGAGGAAAAATGCTGCTTGCATATACCTAGGCATAAGTGATTCACCTGAAAAATAACACTTTTATGTAAGACAAAGTATTGGCTATCACCATGAGGATGATTGAGAGGCATAAAGCAAAGATACAGAGCTCCTTATTCAATATTCTAGAGCCTACCAAAAAGTACAGAAATGTTTCTGTAATGTATCATCATTACTTCAAAATTGGGTCTTTATTCACAATGGAGGAGAAATGTTTTCAAATTATATTTTGCTTTTCTGCAGCATAGCAGTTAATGGCACATAAATTTAAATTGCTATGAATTATGTTACATGCTTAATTTTATTGCATTCATTAAACTATATTACTTTCCACAAAGAACAGTGTGCTGTAGAATAGTTGTCAGTTTAAGTGTTTTGTAAAACTAACTGAAAAGTCCCACATGGGACTTACTAATTTTCTTCTATAGAACTCAGATATGAGTGCAGACAGTTCTTCAGAAAACTTGCAGAGACTGAAGACAGAGCTTCTGCTGCAAGGAAAGAAAGCTTCTCCTTCCAGAAAATTGCACAGATCCAGCAAGAGCAGATAAGTATCTTATATTTGCATTACTGAGACTTCTTGTAACCGTCTTAGTAGACTGGATTTGTGCTTTTTTAGTGAAAGTGCATTGCCTTTCAGCTCTTAAATTAGCTTTATTCTAATTCCCATTAACGCACAACAGATGGAGAGCTATAATCTGGAGGGTCCTGTAACTAAGTCTGCCAAGTGTACTTGTGTACAAAAGACTTGATTCCATCATGGTCTTGGCTTGATTTCTACAAAATGATATACCATTAACTTAAAGTACATAATCAGTTTCCTAAAATCTACTCAATCAATTTTTAAGCAGAGTGCAGCTTACATGAGTGTGTTTGTCTGAGTGAAACCCTGGGTGCATTCCATTCTTATGTTCATAGTTTTCCACTTCAACATAATACATGTATTAGATTTTTTAGATTGTCAGCTATGATTTACAGAGGTAGAAATCTTAGAATGATAAATAAGTAGCAAAGACATAGTCTAAATAGGATGCTAAGAAAAATGAACAATTTGTTTTGGATTCAAGATTTCTATTTTTTCTGAATTGTGACTGGATTATAAAAGTAGTTTGTAGTTTCAGAGACATCTTAATTTTTTTTACACAAGAATCTAAATACATCTGACCTTTACAAAGGTTGGTGCAAATTTAGAATGAGAATGTATCATGAACCAGAGATTTCTCAGAACCTCTTTTATAATATATAGCTTATTTATGTCATATTTACAGAATATAAAAATAGTGAAAACAGTAGGGAATAAAAGTTTCACTAAGAATCTTTTTGCTGAGGTGCTTGTTGAGGGTAAGGAAACCAACACAGTCCTACATATTTACAATAAATGAAACAATATAAGTGAAAAGATAATAATACAGAGATTTGTTAAATTGCAGAGATTGGCTTCCCATCAAAGTGCCATAATTTATTTCAGTGCTATAGTAAAGCAATTAGAATAGTTTCTACAGTTGTTGTTTCTGTTACATTTGCAGGGATTTTTTTTACAGAGAAAAACATTTAATATGAGGGAATTCTGGTGCTTCTGAATATATTTCCACTTCGTAATATTAAAGGACTTTTTGAAATTAAATGACAGCTGCTGAAGCACTAGGGAATATAACAATATTGTACAGCATTCATTCAGTTCGCCACCTGACAGAGAAGAAAAGCACCTTTTCTCCCCTGTTTTTGTGAGACTTATTTCCCATCCACAAATTCAGAATAGATACTTCGATACTGATGGAAAATTCTGAAATTCCTGTTTGTTGAGTGCATTACAAAAATGCATTCCTTCTGCTGATTGAACAGATGATACCAGTTCTTTTGATGTAATGAAATGGGCCTGTTCTACTTTTACTGTGCTCCTGTTGAAGTTATTTATAGTCTCAAGGGAAGCAGTGTGTAGCTTTTTACGCTGGAGTTTGTATTTTAAGATTTATTTCTTATACCTTTTAAAGCTTAACTAATTTGTAGTTAAATTTGAGAGGGGATTGGTTATAAAATTGCTGAGTCCAGAAATCTCATCTGATGAGAAATCACAGCTTATGAGAAAATCAACAGGTTTCAGCTGCACAGAATCTACTTCTGAGAAAACCAAAGGGTTTTCTTCCCCACAGAAATTACATTATAATTCTGGAGACTCCATATTGCATAAGGAAAATGAGTAGAGAGCAAATGCCAGAGCTGTACAAAGGCACAGAGTGAAGTGGAGAGGGAAAGTACCAATATGCTTAGAGCACATGGAGAAGTCAATTGCATCTTTAGCTGTCATTGGTAAAGCTATAAGTCTAAACTGGAGAAACTGTATGAGCTGACAGTCAACAGCACCTTGTCCTGATAAATAGAAGGAAGGATGCTATTTAACTGGGATTAGCTAGCTGATATTTCTGGATATGTAAACACCTGGATTACATCTTCAAAATGGTAAACAACAGGCCTTCTTAAAGAGGAGACCTGTTAACAGGATAGTATCAGGCATAAACACAGCAAGCAGACTTCCCAGAACTGACCTAGTTCAGCTTTGTGTTGTTTACCAGGGGTGTAGCATCCTACCAAGTGTGCAGGGACATCTAATGACTGAATCAGAGACTGCAACTAAACACACTCAGGGCACCTGAGCACACAGGAAATAAGAGGTGTACACAGGATAGGCTGGGGTGGCTGCAGGCAGCGGAGAAAATTACAGTAATTTTACAATTATAAGCCGCACCTGATTAAAAGCCGCACTTTTTTTTTTTTTTTTAAATCGAGGATCCATGTGTAACAAAGTAACAAATTAGTAACAGAGTCGCTGCCAGCTGGGTTTGGTATCAGATGCTCAAGTTGCAACAGTTTTCATAGACCAGCAAAGCCTTTAAAGGCAGCCCCAGGTACCCTCCCAGGCTGGCTCTCACTTCTGGGTTGGCATTTTGCTGGGATTTGTCCATAGATAAGCCGCACCTGAATATAAGCTGCACTACTGGGGTAGGCTGGATTCTTCAATGAAAAAGGTGCGGCTTATAATTGTGAAATTACTGTACCTCTTGTACATGGAAATATCACCTTATAAAACACAAAGAAATTAGGAATGCTGAATGAGGCTTTAATGGAAATAATTCAGACCAATGCAACATTAAAGCTAATTGAAACGGACTGAAACCAGCCAGCTCCCACCTCTTGTATTTTTGCAACTGCACGGTATGTAGTTTTAAAGTGACAGGATGTATTTATGCGTAGAAAATCAGAGTACTGCTTATACAGGAAAATCATCTCAACAGTCTACTAAAGGCATAAGGATTTGGGCAAGTGTAATTAGACTAGTATTCTGGGAATTTCAAAAGCTGGATTGAATTCTGTGTTCATCTACAGACAGCTGTACGACCTTCAGCAGAGTCCTTGGGTCAGATCGCCAAGGCTGCAGTGAGGGGGAGTTAGAGGCTTAAAAGCCTTTGATGATTTGGAGCTTTGTTGATCAGTCTAGCTCATTTCCATGAAACTTTCCTTTCTCAAGGCAGTACTGGGAGGACAAATGTGTTAAAACTGGGCTTTTATGGTGCTAAGAGAAGGACCAGAAACAGTTCAGAACTGGAAGGCTGTTCTTGTGCACAGTTTCTGATCATGCCTTTACCTTCAAAAGGTGCATGCCAGTGCTGGATTGAATCATAATGGTGTAGATTTTCTTTCTTGCAAGGGACTAGCAGTTTTCTTGTGTTTTGTGAGGTTTTTTGTTTTTTTTTTTTCTTTTTCCCTAGGTGTCAGACAAGAGAACTTCAAGTCTTAATTAATGATCTGAATGAAAACACCAGTAAAAGGAATGTTTAGCTGGTCAGTTCTGTTTTCATCATGAGATGACTCTACAGTGAATGTGAATTTTTATAAAAATTTTCATGGTACTCTGATGTTATTAAGACTGACTGTCATTACTTGCTTAGCTTAAATATTTTCTGAGGATTTATAAAATTTCAATTTTCCACAAAAATAATAATAAAAAAGGAAACCATGACAGATTTCTTCTGTGTTGGAAATGTCAGTGAGCTCTGGGGACATCTCTCTTATTGTATAGGCCTTTCTCCTGCTTTTTAGTCATTGATGTTTCACCATACAATTTTTTTTCTCTTAATAAAATCTATTTGAAAGTTTCACTCCTGAGGAAAGAAAGCAAATTTCTACCTTAGAACAGTCTCTTTGTAGCTTTCTCTTATAAATTGGATTTTTAGGAATCATCTTTATCATCTTTCCAGCAGTTCCCGAAGCATAAGTGATAACTTATTTGTAGAAAAGATAAGGACTGTTTTAAGTTTGTTTACATAAGATTAGAATAAGGATCTTACTTTTGGTTTGAAAGAGATTGTTTGAATTTACCTGCACTGATCCAATTTGTGCTTTTCAAACAAAGATCATCCCTCTAAAATTATTAGAACCTTGTAAACACAGAAGTGTAGATACAGACAGAAGAAATAATATGAAAGTGTATTTATGCCTTAGCTCATAACTATTGGTTCATCTACATTGTTGATTTTTTAAAAGACAAAAAAGAATTTTTTTTCAAAAATGAAATTATTCAAAAATTTAATAATAATTCTTTTCTGCTATGTAAAGTTGAATTGATGGCAGCAATAATGTGCTCCTTTCCTGATCAAAATTTTAAAATGTTTAATCCTACACAGTGGTAAATATGTTCAGTCTCTTTAGCACCAAAGGCATCATACCATCTTAACTTATAACAAAATTTGTCCCAAAGTATTTATATTAAAAAAAAATAAAAAAATATATATATATATATTGGCCACTGTAAAGCATTGTTACTTACACCTGCTCTGTTTGTGTATGATTCTAGAAATTTTTAAGGTTCTAGACCTTTAAGGGGCCACCTAAAGGAATTAGAAAAATGGTAAACCTAATCCATGGCTGATGTATGCACTGTAATTGTATTAAAAAAAATAAATGGAACTTCTCCTATCTCTCACTGTGGTCTGAAAACAGAGCCTCAAAGTGTCAAAGACGTCCCCATCTCTATATGTACCTCAGTGAAAACTAAGACAAGATTAGAGAATATCCCAAATAGAAAATAAATTATCCTGAATTTATGTAAAATTTTTAATGCCTCTTAATGGGATACATTTCATTGGAATATTGTCCTGATTCTATCACCTTTCCTATACAATATTTCCTGTACAATTTTTAGCAAGAAATTTTCCTGGTTTGAGTTTTTCCCAGCAAAATAATCTAATGTAATGATGATTTTTTGAGGCTGAATTTATACGAGCCTGTATCTTAACAACCCTAGCTGGAGGCACATATAATAGTTGCAGAGCATTTCTATTACAGTGGTCATTGACAATGGATCAGGCTAAATATTTTTCCTGATTTGTCTGTCTTATTGCTGTCACCAGTGGCAAATTGTTAGGGGAAAAGTAGAAGTAGTAGTGGTAGTAGTGTGGTAGTAGCAATAGTGGTAGTAGCAGTAGTAGTAATTGTCCACAGAATTTTATGAACCTCCTAAATTATGTTTATGGTCTTCCACTGTTTTTAGTTTATTTTTGGTTTTGTTTTGTTTTTGATTTTTTGTTTGTTTGTTTTTTGTTTTTGTGAGTTTGCTACATTTTTTTTTTTTTTTAACAAATAGCCAAGTCTCTTTTCACAGTTAAGCAATGGATTCACTTTGACAAATCTGCCACAGTTCCTGTGCTAGACCTGTGAGCTCCTGAACCACCAGGTGGAGGCCAGACAGATAATTCTGGGTCATTTCAGGTCTGAGACCTCAACCATGGTGTGGCAGAAACATTCTGGAAACTGTGTGAAGCTTAGCGGAAGTAAAACATTTTCAGTAGATTTTACTGATGTCATTGCTGCTGCTTTAAAATTGCTCTCCTTGAGTCTGGTTGCCCTGAAGAACTTCAAGGTCCTGGCCAAGGACTGACTTACTGCCCTTAAGGGAGCACCAGGAGTGCCATCCCCTTCCCACTTGTTATCTTGTAGATTGGTTTGTGGGCTAATTACAGTAATTTCACAATTATAAACTGCACCTGATTATAAACCACACATCCAGGTAACTGGGTAGACTACGGGATTTGTCCATAGATAAGCTGCACCTGAATATAAGCCTCATTTTATTATTTTTTTTTTTCTACGTGATCCATGTGCTACAAAGTAACGAATTAGTAAAAGAATCACGCCAGTGCGGGGTTTGGTGTCAGGTGCTCAAGTTGCAAACAGTTTTCATAGACCAGCGAAGCCTTTAAAGGCAGCCCCATGTGCCCTCCCCGGCCGGCTCTCACTTCTGGGTTGGCATTTCACTGGGATTTGTCCATAGATAAGCTGCACCTGAATATAAGCCGCACTACTGGGGTAGGCTGGATTCTTTAATGAAAAAGGTGCAGCTTATAATCGTGAAATTACTGTACTTCTCTTGAAAATATCTGGGAAATAAATGCCTCAGTTCCATCTGTTCTTCTGGGGATTAGTGTTGACTTGATTAAATCTGCGTTTCTAGCATTTCACAGGCCACATCCAGAGGGGAATTAAGACTTAGGTGCACCCTGGCTTCACTTGAGTTTCTCCTAGAGATGTAATACTCTGGAGCTACATTTACTCTGAATCATGTCTATGTCTATAACAAATTACTGGTTTACAATCCACTGTAGCAGGGGAGCAGCTAAGAAGCAATAAAGCTTTGAAGAAATACTTAGACACTGGTCCAGCTCGGTTGCTTGGTTTCCTGTTAAAGGAGGATTGGAATGTTTAAGCAATAATATGACTGGGAGGTGATTTATCCGAATATGTTGTGGTAAACGTCTCATCTGTTAAATTTATAAAATGTCTGCATGTTTTTCTTGTAATCAGAGATTCTCAATAACATATACACAGGTTGCATAAATACATTAGGTACTATTTTCATTGAAGGAAAATTCTTTAGGCAAATGCTTCTATTCTAGCATGGTGTGATTTCAATAATTTTTTGAGATTGTTTCAAGCCCTTGAAAAGTTGTTGGCTTCAGGCTGTTTATTTTCTTGCATTATAAATTTCTTTTACATTTAAGATAACTGAAGCATTTGTGCATTCTGGAAAAACTGAGTTGGGTGAAGTACTTACCCATATTTTGTGGCTTTAGATCTCCATTTTAAAAATTATTTTTGATAATTTTAAGATAAGATTCTATGAGTAACATTTCTTTATGCAGTTGAATATGGAAAGTGTAGTTTTTGTTAATGTAATCACCTTGTTTAACCAAGAAAGCAATTTCTAACTCACTGTGATAAGTAAATGAAACACAATTGGAATTTCCTTTTAATTTGAAAGATAACATTATGTTGGAGGCTTAATGTGAAATCTCTAAGTTGTGGAAAAAGAAATTTGTCAGCTCTAGTTCATGTTTGTCTTAAGTCTAATTTTCTTTTCAGGGCTGACACTTTAAAACCTCATACATGTAACTGAACACTGAAACAGTATTGCTTAGCATTTCTTTTTGATTTGTGAAAGACAGAGGTGTTGAGACATTTCTCTATGTTGTAGCAAGGACTACTTCTATGAGATTGCAGATTGGTTGAGGTGATTATTTAGAAATTATTGTCCTTTTTCTGAACTTCATGAAGTAAATGGAAGGGACATAGAAACCGTGATGCATAAATGTGATAAAATTTCAGCAGTATGCAATTGCCTCAGAAAAAGAAATCATTTAACCTGATGCCTACTTATTTTGTGCCATGTTTGAAGTTGATTGCAGGTTTGCAGTTTTGGATGGCATACAAATTATCTTTAAACACACAGAGACACCCCTTAGCACTTAACACATAAACTGGGAAAAGGAATGATAGGCTATTGAACTAAAATCTGCTATCCAATGTTTTTTCAGACATATGAGGTGTGCTTCTTAATGCTGACTCACACTTCTTAAAATTTGCTTTAAATAACTAGCTTTTGTCGGACTGTCAGCTGGCATTTTACAGTGATGGCATTCATAGTGCAAAATCAAAGTTTTTCTTATGAAAGAAGGAAAATTTAGATATTTTATAAAAAGATTCCTTTGACTGATATTGGAAAGCCTTTATATTGCAGGTCATATATAGGACCAGCATGGAAAAACTTCCTCTGTGCCTTCTTTTCCTAGGGTGTACAAGTCAATTTCTCTCAGTCATTTTTCATTGCATCTTGTGCTCTAGCCCTTGACCACCCTGGTGGCTCTCACTGAACTTTCTCCAGTGTGCTAATGTTCTCCTTGTGCCCTGGGAGCCCATAACAGGACACAGGATGCTGCATGCGGTCACTCCACACAAGCAGAAATTCTGATGAGCTCAGTGGCAGACAGAGCTCGCATTTCCCAGCACAGGGGAGTGAGTAAATCAGCCTAGTGGTGAATGGCTCCTGCACATCCCTCTTTTCATCCCATGGTGCTGAAACAATTAATCAGCATCCAGCCTAGATCAGTAACTACATCAATCCCTAGAAGTTTTGGAGAACGTTCTTAACTTTAGTAATTATTTTTTCCTTTCTCTTTGCTAGCACAAAAAGAAGCCAAGTCACTGTCTAGTGAAAGGCCATTTATAAAGTCAGTATCACAAAGTGATAGTGAAAAAGTGCTTTGCTATAGCCTGAACCTAACCACTGCCTACGGAAGATAAAACTGTAAAAGAAATCAGTGAATTTTCTAATTCAGAGGAACCATCTTGTTTAGTAGTGATGGTTGCATTTTTTATGCAAGGATTAATTTTCTGGCTTCCTCTTCACAGAATAAGCTAAGGTTTTATTTTATACTTGCTTAGCCCTATTGCTTTTATCTTCTAGTTAGGACTGGCCTCCATTTCTCTCAGTAATGTCAAATTTGTTATTTTATGTCTTTTGACTGAGCCTTGCTGTGGCCATCTTTTCAAAGCCATCAGAGAAACTACTTGGTGAGGAATTAGTTCTGGGCTAAAAGAGAGAAAGAAATTTTATAGGCTATGTCTTTAGGCTGTGTTCTGGGACAATAACATATAATTCCTATTTTTCATTAGGTGTCATGTTTTATTGTTTAGTAATAAATTAATCTGTGTTAGATGTGAAGGAACAATTTTCAAATGATTATTTAATGACACAACCATAAAATATATTTGACTTTGCAGCCATCATGGGCATGTTAGAAAACATTCATTTCGACATTCTGTGTGTTAAAATGACAGAAGCCACATTTCAGATATTTCCATAATCATGGAAGCTCTTTGAAGAAGAGTAATAAATTTATTGCTCACTTAGTAACAATGTGAGAATTAACAAAATCCCACTGTTATCCTCTCAAGATGGTAAAAGCATAGTTTTATTTCTCTACAACAATTATTTTATCTAAACATATTCAAAAATGTTAAGAGGGAATGAGGTTCTCGGTGGTTTCTTATGCTGGCATTGTGTCATATTTTTATTTTCAATTCCTTGATTTCAGAATTACTTACAAATTGTGAACTCTAGATAATAAGGATCAGCCTGGAGGACTTTCTGCCTTTTCTGTGTAAACTCCTCTTTACAGCAGAAGCCGTGTTGCTATTATCTTCTAGATACAAATGAGTTCTGAACTTAAATGGACCTGCTTGAATGTAATAGGAGTTCAACCTCACATTTAATACAACATTGTTTGAAAGTTTGCTATTGAATAGGTTTAACTTTGTCGAGAAGACACAGAGACACATACCCCTCTCATCTCATAAAAAAAAGACATCTTCAATTTCATTTAGATCACTGGCTTGATTTTGAAGTTTTGTTTAATTTGTTAATCTGTGAAGATATTTATTAACAGCCAATTTACACATTTTATTGAAGGTCAAGCGTTAACATGCTATTGGGGACTAACTACCTCCTTTCTTTCGTTTGGTGAATTTATACATTAAGGTACTCTCACTTCAGTAAAAAGCTGTCAGGAAAAGAAATTCACTTTTTGTTATGTTCCACTTGTGCCTATTGAAGAAATGTGTATTTGAATGAGGAATCTTTCCTCCTAGATACAATTTAATATAACTTAATACAACCTGTCCTTTTGCTGTTGCCTGAAAGGCAGATTTGTTTGTTCATAATATTACACTCTTCTACTAGGAAAGAATGTATCTTCTGAAATAACCTTGGATTGGCTAGGGACAGGATTAGTTAGAAAAAGATGCTGAATGAAAAATAAGGAAACACAAAAACCTTATTCTGAAATGAATAGTTAAAACAAGAATCTTGAAAATCATAAGTATGTTTCTACAACTTGGGGGTAGGGAGAGAAGTGAATTTCAATGTCTATTATGTCATTATGAAGGTATTTCCTTGCCTTATAATATGTTATTTAT
>VRYO01002297.1:71004735-71021624 GCA_009812075.1 Sialia sialis | reverse complement strand
CTTCTTAGGTCCTGTTCTCCTGTTCTGAACTAGGTTAGGAGGCATAAAGCCATATCAAAAGATAGTAATTTATGGGTATTTACATAAAAATACCTGTACAGCATACACCTGTATGTCTATTATTTATGTTTATCTTTAATTTCTTAAGCCTTTGCTGCCTAAAAAAAAAATTTAGTAAATCAACTGAAAACTTCTTGATTGAAGTAATGCTCTTTCTTGTAACATGCCATGATAAACTATTCATCGGCCTTCTGCTATTCGGTTGCAAAAAGAATTCAGTGGCAATTATAAAAAAAAAATCTCTATGTTTCCCAGGCTTCTCACCTAAATATTAAGGACATTAAATGTTTTCTTTTACTAAGATGGAAATAGAGTCGGGGAAAAATATACCTCCTTTATAATGACATAATAAGAAATGCTGTTTTCAGGAACAATCGCTTCTTTCAAAAATGTCAGCATCGCTCTTGACAGAAAGGTCATCAGGGAAAGTGTCATTATGGATATTGGCAGAGACCTGGATACTTTCATAAAATCTCTTTTGAATGATACAGCACTATGAAAGAGCAGAGATGAGGCCAGGTGAATTAAACATGTGTATGCCTGTGGCTTTCATTAAAAAATGTACATATGAATTTGAAATTTTTTAGGCCTCATTTGCCTAGTATCTGATTATTCCTTAGCTAGTGATCACCTCTAGAATTACAGTAATTTCACAATTGTAAACAGCACCTGATTATAAGCCGCACATCTGGGTAGCTGGGTAGAGCAGGGGATTTGACCATATATAAGGCGCACCCGAATATAAGCCGCTCTAAGCCGTGTTCTTTTTATTTATTTATTCATTTTTTTCCCACCCGGCAGGGTGGGGGTGCTGCTGAGGGGCCAGGCAGTGCCAGGGCTGCGCCGGGAGTGGGAGGCGGCAGCAGGACGCGGCAGAGCTGGGAGGGGCCAGCCAGCAGTGAAGGGGGGCAGCGCTGGGAGCGGGCGTGGCGAGTGCTGCTCGCCGGGAGCTGAGGGGCAGGGAACGCCTGCTCCCCCCACAGCTTGTACTTCTGCCTAGGCAATTCTCCTAAAATTGTCCATAAATAAGCCGCACCTGATGATTAGCCGCACAGCTGGGGTAGGCTGCATTCTTCAATGAAAAAAGTGCGGCTTGTAATGTAATGGTGAAATTGCTGTAATACAATATTTTGTTGATAAAGTACCCAGAAATAAAAGAGCTATGCCTAAAATTTGTTTGGCCTCGCTGAAGTTACTCTAAAATATTGCAGTGTCTAAGAGCTAAGTTTTGAGACCAGCAGCATCAATAGGTAGCTAGGTTTCCTACTTGAGCAATCAGGAAAATATGTTTTTTTTAAGTCAGTCTCAAAAAGCCACAAATTGAACAAGATGAATGCAAACTCTACATGAAATGAGTATAAAAGTTACATATAAAAATACTGGGTTTGAGTTCTTTGTCTCTGAACCTCATGTCTTATCTTCTTTAAAAGCTTAGAAGTGAGGAGGAATCCTGGTTGATTGTGATAACCATGCTCTATGTCAATACTCTCTGATGTGGTGCCTATCCTGTTATAGACTTGCTTAATGGTTGGACTTCTCCAGACAACTGGAAATGAGACTCTGTACTCCCTTGAGGAAGGCCTAGCATTTGTATGGGGACTTTGAAATGTGGCTCCAATATGCAGAATTATGGCCAGTCCATCCTCAGCAGTGTTCAATTTTTAAATGATTTTTTAATTTATTAAAGGGTTTGGGTTGTGCTGAATGCTGTCAGTATTTTCTATTTGTATTATGAATGATCATAATATGCTGAATATATTAGACTACTGTAGTGATTAGTTGCTTTGTCTCAAGATTTTGTGATTTGTGTCACAGGCACTCCAGAGCTGGTCATGAGGCCTGTGTCCAGACTGTGCAGATTACTTGAATATATCATGAAGTATCCTGATTGTAACTTTAAAGTAAAACAGAAAAAAGAGCTATCACCAGTTTCTAAAACTTTTTTTCCTACTTGTGCAAGTTCCCTTTAAGCATTATTCCTGTTTAAATTATATTCTATCACTGAGGCCATACAGTGAACTATTTTTATTACTACCAAGAATGAATGAGGGTGTTTTGGGATAAGCATTTGAGATTTTTCGCCCCCAAATTTTACCTTATATGTGTATAAAAAAGACATATTTTTTGCTTAAAATATTATTTTATTTCTTTCTTCTGGGAATCATTCTCCTTTTCTGCCAATGTCTGATTAAGCAGAGGGATATAAAATCCAGTGAACAGATGAATTATGTTTTTAATATAGCAGTGTTTGAGATTTAAATATACTCTAGCTGTTTGCCTAGGTACTTTTTTTCATGCCACCCTTGGAGAATTTTGGCAACTGTGACATGTATGCCTAAGGAGAAACACCAAGGAATGATGAAGTATAATGCAGAGACAGATAGAGAAGGATTGAAAGATGAGAATTCAGATAGTAGGAGCTATTGTTTATGATTTACTTCTGATAAACTGAATTATTCTGAAAATTCTGATTTAGAGATAAGCAGTCAGCTAGGATCTGATGAAATATTACTTGCTGGATGATGCCACTGTGCTTAGTAAAATGTTAACACAGCAGGTTCCCCAATGGTAGCCAGAGAATTTAAATTGGTCTGGTGCCATTAATATTCACCACTGCAGAATCAGGACAAACTCCACCCTTAGATCCAAATAAGGCAATTAATGTAGTTTTGAAAAACAAAAAGCAGATTCTTTTCTGTCTTTCTGACTCAATGTTGCAAGGTAATAACACAGGATCAATGTGTCCCCTACACATGGGTTGGGAAGTCACTAAGTATGTTGCACAGAAGTATAGTGATTTCATACATATAAGGCGCACCCTTTTGACTAAAATTTTGATTGAAAACCAGAAGTGCACCTTATAGGTCAGTGCGCCTTATATATGGACAAAGTTCTGAAATTTGCCAACCAGAAGTGTGAGCCACGAGCACCAGCGGCTGGGCCATGTGGGGGCAGTGCTGGCTGCTGGGTCGCCTGCCACTAGAGCCGCGGCAGCCGGAGCCGGGGGCGGGCAGGGGTGCCAGGGCCCGCGGCATGGGGAGGGCGCCTGGGGCTGCGTTTAAAGGCCACGCTGATCCATGAAAAATGCTTGCAAATTGAACATCTGCCAGTAAACCCCGTGATCCATTATTGATTCATTACTTTGTTGTGTGCGGATCCTCACTGCAAAAAAATGTGTGCCTTATAGTCCGGTGCACCTTATATATGGACAAAGTTTGGAAAATTGCTGATAACTCGGAAGTGCGTCTTATATTCTGGTATATATAGTCGTGAAATTACTGTACTCTGAAAATAAGTGTGGGTGTCTTTGATCCCAGGAAAGAAGTGGCATCAACCTGTGCTGTATAGCCCAATAAAAAGAGCTGAGATGTAAAAATTTCTTGCACTCTTCTGTTGTCAGTGCCCACAGTAGCTTTTCTGGCTGAAGTCTGGCAATAAAATTTTTGATATTTAGATTGTTCATGCATGGGACTATACATCTTCCATTCAATTTCTCTCTGCATATGTAGAGGGTGCTTGCCATAGGTTAGGTAGAATGGAACCTGGCAATTGAAGCAGAATTTAAATTACTTTATTGGTTATTCACTGCAATATTATAGC
The DNA here is from genome assembly GCA_009812075.1 of Sialia sialis. Lineage (NCBI taxonomy): Eukaryota > Metazoa > Chordata > Aves > Passeriformes > Turdidae > Sialia > Sialia sialis. The sequence goes on along the minus strand of VRYO01002297.1, from coordinate 71,017,964 downwards.
ACCTGCCTTTTCAGGGAGCAAAGAAGAATTCCCAGTCACAAAATATGATTGTGATTTAAAATGGATCTCTCAGAAATGTACCCATTTGTGTCAGTTCATCTTCTGTTCTGACTAAATTCAGTAACAACCATACACAGGGCAGTCTGTAACCAGAGTATTAAATGCACTTCATTCCTGTATACCTGCAACACTGAAGTTTTCTTCATGTAAGGTGTGTATTCAGTACCATTTGGTAAAACTGAAATAAATTCCATGCATATTGACTGACAAATACTACAGAAAATGATAGAATCCTACCTTCCTTCTGTAGCGGGTCTTTATCCATGCATCTTTTTTCCTTGCAGACTTTTTGCAGTGGACACCCTGGGATGCTGCCTAGAGCACCATTGTCAGCTTCACAGTCACTTCACTCTCTTTCCTGCTGTGCAACCATCTTTCATTGTCTTATCTTTCCCTGTGGTTCTTCTGTCTTTTTTTTTGCTCTTTGTTCTGTCATTTCATTGATCTGCACTCTAGCAAGTTCCCACACAGAGAAACATTCCCCCCAACACCTATCATCCCCATGCCAGAGAAAGCACTGAAGTGATATGATAGTTTCCCCTGTCATTTATACCACTTTGTCGTGCTTTTTGTTAAGTGTCAACTACTTAATATCTGTTTATTCTGTTCTGTGAAATGGCCTGCAGTGTAGGATCCCATATTAATGACTTTCAAAAGAGACCAAAATGTCATGTTACTCATGAGTTACTTGTTGAGGCTTGTTCCTAGCTGCATGATTAATTATGTAAGGTAAATAACTAATTTATAGATTGAATATATATGCAACTTTTTAATATATGTCTGTAATTATTTAATTTGTTCATGTATTCTTTTAGAATTTCCAGCTAAACTCTTATAATTAATGCTATTTTAAGAGTAAATGAGTGTAAAATTGCAGATGTCTTTGAAGGAACAGACTTCACTTAGGCAGGAGGTGGTAATTGAAATAATTGAGCTTCACATTGTAGTTAAATTTGCTTCCTGCTTCTTTCTTTTACAGTCACAAAAGAATATGGAATTAAGCCCTTTAAACTCTCAGATGAGATTAATTTCATGTCAGTGTACTTGAGACAAAGATAAAAGAAAAAAGAGTGCTTCAAATGGTTGCATGTTATTCCTCACAAAACAACTCCTGTTATAACAAATCTGCGTAACAGGACTTTCTATCTGGAGAAATAAAAAGGCAAGGCTGTGTAGTGTCAGAAACTGGCTGGCCTCAGAACAGGTTTTTCCATACATTTCAAAATGCTTGTGTGTCTGTGAGGCCCTTTCCTTGGAAGAGGAGGCACACAGCCCTGAGAACCAGCCATCCTTCCTGTGAATGCTCTTCCCAAAGCTGAGGGCAGCTCTGTGTGCAGGGAGACCCTGGCTGCAGCCCTCTCCATCCAAGGATGGGGTCATGCCTGCTGTGCCTGCTCCCCTCTGCAGAGCAACACCCAGGCAAGGTACATGGCTATTCCCTTCTGTCTCTGGCAGAAAAGACAGCTGAGGGGGCTTTGTTCTTGTCTTTTGTCCTGCTTCAATCCCATTCCTATGCCTTAACTCAGTCCTCATTTCTTTGACAGCTGTGCTGGAGTGATCTGGGTTAAAGAAACCTTCTGAAAGGAGAGGTTTCCTTCCCCTTCAAAGCATGCCATGCAGACCATTGCTCCTCATTGCTGGCACATCTTGAAGCACTCCAGAACCACTCTCTGCCATCTGAAATAGTGGATTCAGTGGTTTAGGGTCTTACCTGTAGCATGTGGCTGATGTTTCCTGCAATAAAGCAGAATTTGTGCAATCAGCTCATCTGAGAGCACATGGCTGAGCCTAAACATGTAGAGGGAGGGGAGAGGGATGAAAGGTTGGCTGTGGGTGAATCAACAGGTTTAGGAGAAGATAGATTTTGGAATCAAGTGGGGAATATAAAAGCTACAGCAAAAGGAAATGAAAAATGGAGCCATGGGATCCTCCGCAGGATAGGACTGAAATCCAGCAGACTAACAGGCATCAAGCACTGTTGTGCTTATTGAATAAGTTCCCATTTGAATAAGTCTCCAATTTGGACAATCCATTTATCTTCACTTTCCTACACTGGATGAGGTCTTCATTTTCTGGCTTTTAAGGGTTACTTAAGCCATGTTTGTGTAATACAAGTTTGTTCTGTGCCATGTTATGTAAAACTTTGCTTGTCTAGTTCATACACCACACAGTTCTTGCAGTAGATAAAAGACCCTGACAAGTTCCCTCCCCTGGAAAGGATTAGTTCTCCAAAGTTATTGAGGTTTAAGTGTGAAACAAGAAATGGTACCATACAAAGAAAAGAATCCTATTATTTTCTATTGTTTTTTCACTGAAAGGCTGTTCCAAAGAAAAAAGAAATTAATTTTTACTAAAATTGAATGAGAAATAAGTTATAGTAATTAGGATATCAGAGCTAACAGTAAATTCCAGTCTGTGTTTAAACAAAGAGGAGTGTGCCTTATGGTTGAGTTCATGAAGGATAACTAGCCATAACCCATTAGGAGTGTACATGGAATGTATTTGTAACTGCCCTCAATATTAAACATCTCCCTGTGCTCATGGGATCCTTCAGACCAGAGTCATGCTGACCTAGAATCATACCAAGTGCTTCTGAGACCCCTTTGTCAGAGAGTTGTTAAACAGGGAAGTTTCTACCATTCTGCCTCACTCAAGCTTTGGCTGATTTTCATGAACATATTCTCTTTAGCGGAGACTGATTTTCTTTTCTAGTTTGACAGCTTAGATGATCAGCCTTCACATGATTGCATCTTGCCTGTTTCCTACAGGCAAGTAACATTTTGCCTACATTTGTGACACCTTTAATTTAAACTGCTGTTTTAAAGTGCAGCTTTGGAGCCCATACTCAATAATTATTTGAAAAGCTGGGCAATGTTTAGTAGAGAAACAGATTTGCCCTCTGAGGGCTCCACAGCAGGATGCAGGACTCCAGATGGGGTTCTCATGAGAGAGAAGTAATAGGATCAATTCTCCCAACCTGCTGTTCTCACTTCTTGTGATGCAGCCCAGGGCATGGTTGGCTTTTGGGCTGCAAATACTCATTGCAAAGTCATACTGAGTTTTTCATTCATCGGCAGCCCTGAGTTCCTCTTCTCAGGGCTGCTCTCAATCCCCTCTCCACCCAACCTGTACTTCTGCTTGAGATGGCCTGGGCCCAGGTGCAGGACCTTGCACTTGTCCTTGTTTATCTTCACTTTTAAAATCTTTCAAACTTCTGTGGCAGAGACAGAAATGTGCCAAAGAAGTAAGATAGACCCTGAGATCTGGACGAATCATCAATTTCTTTGTGCTAAACAGAACTTAGCTTGCTGAATCTGGATTGTAGAAAACCTGGTTATGGAGAAAGAGCCTGAATCTTCTCCATATTTTTTTTCATATTTTCTGAATACTGTTTTATAAAATTGCAGGTTTTGATATGGGATTTTTAATTACTTTTATTTCATTCTATGGAAAAGCAGAAAGAAGAACTCTCTGATGTCATGTACTGTGCCTTTCTTAAGGTCTATAATGGTATACTTTAATGAGGTTCTACATAGAAAAAACAAACTGTTCGAAATTTAATGTATGCTAGAAAATTCACTACAGAAATTATACTCATTAAATCAAACCAACAACTCCCCAAACAATTTCATCCACACACAGGTACCTTCACCCACACCAGATAAATAAGCAAAGACTCTCCCTTGCTCATCAGAAGAATTAATTTATATGCCTCATTTGGATGAGAGTTACTTGGCCTGAAGGCGTTATAACTACAACAATACATATGTTTTCATCACAGCTCCCTCTTAAAATTTTAGGATTCAGCTAAAAAAGGGACTTTTGGGAACCTAGAATTGTCTACCCTGTAAGAGTCTGAAAATTCCTCATGTCACACAATCCACACAGATTCTGTATCTAGCTCTGCATGACAAAAAGTAAAGCCACTTTTCTTTTCCTGTAGTCTATCTGTTCAGCTGGGATAGTAATGAATTTACAGGCTACCTAGCTTATCCACTAATGTAACAGTTCCTGGAAATTCTTTAAATTGTTGATGAGCATCGTCTCTAATTCACCTGCTGCGACCTCATGCTGTCTGCTTGCCTCCCTTTCCCTTGTGGGCAAATATTAACCTTTATAGGTTTATATTTGCAAGCATTTTAAATTCAGCTTTAAAGCTCAGTAATATTGTTCCAGGGTCTTGATTTGGATCTTGCTGACTTCCCTTTGCAACACTGACTTCAAAAGGGTCAGTCTCGGTTTGTACTAGAGCTTCATAAACCTCATTGACAAGATGTGCCTACAGCAGGGTGTTGGTTTGGGCCAGCAGGGCTTTTTTGAAGTGAGTGTCTCAGTTAGAGAGATCAGAGATGAATTAAATTCCTTCTGATCAAATCAAGTTGGAAGGTGTGCTCCAGGAGCTCACCTGCTTTAGTTCAACAGATCACTGGCTGTCCATGGGACCAGAGAAGGGCCAGTCTTTAGAGAAACACTCAAAAAACGTCTATTTGTGTATTGTTACCCAGAGTAGGTCCTCAGAACTAATTGTTTTACCTATAAAACTGCTCTTATTGGCAGCTCTACCTCTTGCTAATGGAAATGTAGCCTCAACAGCCCTCAAATGTTATAATTTCTGTGCAGTCTTTGTCTGACTTGTTGTAACTAAAATGGCTGGAGGCAAAATACTCAGTCTGATAAATTTAGCTGCAGTTATCATAAGGAGTTACTGCTTCTCTTTATATGTTGCTGATGTAAAAAGGATTTTTTAGGCTACTGATGATGTGAATGCCCATAATTGTAGTTCTAAGAGTGTGTAGGTGTAGGACGTGTAAAAAGGGTTCTGTTAATCTGAGAAAATAGGTTTGAAAGAAAAGTTAAGAATGCATGAATCTGTCCTTCTGTCCCAAATCAAGAATGACTGCATGCAAACCATTACAGGTCAGTATTTGTGGAGGCTAGAAAGACGTAGTTTCTTATTCTGCAATCTAAATTGCAAACACAGTGTGCAAAATATTACCATTTTTTCCAAATAATAATTTAATTTCCACAGAAGCATAGGAGTTAAAAGATACATAAGCAGAGTTATATAAATCCTTTTGCAGAATTTCCTTATAATAAGTGGCAATTGGAAACTTTTCTGAATAGAATGCCTTAATGGGAATGAAGCTTTTAAATTTTTTATTTTGCATGTTTGTAATTTCTTTTGGAAAATTTCAGCCAAAGTGGTCCAGTAATTTTTTTCAGTAATTTATTTTCATCATTCTCTCTCCTTTGCTCCTCACAAACAGTAGTACCATCAGGGGAAAGATATTTTGTGTTGCCCATGCTATAATGTTCTGAGATTATATCTTTAAAATGCCCTAGTCTTCAAAGATGTGTGAAAAGTTGTGGGATTTTTTTATTTGTTTGTTTGGTTTGTTTGTTGGTTTGTTTGTTTTGTCGTGGGTAATCTTTTTCAATCTCCTTGAAAACTGAAATTGGTGAGTTCTTGGTAGAGAATTTTTTTATTTCCACAGTTAAAATGGCCAAAGAAATTCAAATGCTATTTTTCTTCAAACTGATTTTCCTCAGAGTGATCTCAAAATGATGCTTAAGCTGGACCTGTCCATTCCTATAGAATAATTGGATGTGGTTCTCATAGCCCAGAAATAACCATGCTGAATAACTGTTGCTGCTACAAATTACTTGAGTATGCTTGAGGTCAGGGCTACAGAAGCTTCAGCAGCTTTCCCTTAATTGATTTCTGGTGAGTCTGGTCTCTTGAAGAAGAACAAGTAATATTTCTCTTGCACTGGGGAGTAGAGTAAAACCAGAAGGGGCAAATGGAATAAATTTGAAGTGTGATTAGATAGAGGCTGGGTGAGGGTCAGAAAATGGGAGAAGGAACTGGTGAAAGCATTTAGTAATGAATTATAAAGAAAAGAAATAAAACAAAATATTGGATTTTGCTGTGACAATTTGGTGAGGAACAACAGATTTTCTATTTTTTTGGATTGGAGTAGGGGGAATAAATGGGAAACTGGAAGTCAGCTGTTCAAAACCAGAATGATTATAGCAGGAATTAGAATTGAAGAGTTGAAGAATAATCTGGGCTGGTAATAAGTAAACCATTTAGAACAGCTTAGGCATCTCTTGAGTGAAGCAGAATCCTAGGTCTGGGAATTGTGTGAGAAAAACTACATTTAGATTTGAACATCTGCCTCAGATTCAGCCATACATAGCTAATGCCATTGACCTTTTTCACAGATGTGTTTTAGGAAGATGGCCCATGAAGTCTTCAAATATTCTATTGAGGCCCTCTGTAGAAAGAACTGTGAGAGAGTACTCATAATCATATAGTGCCTATGTAAAAATGTTTTAAGAATGTGCAGAAAAGAGGCAAGCCCCTTAACTGAGCCCAGTCCATCCAAACAAACATCAAATCAGACAGGTTGAAAGAATGATGTGTGCCTCATAGTTTTTTTCCATCTCAGTGTTCTCAATCCAATAAATCTGGACACTATGACATGAAGTGGACAGCAGTGGTGAATCACAGGTGGCACATCACCTGCCTGGTACAACATCTCTGCCAGTGCTCCGTCTGTGGGCAGCACACAGACTGACTCAGATCTACGCACTCTGGAACCTGATGTGAAGTCACAGGACAAGAGCAAGATCCCAGGTTGTGCTGAGAGGTGTGGAGCTGCAGTGGGAGGGAAAGGGATGTGAGCTCCTTGTGTACCTGTTACTCTGTGAGATTTGACCAGTCTGCACTCAGAGTAGGATTATGAAACAAAATGTTGCAGTAGTTTATGCAGAGGATGAGAGGTCAATGAAGATGTCTCTACAGACAGTTCTGTCATTTCCTAAGTCTGAATTCCAGCAGCTGAATGGCAGCTCTAATAATGCTCTTTTAACATAAATTCTTCTCTGTATCATTAATTTGTAATTTTGCAGTCTAGCTGTAATTTGAGACATGTATTTATTGAGTTTTCTTCAGGAGGATGGGGACCTACTTGTGATTAATGTGGTGTCTTTTGACTACTTCATTCAGTGAGGACTATAGTTTGCCTCAATTCTTTGTTTGCCTCTCTGCACCCATTCTGATATCGCTATCTTTCTAGATATTGTGATGTGAGAATTAATCCTGTAGGAAGTATTCTCCCCTTTTCTCCAAACCCTTTCTCTTTCACAGCAGGCCCTGACAATACAGATAGCCAAAATAGCATATTCATCTTTGTAAAAGTAGATCAAAGGCTTGTAAGCAACACAGGTAGGAATATCTCAGATTCCTTTCTTCTTCCTTATGTAACTTGCTCTCTTTCCTTAAGGTAACAGGTCTTGAGTGTGGAAAGGGAAGAAATAAGGAGATTGGCTTACACTCAATCTTGAAAAAAATGAAAATCCTCTTGAATTCAGAAATGTCTTTTTAAATTCTAAACACATAGAGATTGCAAAGAGATGAAAATACCATATGATGAAGTGGTATGTTGCTGGTTTGAGCCATTTCCAAAAGCATTGGAGATGGAAACTCAGAGTTCAGGGTATGCTGAGGTCAGGAGGGAATTGTCTTAGTAGTGGTCCATGACAGAGTTTACTTAGGGCCTAATTAAGCTGATATTATCAGAAACACCAGCTATCCAAGAAAATTCCAATAACCTTTTGGTCCAATTAAATAGGATTTTTCTTTCACATTCTTCACCACTTTGGATCCCTATGCCGAAGAGTTTGTATCCTGTCCAGTGCTGCACACTAAAGTGCTTGGGAAGCTAAGAGCACATACACTGAATTGTCTTTATTAAACTTTGAGGAAAGTTTTTAACATGCTGTCTTTGAACATTGAGATTTTTAATAAAAACTTTGAAGAAGAGGTGTTAACATCTAATGTTTCAGTCAGGATGTCATGTAACGCTTTATTTTGAAGACATCATGGTTTTAGCTAGCTTCCTTGGTACCTGATCATAGCCCATAAAAGAGAATCAGCATCAAAAAATATGAAGCCATTTGAATTTCATAACCTTGAGAGACAGGATAAGGATTTTATATTATTTATATTTTTTCCCCTTAGTACATCTCCTAGAACCTTAGAAATAAATGCCCAGTGAGCCATTGTAGTGATGCACAGCAGCTGGTATAAAGGGGTTAGTTTACTATATATAATTAACAATGTGAAAATATGCTATTTTTACCCTTCATGCAGCTCATTGGCCATGAGTCAGTGCTGAGTCCAGGGATCTGATTTTAGAACAGCATTCTTAGAACATGAGTTGTCACCTTTTGTTCATTGTCTTTTCTTCAAGCAGCGGTTGGTGGCTTTGCAAAAGCAAGGAATAATTTGGACTTCAGCTGGGGACATAGGGCAGAATCTGCTTTTCCACAAGACTCTTGAATTTGCACCTTCAAGCACCCATTTTCAGGCTATTTGATAATACTGTTTCAAGGCTGGAAGCTGATCCAAACAGTGTTTCCTTTTGAATTTATAATCTGATCTGCTCTAGTGGGCTTCCATGAGCAGTTCCTGAAATTATTTCTGCAGAGTTCTGTATGCATACTGTACAAGGCCTTTGTGTAGAGCAAAGAGCTTGCTCATTTGAAGGTTCACGTTTATTCATATACTCTATCCCTTAAAGTATTTGAGACAGAAGTGGGGAAAAGATTCTCGTCCCTGTGCATTCTGGAAATATGGAATGTAACTTTGCCATTTAAATATTGAATGTCTAATTTTGCTTCTAAATTTCTTCTTGATAATTTTTCCATCATAATCTCTATTTTTGAGAACAAAAAGAGTATTTCAGATAGTAATGGAATTAGATATAAATAAATGATTCAATATGGAAAATAGTATCTCAACCGCTACAAGATCTGATCAGCTGGCAGCTGCCACAGTCTGGCTGTTGCTTTGGAAGTGTTGGGCTTGCCAGCTGGCTGCCTTGATGGGTTGCTGTGGATTTTTTGGGCACTCTTGAATGAGTCCCTAAAATAATTTCAACAGGTACAGCTTACACTTTTGTTTTCTACTACATGCTTCTGTTCGCTGGAAGCATTTTTCATCTTCTGTGTTCCAGCTAACATATTACCATAGCAAAATTACAGTAATTTCACAATTATAAGGCACACCTGGTTATAAGCCACACATCTAGGTAGCTGTGTAGAGTCCAGGATTTGTCCATGTATAAGCTGCACCAGAATATAAGCTGCATTTTTTTTTTTTTTTTAAGCGATGATCCATGTGCGACAAAGTAACAAATTAGTAACAGAATCGCACCAGCGCGGGGTTTGGTGTCAGGTGCTCAAGTTGCAAACAGTTTTCATAGACCAGCAAAGCCTTTAAAGGCAGCCCCAGGCGCCCTCCCTGGCTGGCTCTCACTTCTGGGTTGGCATTTCCCTGGGATTTGTCCACAGATAAGCCGCACCTGATGATTAGCCGCACTACTGGGGTAGGCTGGATTCTTCAATGAAAAAGGTGCGGCTTATAAAAATTACTGTATTTCCTTTTAAGTCACACCCATCTAGAAAACAAGGGTGGACTTTGGCAGTTCCATTGAAGGTTGTGGGGAGCTGTTTCCAGTAGGACAGTAGAGGTATCTACTGATATCTCTACCGAGGAGTCCAGTAGAGATATCTCTGAACTCTCACTCACTTGACTCCTTCCACCAAACTGGAGTTGGAGGCAATGCAGCAGAAGTGAGCTGAGCATTGTTCATCTGCTAATGCAACACAGTTAATTCACTTAACCCCTGGGATAAAGCTGTGCTTCTTTGGGACCACCAGCTGGAACCCTGTCACTCTGTGCCATTTTGCCATACAGGGAGGTTTGGGGCTATTTCAGGGTTTCACTCTCTGCCTTCAACAAGCTGCTTTGGCAGTTTGAAAACACTTTGACATCTGAGGTTTATCACGAGATCGAATTAGGGTTCACTTTGATAGTTAAAATATTGCCTGCTAATTCATGCTGGTCAAAATAGCAGCTCTTTCAACACTTCACCAGAAAAATAGAAGTGATTATTTTTGGTTGCCTGTGTGGTTATACAATTGAGCTGGAGGCACACTGCAATCTTTTCCTAGTTTGGTATTTAGACTAAGATCTGGGAATTTTTCTTGGTTTTGTTTTGTTTAATATGGGCGTACTAGGAAAAACAAACAAGAAAAAATTACAGCAGAACATAAGACAGACATCTGCAAACCCTTACAAGTTTTTTCAAGTGCAAAATGTAACTAAACTCCAGGGATATTTTCAGATATCAGAGCCGGTACTGAGCCAACTTGGTATTTGAAGACAGTGAAGCAGACATTTCTTAAAATCCAGTTTTGTAAGTGTTTTGCTCCAACTGCCAAAATAATACTTTTTTCAGAAATGTCTGGGTGGCCTTTCAATCTATGATATAAATAGTTTAAGGCTATTTTGTTTATTTAAGATACTAAAAACTATTTTAATGAAAAACTATGTGAGTTTTGAACTGGATTTTTCAGATGGTTTAGAAGAAAAAATGTTTCCGAAAAATTGGAAACAGGCAAAGCTTTCCAGAACTTTTTAACCAAATATTCTCATGTAGCCTATTTTTGACCAAATTTTCCATAGACAAGATTGTGAGCATGTTATCCCTCATGGTCTGATCTGTGATTTCCCTTGCAGAAAATAAAATGTAGGTGAGGCATGGACTAAAACTGGGGTTTGCAGCAAAAAAAACCCAAAACCCAAACAAACCAAACCCTATTTTTTTCTACCATCTGTATAATAGTTATTGCTCCCTTTCTAATGCAATGTATAAAACACTTTCTATAAAAAATATTGGTGTCAAGAGAGGGATTGAGGAAAATTTACTGTCAGATACACAGAAACCTGTTAACAAAGTTGCTGTCCTTGGAAATAATGCTCAAATTCCATCAAAAAAGACAGATGTGTGTTAGAACCTGAGTCTTACAGTTGACTGAAAGGCCCTACTTTTAAGTTGCTTGGAGAAAAAAAAAAGAAGAGGCCACACCTTCCCAATCAATTCTAAATTTTTATTCTCAGTCTATTCTATTAGTTCTAAATACTTACTTGCTCAAAAAAAAAATCAAACAAAAAAACAAAAGAGAGAAGAGACACCCTTAATTCATCCCAAAATAAAAAAGCTGCTTTTCTTCTTTGTTGAATACCATGAATATTTACATTTCTGATTCAAATATATAATTTTTCCCACCTTATTTTTACTTGTCATTGAAATTAAAAATAATTCACTTGAAGAGAGAGAATAATGGATTTCCAAATTTATACGGGAAATTAATTTCTCAATAGGAAGAATAGATAGCACAGAAGACAGCCCAGATCATGCCTGATTTCAGAATTAGCAGGAAGAAAAATATGGGAATGAAGCTTAAAAAGAGCTATGCTTCTTCCTTCATTGAAATTTGCATTGTCCTTAGGATGGTCTGGGCAAAAAAATTTTCCCATTGCATCTATCTATGGTAATAATTAGAAGTTTAATAAAGTACATTTGCAGCTCAGAAAGTTCCTTTATAACTGCATTAAACAAAACAAATATCTCCACCACAGTTACAAATAATGTGAGATTTTTCAATTTCTAATTCTTATTCTGAAGGATTAATAACACTAAATCCCATAAAATAAAAATGATTTAACCTGTTTAATACTGGAGATTTAATGAATTATTTATGAAAGTAATTTCATCTAGACTGTGCTAGGTAGCAGAATTATGTTTTGCTTTTTCTTTTTTTTCTTTTTCCCCCCCTCTTTTCATAATAGAATAAACCAGAATAGCTTATGTAAAGTAGCTCTAGAGGAAGTTTTAAAAGCAGTCTTGACTTCGTGCCACCATCCACTGATGAACAGAATGGATGTGAGAATAAATAACAGGATTTTGACTTTAATCTACTGGGAAAAGGTGGATAAAGACACATGTGGTGTTAGGCACATTTGATCTCATAAATTATCCTTCTGGGCATGAACTTAAGGTCTGAACAGTCTTTGTTCTTAAAATTTGGTCCTAAAACTTGTTCCAGAATTGAATTAATAAGATTAAGACCTCATGAGATACAATTTTGATTCATATTTATTTGAAATGTATGCTAATATATGAATAATTTTGTTTCTTTTAAACCAAACTTAGAATGACTGTTTTTTGCCTACACTTCCTTGATGACCAGAGATAAATAACTTCCTCTATTATTCTCTGTGTTGTGCTTTTGAAGCACTATCAAGTTAGTCAAACCACATTTAGTTATTTGCTGCAGAATGTTGCAGCAACATTCAACAAACAGTGTTGTTTCTCCTTGAAAGCTTCTGCATCCTTTCAGTTTATCTGAGAAGAACCTTCCTTCCTCACAGCAAGCCCATCTTGCTGATTGTTCCTCATGAACAAATGAACAGGGAGTCTAAAGTGCCCTCTAGTTTTGCAAAACATGATGTTAAGTTAAATCACTTTTTGTAACCATGCTTCATTAATGCACCTCTTCTATGCAAACTGCATGGTTTCAAAATGCTGCTTATCAATATCAAATCTGGTTAAATGAGAGGTTAAAACAAAAGGGAGGTGTGCTGATATTAGTGTTAGGATTTGTAGCTAAGTTACTTGTGTAAGAAAGAGCAAAAGACAAAAGAAAATGAGGACTTGAATGCAAGAGTTAGAAGGAAGATAACCAACCAAGGCTCACTAGATGGAGAATATGGGCAGTCATACAGCTATACAGGGTGTATACAATGCTATACAGGACAAAAAGTAAAGAATAATTGTAGAAATTACATAAGCTTGCTTTGAGTGATATTTAGTTGACAATATTCTTTGAAAGAAAAGACTCCTGAGCTTGCTGGAAACATCACAATAATTGACTATTGGGAAAAAGTAATTTTTGAAGCAATCTGAGGTTGCTGATGCTGTTAGCTGAACTCACTGTCCAGAGATGAAGGGAGATTTCTCAGTCCTGAAACATTCTTCTGTGTGCACCATGAGTGAAAGGACAATTTTTTATACTGCTGGGGACAGCAGTATAAATACAAACTGGTAAATACGAACTGGTGACCTGTAGTTCATATCTGCATTTCAGTGTTTTGGAGAGACCAAATTACTGTTAACTGCTGTACTAAATTCTTACTTATTGCCAGTGAACATAGGGCTCTATTGGCAGAGGGCTGTAGAGAGCTCAGGACAAAGACTGACCTTGTCCCCAAAAGTACAGTAATTTCACAATTATAAGCCACACCTGATTATAAG
>VRYO01002297.1:70970304-70987452 GCA_009812075.1 Sialia sialis | reverse complement strand
GAAAAAGGTGCGGCTTATAATTCTGAAATTACTGTAATTATTTTGATTAGCCATTACACTGCAAACATGTAAGAAATTTCTTCATAAGGAAAAAGATGATACACATTCAAGCCTTAATTTTTGGCTGCTGTAATTTTACACAATAACTATCTGTATAATAAGAAGTACTGTAATATTCTGAATATTTTGATTGCAAAGTAAGAACAATTTCATCATATCAAGCATGAAATAGAATTTCAATTAAAAAAAAAAAGAAAAATATTAGTAAAGGAGAAATCTGCCACATTATTTGCCAGTGACTACCCGTGAAGCACAGAAAACATTTGTATGTAGAAACAAAGTGAACCATTTCAGCATATTTCTGGCCTGGATAATGTCACATTTGCCTGAATAAATTATTATTAGTCCTCCTCTGATTTGACAAATGTATTTCGGCTGCCAGATTGTGTCTAAAGGCAGCCATTCAATTCTTTGTTTTTGGTCCCAAATTACACATGACATTTATTGTTAAAATCAAGGTGCCTCCCTACAAAACCAATTCAGTCTTTGCAATTGTGCATTTTTCTACTAACTAATCAATAGATAAGCAGTTTACATGGCCTTTGGCTTCTAGTTCAGTCACTAGCTTTTAACAAAAATCACTGCCTTGGAAGCAACAAAGACCTTTAAAGGGATTGAAACAGTTATACCTAATTAAGCTTTTCGGCCTGTTTATTTATAATTTGATACCAGCACACAGAGAAAAAATTAAAATTATCAGGGATTTTGTCTCTTTCATTTAAAAAAACCCACCTGTTCTTGGCTTATGTAACTTCTTTAAGCACGAACAAAGAGTTCCTAGGCTAGTTGTTAGGAGAGAGCTAGGAAAAAGCCAGAAATCAGTGGAATGCTTGTAGAAAATGTGGTAGTGGTAGCACCTTTCTGTAATTCTCTAGGCATTCTGGAATTTAGTCCTTGCTGAGAATTAATGGGTTTTGTGTTGGGAGGTTGGCTAGGATCCACTGGCTACAGATGCCAAAATGACCACTTCAAACCTGTCATTTGTGGCTCTAGGAAATTGCTGTGTGAGAGTGCATCAAAATCCTAAAGATATATCTTTGATAAGAGTGGAGGAAGAGAGAGAAAAGATGATTCACATTCTCATGTTTGGTATTTGCTGACAGAAGACCAAAGAAATTTGTCTCTCATACTTGAAGGACTTAGTGAGGACTGCAGAACACTGTACTGCTGCTAAGTTGTATTATGTCATATTCATGATCTTTTCAAATAAAAAATATTATTTCTAGAGCACTGAAGTTAGGTCAGATATCCACCTACAAAGCATTTGATTTCTACCAGAATTACTGACGTAAAGATAGCCCTCTGTGTGTATTGTGGAGTAGCAGAATTAAAAAATTTCCTTAGTGTGAAGGTGGAAATAGTTTCCATGACTCAGCAAATATGCATTATTTCATCCTTCAGAATGACAAACTGCTTGACAATATCTGCTTAGGATCAGTAAAAAGCTGAAGCTTTCATAAACGAGATGAATAAAAGCAGGTGGGTAAAGGGAGACATCTTTGAATTAAAGAGCTGACTCACTTTGTGAATAAGATACTTAGATGGACTATTTAAGGTCTGGAAAACCTCAAGTATCTACCTCCTGGAGAAATCCAGGTTTAGTGGAACACACCCTTTTATGTCTAAGTCTCTGTGGCTCCCTTTCTGTGATAAAATGCAGAGAGTATCCTCATTGCATCTGCAGACACATCTGCAAAGACAAAATGCGGTAAGTTGGACATTGGAGCAGTGAACACTACGCAATGTTAAAACGTTCTTTCTGTTTGCTCTTTCTTTCCCCATTGCTTCACAGTGTTGTTCAGGCTGATTCATTCAGTGCTCCAATTTAGGATCTTTTTTTCTTTTTATTAAAATCTTCAAAGATTTTCCTGCTTTTCAGTCTGCACCTTGACACTTTAGACATAATAAAAGGGGCTCTCATGCTCCATAAATCCTTTTGAGACAGGTGGTAACCTGTCAGTCATGAGCCTGATATATCTTCCTACTTAAGGCAGTTCAGAATTTTTCAATAGGTCATTTGAGCCTGCAGCATCTTTTAAAAAATTGCCTGAAAGCAAAAAATGTTGATGAAAAGCAGAAGACAAATAACTCTCATTCTAGTGGGTGTTTTGTAAACAGCTTTTTCTGTCCTTTTTTCTCTCTTGAAGCCACTAGGCTTCGCACTACATTGGGTGTTTAATAACTAACGTGGACACTGTTTTTCACTGTCTTGTTTTTTGAGCTGCCAAATTCTGAACTCCAAGTCTGGTCTAACAAAGAAGGCTAATGCTGATTTAAGATGGATCAACAAACCAGAGTGCCTCCATGAATGGATTTTACATTATTTAAGGGAAGCATTGAGTCTCCACCCTATTAAGGAGAAGCTAAGTCATGTTAAGCAGGAAGCTAAGGGTAATTAATATCACTCAGTAAAGTATTTTATCCTTTTCCCAGCCAGATGTTGAAGGTGGCAGGTAATTGTGCATATAATTATTACTGGTGAAAACTGAGTACAGGGAGACTTATGTGACTGCAAGATATATTTCATCTTTAGCCATCAAAGATTTTGACAAATATGTACAGTAATTTCATCATTATAAGCCGCACCTGATTATAAGCCACACCACCTGGTAGCCAGGTAGACCATGGGATTTGTCCATATATAAGCTGCACCTGAATATAAGCTGCATTTTTTTTTTTTTTTAAACAGTGAGGATCCATGTGTAACAAAGTAACAAATTAGTAACAGAATCGCACCAGCGTGGGGTTTGGTGTCAGGTGCTGAAGTTGCAACAGTTTTCATAGACCAGCAAAGCCTTTAAAGGCAGCCCCAGGTGCCCTCCCTGGCCGGCTCTCACTTCCGGGTTGGCATTTCACTGGGATTTGTCCATAGATAAGCCGCACCTGATGATTAGCCGCACTACTGGGGTAGGCTGGATTTTTCAATGAAAAAGGTGCGGCTTATAATCGTGAAATTATTGTAACTAGTTTTCTGTCTGTTAATTGTATAAAATATTGGACATGCATTGGGCAAGAGTGAAACCTGGTATTTCGGCATTACAAAAGCGGAAACAAACACTTCCATATTTGACTTGCTCAGAGTACTACAGAAATTATACCATCAAAGTACATTTGAAAACCCGGAATCAGATTAACAGAGTAATTTCTCTCAAGTGATTTCAGGTGATGACCCTGCTAAAACAGAGCCACACATAGCACAGCTTGCTGTAGTGTTACAAAACAACTAAAATCATTGGCAGTGGAAGCAATCATAATCTAATAAATATGATATGGTAAGTTTTATGTAGAAAAATGTGTATAAAAGCTCAGGGTTATTATTACCATAATGACTGACAAGTGCTTTTTATATTTTCTTCTCTTCTGGAACCACAGTCACGCTGTGTCATTGCTTAGAGGTGAAAACCAAATGGCTAGTACAAAGTATCAAGGAAATGTAAGTACTTTTGGCTACTTCTGCCATTCAAATAAACCCTGACTAATTATACAATCAAATGATTCATTCGAATATCCACAAGAAAATATGGACCTTTCTTTTATCTGGGAGGTCGTTGAGGGTGTGCACAGCTTCACATCAGAGTACCTCTGGGGCTTCCACATAAATGGCGTGTAAGTTAGCAAAGATCCTTTCTGAGCTCAAGAAATCCTAGAAAATGATCAAAATCCTCTTGCTTTCAGGTAAAAAAATGTATCCATATTTACTTTTTCAAAGTATTTTGGTAATTAATTAAAAAAAAATCTAACCTGCAACAAGAATTAATTTGTATTTCAGGCATATTGTACATAGTTGCAGTGATTCAGAGTAAATCTTGCCCTACAAAAAGAATTAGATATTACAAGGCTTTGTTTTGCCTTAGAAATGTAAATTTTTCAGAAATATGTTGGCATGTTTAGCATTGTAGCAATGTGTGTTCTCGTTTTGATTTGGAAAATTATTTGAGCAATGAAAAAACTAGAAATTGGCATATTGAGCAACAAAGGCTGAAAATTGTATTAATTTTGTTAAAGGGACAGACAAAATAAGCCTCCTGTAGCTTTACATTGTTCTGAGCCTTGGAGTGTGGGTTTTTTTGTAATACTTAAGCAAATATTCATCTGCAAATAGGAATTTCATTTCCGTTTTCCCACTAAGAAATGAAAATGGGTATGGGAATTATGAGCTCCCCTAAAAGTTGGGATAATTGTAATATATGGGTGAAAGAGTGGTGGATTTAGGCCAAATATCCATGAAATGTTGTATCCCTGTGGTTCCTAGAGAAGGAATTGTGCTATCTTTTCTTTGCACCTTGTCTCAGTTCAGATGGCTCATTCTTTGTTGTCAAAGTGCTGCTTTTTCTTGTATCCCTTCCCTCCTTCCAAACCCTCAGCTTAGCTGCAAGACTGGTTGGACAGAGCTTTTTCAGTGGTTTTGGGCTTCGTTAGCTGATCTTCCAGCCATGGGGATGGGAGAGTGCCATTTCCTTCCTAGGCACGGGTTGAGTCTTCAGTTGCTCTCTGTGGCTTACACTCGTGACCTGAAGGGCTTGGAATTGACTTTTGGATTCACAGAAGCAGGTATTGCCATGAGCGGGAGTCTTGTCTTTTCAGCAGGGTGGTGTCTGTGATCTGCTGTGCTGCTTGTTGCGGATGACTGCGATTGTTTGACTTGTGATTTTCTCAGAAAAAACCACCATTAATCACATAAAAAATCATCAAAGCTTTTTGCTTGTGAAGGTGAGGCATCATGGCGTGCATTTAACCCTGTGCATTAGAGGATACACATCATTTACTCTCATTAAGACTCTCCCAACTTTTGCTAAGAGTTAATGAAAGCACCAAAGCTTGGTCCTTCTCCAGCTGCATGCTGACATTAAATGTTGTCAAGACAAGCTCAAAGGTTAGATAGCATTTCTGCCTACTGTGATGTATTGATCTTGTTTTTATGTTGTTAAAGTAATTAAAATTATGTCTGTGACAGTTTGTGAAGTCTTTCAGTTATAGAAATGAACTGCCTTTAGAAAAATGAACAGTCCCATAAGAAAGAGATGCAAAGAAAAAGAACACGAGCCAGAAAGAAAATTATATTCATTTTCACTAATTGAATTATCTGAAATAACCGCTAACAATTGTACACAGCCATTCTTCATTCCAAATGGCAGCAAAGATACTGGGGTAAACTTACATACTGGCGCTTTTTTGGATGACTGTTTGACATACTCATAAATAAAAGACATTTCACATGCTGGATTATGATATCTTGCAGTGTCCAGAAACTCACCAGTGGAAGGGGAGGAGGGGCAGGTTAATTGCAGGAGTTGGAGGGACTGAAAAGCTGCACTGCTGGGATGGACAAGATGATTTAGCATATATTTTCTCAAATGGTTACCCAACAACTTAACTATTTACCACTATCCTTCAAAATTAGCACACAATTTTACAGTAATTTTAGAACATCCAAGTCATACTTTCAGATATTTCTGCGGTCAAAAATAAATTTAGATGGAAGCAAAAGCTCTGTTTGTATCAATTGCAAATGCATGTTTGCTGGGTTATATGTCAGGTGACTCCTACAGTTATCTCATGCAGTTACTGGGCTTGTTCATCAAACCTAATAGATAAATTTCTGTACTACCACATAGCAATGTGTTGTTCAAATTTCACAATCAAAGAAATACAATATAAAAATTCTACCCTCTTTTTTTCATGAGTTTGAATGCTTGACATTTCAATCTTACATTCTGTGATTATCAAAAATATGTATTATAATTTTTTTCAAAACCAGTATGAGAGAGACATGGAGCTCCTAGAACAGGTCAGGCAGAGGGCTTTGAAGATGATTGCATTGAATCTGGGCAAACTGAAGTTCATTTTCTCTTTGCAGCCCTCCCTGTGCTGAGCTGTGCATTGATAACTGGAAAGGTGACCCGCCGGCTGTTAACCCACTGGTAACCCACCAGTGTTTTGGCTACTGCTGAGCAGCACTGGCACAGCATCAGTAGTCATTCTCCAACCTTCCTTCCCACCCAACAAGGGGCTGGGGGTGAGCAAGATCCTGGGAGGGGACACAGCCAAGCCAGCTGACCAAAATTGTCCAAAGGGATATTCCATGCCATATGACATCAGCTGGGATATAGAAAACAGGAAAGGAGGATGAAGGGGAAGCTTTCATTATTCCCAACATTTGCCTTCTGAAGAAATTGCTACATGTGCTGAGGCCCTGCTTTCCAGGAAGTAGCCAGACATGACTTGCCAATGGAAGTTTTACAAAAAGAGATAATTTTGGCATTCTCCCCTCATAGTAAAAATTTTATTTAAAAAAATAAAGAGAGACAAAAATCCCCCTCCCCACACACATAGGAGGGGTAGAGTGAGTGCAAATGTTTTGATTAAGAAATAGGATCCTAAGAAGCAAACCAATTAGCAGGTACTCCTAGGTGCTACAAGAACCTTCCTTTCCAATGTCTTTGCTCTTACTTGCTTATAAAGAGCAAGCTCGCATTATCAAATGAAAGTACAAATGAGCAAACTAGAAGCAAAATTTATGCCTTCCTGATTGTTCTTCCTAAAGTGGTCCTTATTCCAGGAGAAAAGTAAATCAGTATACAAAATACGGGTATAGGAAATAATAAACATCTGGAAACATTGTGGAAGAAAAAGACTACGTCAGATCAAAAGGAAGTTATCTGACTGTCATTAAAAAAAGATACCTGAGGGTCAAGGACAAGCCCAGAAGTATTCATGAGCAGCAAAAAACATCAGTAAAAGGTGAAAAAGCTTTTAAATATTCATGATTATGAAAAATATTTGGTATTTGAAAACAATGAATATGATGACTGTAATGAAAGAATCTGATAATTCTTCTGACATAAAATCCTTGGTCAAGAAACTTTTCATGGAAATGAACATTTGGTTGCTCTTGCTTCGTTTTTCAACTCCAAGATACTCTTAATGAGTCTTACTATACCTACTGATCACCCTTTCTCAGTCCATGATAGTTGTGTATTTCCTTTTTATTGCAGTTAAAAAATAATAATAGAAAAAGGGTAGATCACTATTATTTTCAACCCTACTTGCTACTTCCTGTTCCTGGGAGAATTCCTCCCTATTGCCTGTCCTGTTCTATCATATGTCTCAATTTCTTTTCTTAACTTGTGTGTCACAATTACAGTAATTTCACAATTATAAGCCGCACAACTTTCATTGAAGAATCCAGCCTACCCCAGTAGTGTGGCTTATATTCAGGTGCAGCTTATCTATGGACAAATCCCAGTGAAATGCCAACCTGGAAGTGAGAGCCAGCAGGGGAGGGCACCTGGGGCTGCCTTTAAAGGCTTCACTGGTCTATGAAAACTGTTGCAACTTGAGCACCTGACACCAAACCCAGCTGCCAGTGATTCTGTTACTAATTTGTTACTTTGTTACACATGGATCCTTGCTTAAAAAAAAAAAAAAAAAAAAAAAAAAAGAAAGTAAAAAAAAAATGCAGCTTATATTCAGGTGCAGCTTATATATGGACAAATCCCGTGGTCTACCCGGCTCCTGGGAGGTGTGGCTTGTAGTCAGGTGCAGCTTATAATTGTGAAATTACTGTAGTTTTCCTTAAGAAGTTTGTTTATCTTAATGGCTTCCCTGTTTATAGAAGAGTACACCTAAGCCACAAAATGCAGCCTCTGCTGAAGAGCCAGTGGTTTACCAATTGAGCCAGACTTTCAGGATATGGAGGGTACAATGTCCTGAAGTCAGGGAGTGTGCTGACTGTGAGCCTGCCCTGAAGTGCTGACAAGGCAGGGGAAACTCAGACCCAGGATAGTCACATCATAAGCATCTGGATTCACGAGATACACTCTCTGTGTATCATTTAAATGAAACCTCAATCTTTGGATCTCTAGGTAAACTGAATTATGTCTTGATAATTATGTCTTGCTAAAGGACAGACTGTATGGTAGAGACAAAACAAAAACCCCCAACTTTATCATTTTCTGCCTATGTTCATTGCACATTGCCGGGAAAGATGTGAACATGCCTTTCTGAAAATGAGGCTTTCTGCCTGGAAACTTAGTGATGAGTTGAAGTCCTTAATACAAGCAATATTAGTATTAATTAATAAGTAATGCAGTGTTAGGAAATCTGTTGCTGTAGTAATAAGATTTTTCTTCTCTGCTGATCAGCATTCCACCAAAACGCACCAATTTCAATGTTGTGGTTTGAAGAAATTTTTGTTTATTGACAGATGGCCACAACCATTGTGTATTCAAAGAAACTCTTAGATGCATCTTTATCACTCTCTGTAGTGTAGTTTTATTTTACTTTGAGCCTCTTTCCATTACTGTAAAACAACATCCCTTTTAACAGACCAGCAATTGATGCGGCTGCACTGCAAGCTGTCTGTCAGGTGATTCTGCAGCTGCATTGTTGTTCACCTTGGAGAGAGACCACAGATAAACAATGCTTCTGGAATCCAAACCAGGGACTCTGCTGCAGAGAAGGAATACAAATTTGATTATTTCCATTATACTATTGTTTCCAATATTATAATTGCCTGGACCCAATCACGACAGACCAGATTTTTTCTAATCCAATTTAGCTCAACCTTGCTTCTTTCTGTGCTTATGATATGCATACAAGTGCCTCTCCATCTAGGATGAAAAAATTGACTTTATTCTTTTCAGGTTCTTGTTTGACACTAGTGCATTCACTGGAATATACCCGTCTAGTGAAGGGGAAAATTAAACCTATGGATAAGTAGTGAGAAACAATTATTAATACAAAACTAAACAGATTTACTTTAGTACTTGCATTATGTTAGGAACAAGTGTATAGAAGAAAGAAGATTCTGCCAGTGAATAGCTTAATGCTACATGACATGAAGTTGAAGATTTTATGGAGCTATTCTCTATGTCCTATGAATGATAGAGAATAGAATCGAGATGTCACAGGAAGGTCAAGGTTTTGATGGTCCAGAAAGGAAAAAATTTTAATCTCCTTGCTTACAAATATAAAAACCCCTAGTCATTAAACAAAGAGAGAGTTCATATTGTGTTAACATAAAATGGATCCTATTAACTATCACTAAGTGGTTGAAAATTGCTTGAATATTACTTGAAATTTCTAAAACTTTTCTGACAAATAATTCATAGACAACCAGACAAGAGAGAAGACAGGAGAGGCACTTAATGTCAAAATAGCATTTTCTTTTTCGAAATTGCAGGCAACTCTAAAGCAAATAATCTCAGAAGTTCATAGATCAATATTTTAATAGATTAAGCACAAACTGGGAAACAGAAAGATTAATCATTTAAATACCCACCTACAAGAAGCATGAAAAAATACCAGGTATTAGGGAGGACATTAATCTGACCAACATATTCAGGAGGCTTTATGCTGTCACTATTCAGAGTTTTCTAGAAAGTAAAACAAAGAAAAAATGTACATTTAAAAGACAAATTCTACAGGCAAGAACTTTGCCCTCAGTTTCTGTTCAGATGAAAAAATTTTCACAGAACTAATAACAGGTGATAATTTAAGTGCAAATGATCAAGACTTGATTACATTTATTTAAAAAATTACAAACAAGCAATATTCATGCTCAGAGTTTTAAAGGTCAAACTTCACAGAGCAGAAAGCAGTATGTCAAATCATTTGGAAAAAGAATGCAAACAGAAAAATGTGAAATACATTAGTTGTAGCTATTTTTTTGTGTTTTCTACCAAGATAACTTCAACTTCATGTACTGTTTGTGTGTGCTGACAGGCTACTCTACATTTGCTCTCATAAAAGAAGGCACAATTTCATCATGTTGCTATATCATTAGTAAAGAAATCTGCAATAGGTTCAGCATCTGATTATGGCAATTTTCTGTGCACATTGTGACTTCTCAGATCTGAAATTACTTTCCAATAAATCTTTGCCTTTTGAAAGCATGAAGTTTACCTTTAATTCCTATTGAAGCAAATAAAAGTTTCAGCTAAGAGGTGCTCATATGCTGAAAAGTGTTTTCCTCCAATATCAGCACTTAACAATCAAATCCTTTATATCTATTCTGTCAACATTTGGTCCATAATCACTGAGTACTTTTTTCAGTACACAAATGCTCCACATAATAGTAACTGTATATTTAATTTTATCTTAAGAACTAATCACATTTGCCTGGACAGATTTATCCACCATTATTTTGCACAGTTTAAGAAACACAATTGAATTAGTTTTTGCTTACATACTGATAATTCAACTCAATATCTTCTAAACATATATTAAGAGAAAATGATATGTATAAAATATAATGCTTTGTCTTAAATCTCTCTTGAAGGCTGGTACTACTTTTACCTTTCTAAAGTCTTCATGTGAGTTTCAGCTCATCATTGGTCATATCATATCATTATAAGCACCACAGAGTACTCTTCAGACAACATCCTCACAAAAACATGTGTAAATTAATTTGTACTTTAATTTAGCTATTAAAACACCTTAGACTCATATAAATTTGAAAACTTGTAATATTACAATCTACTGAAGACACTAAATTTATCTAAATCCATATCCTAATAAAGTGTAAATATGCCATTGCTAAGCACTCCTAGATAAGTCTCAAATGCCTTTCTCCCTGGAAGAACAGACTTGTTATTTAAGTTTACTGTAAAGTTTTAGGAGGAAACCTACGGACTATAATGAGAGAAAAAGAGAGGTTGTAGAAGAGTCCTAAAGCACTAGGTTTTTTAACTTATTGGGAATGTCTAAAAAGGACAATGGCCAAATTGTGCATGTTCACATTTTTCAAGTTTTAGTAAATTTTCTCATGTTTTGAAATTATTTTCACGATTATTTTGTTTTTAAGTAGTCTTTAAGTGTTTTGTTGTGTACTCTTGCTGGACTTCCAGTTTGGAAATTTTCATATATAGGGGGTATGTTTACTAGGCAACTTCTGCACAGCTGTGTATGAATTCCTTGGGGGAACACCAAAGCACTGTTTCATAGATTATTCTCTGAAGCATGAAGAATAAGTGGAGATAGTGGGAAAAAAAAATTAGAAGCAAATATCTCAAGTAAGTAGCAGTGGATTTTGTCTACAACAGGTCAACATATATTTAAAACACATAGTTTTTGTCTGCTCTCCATGGCATCCTTTTCTTATATGGAGAGGCAAATTGCTAGCAAATCTCCGAGATCTTTATTACAGACCTCAGAAAATAAAGAAAAGCTCTTCCAAAACATTTTTAACATTATATCAATACTCATTGGGGATCATGCCGGTCAATTTAAGTGAGAGTAAAATTTGGCTTCCTTCCTTGAATATCTTATGAAGAAGAGCAGTAGAAAAACAGACCAAAGCCTTTTAAGCTGATACTTCTGGCAGTTCCAAAGATTACATTTCTCACCAAATGTGTGAATGTTTGGAGACTAGTTAGAGGCAGATAAGAAACCTGAAAATTACCTATCCCATTGTGTGTTTTCAAACAGACAAGACAGAGTTTGTAAAAAAGGTGGTATAGCTGTATTTCACAATAAAATGTATGCTAGCATATAATGGCTAACTCACATTTTTCTTTATATAGCTTGAATGTCAAGACTGCAAACTGTTTGGCCCAACCTGTAAAAGCTTAATCAGGAAAAAAATAAATAAAAAATGTTTTTTAAGCATTCATTACAACTAATAAATAACAAAAATACTTCTTAGAGATTTTTCATGAAGGGCTGCACCACCAGCAAGATTTTCAAAACAGGAGTCTATGGCAAACGGGTGCACATGGATAGTGCTGGAGAATCAAGTGGTCTCACAAATATAGGGCAGATCCCCCTAGAGGCAGGCTGGAGTTAAAACCTTGCCTGCAGAGAACAGGCCTGCTTTCAGTCACATTGCATTGAACTTAGATAAGAGAATAAAGAAGCTTACCCAGCTGGGGACTGTGTTATCACTTTCATGCAAAGTCTTTTTCCACTTTCTCTGCAATGCTTGTCCTTACTCCTGTGTGCTTGCCCTCCTGATTTCAGTGGTCAAAGCTACTTGCTGCAATTGCCTGAAAATTAATCAGCAATTGCTGAAATTGCTTTCTACATAGGTGGAAAAGTACTGTAAACCTCAAGGACTTAAGAGGTTTGTTTTTTTCCCCTGTACCACTGCCAGTGCCCACAAGGAAGCAGTACTTATGTTGCCACCTCCAGGGAAAATCTACACCATGAAATGAAAAGGGGCACAGAGACATCTATTTAGCAGAGACCTTTGCTGGGGAAATATTGCATGGAGTCATGCTTGTGCATGGAGAGGTTGTGTTAGACATTGCTGCATCCAGGCTAGCAATCATAACCCGCCTGCACTCTTAGAGTTACTTTTATTATGCTCTTTGGGAAGAAGCCATGAAACAGTAGAAAATTTACAGTAATTTCATGATTATAAGCCACATCTTTTTCATTAAAGAATCCAGCCTACCCCAGGAGTGCGGCTTATATTCGGGTGCAGCTTATCTATGGACAAATCCCAGTGAAATGCCAACCCGGAAGTGAGAGCTGGCCGGGGAGGGCACCTGGGGCTGCCTTTAAAGGCTTCGCTGGTCTATGAAAACTGTTTGCAACTTGAGCACCTGACACCAAACCCCGCTCTGACGCGAATCTGTTACTAATTTGTTACTTTGTTACACATGGATCCTCGCTTTAAAAAAAAAAAAGTGCGGCTTATATTCAGGTGCAGCTTATATATGGACAAATCCCTTGGTCTACCCGGCTACCGGGAGGTGTGGCTTATAATCAGGTGCGGCTTATAGTTGTGAAATTACTGTACTTGCTGGTTTATTCCTTTGGAAGTTATAACTGAGAGCTCCTTCGGGACTAATACATTTGTAAGGGCTTCCTGACACCAAGCCTTCAAGAAACAGAGGAAGACAATGAGCTATGTCTTTAATCATCAAGCCCAGTGTTGATTACACAAGTTCCTCTTGTCAATTAAAGTGCATGTCTCTCTGGGGAGTAACTGCTGAGAACTTCACCTGGTGCCTGAGGGAGGAAGGCTGGCTCTTGCATTAGAAAAGAGACCACAATATTAAAAATACAGACCATTCAGCAAACCAAATCCTGGTTGGGGATTTTTGCTTTATACTAAGATTTCAATTTAGTTAGTTAAAGACTCCACCCAGATGAGTTGTCAGTCCTGGTTTGGGTTTGTCTTTTGCCTTCTGATATCTTCCCAAAGAATATATTTCTTGGGGAGTAGTAGTGTAGTGCTTTTAATTGTTCATGTAGATGAAACCACCATCTGCTGGGTTGGAGAAAAGGTTTCGTTCCAGAGTATCACCTCAGCTGTGCCAATTGGCCTCAGCATCAGAAGATGCTGATTTTACTTACTACTATGTACCCGTGTTGCCTTTGTGCAACTGTTATAATATCACTGATAGCTGAGTTAAGTTACCAGCATCTTTGGAATGAGACAGTTCTGTAAATTATTTTGTTTTGTGAAAAAAATCCAAAAACCTTTCCTTTCCTCTTTTACATCAATTGATGTTTCCAAGTGTTCATCAAATATCTTTCCAGATATATTCAGCCATCCTAATTTATTCGATAACACAGCAAATGAGTGTTTATTTTAAATCTCTCAAGCAAACCCTAAATAATGTGGTGTCAGACTTTAAACCAGTGTTTTTCCTATTGCTCAGGTTTCCCAGTAAATTTTAATAAGGATCCCAAAGAAGGACCTGGACAACTATATTTGATTCTTGCTTTCTCCATCCTCTACCCTGCAGAAAGCAGACTTTGACAGCAAATGTATACTTTATAGTGTTGGGGAACTTGCAAGTTTCTTTCTGTAGAAGTTGCCAATTGCGACAAATTATGTTCAGTTTTATGAGCAGTGGCCGCTGGAGACTGAACTAAATTGGATTTGCACTCAAATCCCACAGCCCATGCCTTCTTAGGAGCAGCTGCTGCTTGGATGATGGTAGGATTTAAATATGTTTATTTATGATATGCTAGAAATCTACTTCTGTAAACAAAAGTAGTTTCATTTGGAAGAGGAAAAACAGGATGCTAAGAAGAAAAGCTACAGGGACTGATGTTTGCTGCAGCAGTATCCATATTTTCTAAATAATTGTATTATTAATTTAACAGAGCTTCACAAAAATCTGACAGTATTGCAAGCTGATGTTTAGATTGTGTGAATTGATTAAGCAGATGATCAATAGCAACCCATGTATTTCCAACTAAAAATTCAGAGTAGATATACTGGAGAAAATCGAACACCTAGGAGGCAGGCAAGTAGTGCTGAAGCAAAAGTTTTTTACCTCTTTTCACTCTTGTTTGGCCAAAATTCAGGGATTCTTTCTGTTTGGATGAAAAGTTCCATCTCTCTTTGATCTGAGTTTGTTGATCTGCAAAGAAAGGTTTTCTTTGCCTGAACACAGAGAATCTAGTTCTTTTCAGCACCAGGGATCTTTCAAGCACTCTTAGTTAAGACACATCTTCAGAAACTTTTGCTTTTAAACCTCAGGAATGTTGGCAGATTTCTGTTGGACTTACTAAGCAAATCCTAACTTTGCAGAGGCATTGACTGAAGCCATGTGGGGTGATTTTCAGTAGAGTGGCAAAAGGCCTATTCTGGCTAAAAAACCTGAAAAATGTTGTGATCTTTTTGCAGAGTCAGAGACCAATGGAACTTCTGTAAGAAAGGATAACATCTTTTAACATTTAAATAATTATTTTTTTCCGGATGGGTTCCTAGCTGAAATAGTCTGGAATTTCTCCATAAAAATGTGATCTCTGACAAACATATGGACTGAAACATTTCTGCTCATGTAGTTTTGCAAGCTTAAAAATATTTGTAAACAAGGTGTTACAGTGGAAGGTCCCTGACAACATTAGTAATGGGTGCTCAATGATAATTCTATAACAAATGCATACACAAATGAAGCTCAGTGGCAGACTCCCAAATGGAGTAAACACATGATTTGTAGGAATTCTTGAGCAAACCTAATTGGAATTCTTGCTCTTTGAATTGAGAGCTTACACCACTATGGGCAATACTTGCTGGTGAAGGGTTTCTCTGCAGCCTGCTGTCTGCACTATGCCAACAGGGCTGTCTAAATTACTCATTCACTGCTCTTAACAAGATGGCAGTCTTCATACCCCAAAGGAAGAATTTATTTTCTTTTTTTTGCTCATCACTGACTCTGGAGACATACAATACATTAAGTAAAGCCATGGCAAATTACAGAGTCCTGTCCTTTTCATGGTTCTTGGTTTGTTTTGGAAACATTGTGTATGCAACTGTTTCTCAGAACTACACATTCACAAAATACACTGAGTTGAAGGGACCTACAAGGGTTATCCTGCTCTTAATCCTTCACAGGACATCCCCAAGACTCACAGCATGTGCCTGAGAGCATTGTCCAAATGCTTTGTCAATGCTCTCAGGCTTGGTGCTGTGATCACTTCCCTTGGAAGCCTATTCCAGTGCCCAAACACCCTCTAGGTGAAGAAACTTTTTCTAATATCCACCCTAAACTCCTCTGACCCAACTTCAGGCCATTCCCTTGGGTCCTGTCACTGTCAGCACAGAGCAGAGCTCGGTGCCTGCCCCTTCTGTTCCCCTCACAAGGAAGTTGTCACTGCACTGAGGTCTCCCCTCAGTCTCCTTTTCCCCAGGATGAATATATTTCCAGTTCTCTCACAGTTTTTTCTCCTTCATTGTCAGCCTGGCAATGAAATCGAACAAGTTGCACTTCATGACCAAACCTCCATCTATCACAAATATATTTATCACTTCATTTGAATTTAAACTGTGTTTTAAGAGTTGTAACAAGGGATTGGGAATAACTTAACTTCCTATGCAACTTGCCTTGTCTGAAAGAAAGTTGAGATTAGAGGAGAAAAAAGAAATCTTTCACACAACTTCATCTAAATTGATACTTGTCCTGTAGCTGTCTTGATCCAATAGTCTTGGTACAGTGCATGGGACTTCATTACTTGGGGCAATGGTAATTTTTTGGGGTCCCATCTTAAAAGCTGTTCAGGAAGGCTGAATACATAAAAGTCTCTTCTAAATTTGCATGGGCATGTTAATGGAAAGACTTGATGTAACCAATGTGAAGGTGTTGCAATATATCTTTGTCAGAAAACAATGAATTTAGGAACCATAGCATAAAGAAGTTCAGTTTAACCTCTATAATTTTCTTTGCTCAATATAAAAATTAAGCAATCACCGTTTAACAACCAAGTCCATTTAACGATATCAAAGATTTTGTAGGATACTTTTTCCTATAAAACAGGCCTGTAGAACCTTATGATTCTCTGCTGAGGGCATTACTCTGACATTCTCTTCTCCTGAAAGAAGCTTCCCAATTTTATTCAGAAAAATCTTGTTTTTATATAGATATATGCATATAAAATTTTTCTGTTTCTACTGAAGACTCTCTTATATTGTGATCTCACAGAAAATGGGTCATGGCAATTTTATGAAACATTCCGTGCATACCTACGTTCCTGCACATTTTTTCCCTTGTGTTTCTGATGATACTTTCTTGATAATTTTTTCCACATCTTTAATAAAATCCTGTGAAGTTAGATTTCAGATATACTGGATTGGAGACTGAAACTTGTAATTACTTTTTAAAGATTCTGAATATGTATGTATGTATGCATGTATGTATGTATCAATCTATCTCTAAGCAGAAACACAAGAAATGGTGATAAACCTAAACTGAGAAGTGGAGACTGGGTTCGTTTTCAGGGTCTGCTAGCAGAAAACAAGATGCTTGAGTCCAAATCCTGGAATTATCTGAGATTTTCTGTGTGACCTTGGACAGGTCAACAGGGCCCTGAATTAACACAAAGGGCTGCAGACCTTCCTTTTGCCAGTAATGCCATCCTGAGCAGCATTGGGATTACTCATACATGTGCTTAAGGGTTTTGCTGAACAATGCCCTTAATCTCTTTGTGCATTAGTTCCTTGCCCACAGCAGCATGTACAGATAACGCTGCCTCTTCCCAGCCAGCTCCACCCTCTGATTTAGGTTTTCATTTTTTTAAGGCCTGGATTGGTTATGCAATGCCTTTTTGAGTATAACACTATAATCCAGCATGAGCAAGGGAAAGTGCTGAATTCTGAACGTGGGATGGGGCACTTTGGATATATGG
>VRYO01002297.1:70949175-70965020 GCA_009812075.1 Sialia sialis | reverse complement strand
TACTGGGTGGTGCGGCTTATAATCAGGTGCGGCTTATAATTGTGAAATTACTGTGCTCAGTGCTCTGGTTTCAAGTCAGTGCCAGCCTTGCAGAATGGAAACTGACTCTGCAGAGAGGCTTATGTCTTCCCTGCATACAATTTTCTCCAGCAGATTTGGGGACAGCATAAATAGAAATGCCATTCTGTGCTGTGGCGCAGAGCCAGCCTTGGTTTTCAAGGTTTATTGGCATGGGACCTGCTCTGGGCAAACATGGCAATACTGTTTTATCAGATGTAGCTAGCAGTGGGACCAAGGTTCAGCACTGAGCAGGAGTCTGCGGAGGGCCATGTTGTGGCATAAGGAGCCTGTGTTGCAGACAACCTGCCCATGATAATTAGCTGCCTATGATAAAAGCCTCAAGTTGTCATTTAATGTTTGCTGGTCAAGTCTTGTTCCAGCTGACTTCAGGCTTGGTGCTTGGGTATGGAGCATGCAGAAAGCCTGCATTGCATCAAGCTGTGGCTACTGATGACATCACAAACTGACTTGGAAAGGCAGAAATTTCAAAATATATGAATGAATTGAGGTAAGAGAGGCGGTACCTACTTGCATTAAAATCTTAAATCAAAAATATATGAGAATAAAATAGTTTTACTTCTTAACAGTGAGAGTGATTGGGCTTTGGAATGGACTGCCCACAGAGGTGGTAGAGTCACCATCCGTGGAGCATTTAGGGAAGGACTGGCCATGGCCTAGTTGATATGGTGGTGTTGGGTCATAGGTGAGACTTGGTGATCTCAGAGGTCTTTTACAACCTAGTTCATTCTGTGATTTTGTGAAATTACAGGGAATACATTCCTGGTTAGAAAATTTGCTTTAAGTCTAAAATTTGTCCCGATCAACAGAAAAAGTCTTCAAAGGATAAAAGTGCAATTACAATTTCAACTTCAAATGGAACTTGCCATAAATCATAAATTGATCGCTTCTCTATAATCAAGTTGTTAATGATTTCCGATCATTGGACTGAACAAATGCTAAGGGTTTGAATAAATATGTCACATAATCACATAATTATATTAGTATATTTGCCATGAGAAGTAAATACAAAATTTAAGATAATTGATAGGAGTTTTTAAAATTGATACTTTATATTCTGCTTGGAATCATCATAACTGCAACCAATCTCTTCTGATTCTTTGCATACATGGATAGTAAGAATTTTTTAATTTGCAGCTTCTGTAGACTTTTCATGTTGCAACAAAGGTAAAATTTTAAAACATATAAAAATTACTGTAAAAATCCCCAGAGCTTGTGGAAGAGCTCAGAAATGAAAAAGCAGTTACAGGCTCTAAAACTAACTGTGTGTCAGAAGATAATTTAGGTTTCAAAGTGCCAGCAGTCTTTTCAATTTGCATTTATTGGATTTCACTTCTGTTTGAATGCTTGTGTCTGAGCAGTCTAACTAACAAATCTTGTTTGCTTTTAGCAATTTTATTGCCAGATTGCCAGATGTTCAAGAATCAAAATTAATGAATATTCTGAAATGTGTTACAATGTTATTAATCCTGAATAATCTGAACGTGATTAAATATAGAAAAACTAATGATGTTATAAAACAAAATACCTTGAAAAGCATTTCTATGGCAATAGAAATTTGAAGGAACACTCCTTCTATGATGTAGGGAAAATATAATAAGATAGAATTAGGATATTCAGATTCAAATGTGAAAAACAAAATCTTAAATAATAATACAATGTTTATGAAAAGTACTCAGTAATTTTCATCTGGATCTTAATCTCTGGAGATGCTAACCCTCATTTTCCTCCTCAAAAGTCAATTGACATGTAAATAAAGAGTGCAATCTCCGTTGTATTGATTATTCTAACACTATTGTTTGCCATAATTCGGCTTTCTCTGTAGAGAAAACTGTGTAAGAACTCAGGGGTCCTGTATTTACTGACTTTACACCAGACTGATAAATGGAGTCCGAGTGACTCCACAAGGAGTTTTTGCAACTGTAAGTATGTGCAGGGAGCTAATTTGCTCCCGTTTGTTAGTAGGCATGGTGAGGCAGATGTGACCCAGAGCTTCTCAGAAGTATGAGGAAAACTTGCATTCTGTCACCTCAAGGATGACAAAGACAGTGCCTTTTTCCTCATCACAAATGGCAGAAAAATCAGGTGTTATGCTGATGGCATGGTTTAGGGAAGCTGGGAAAAAGCAATGGTGAAGGCAGAGCAGAGCCAGCACCTGGGTAATGACGAAAAATCTTTTTCCAAGCAGTCTGCTACTTGAGGCAGCCACTGACCCTGTGCCTGTCTAGGGCAGGCCCTGTGTGTGTGACAGCTTTAAATGTTTATTTTAAACAGATTCATTTACAGGCCTACACATAAGTCATAAAAAAAAGTTGCAAGTAATTTGCCGCATATTTTCTTTATGCTGTGTTCTGAAACAGGAAAAGAAAAATGCTGAACAATTTCAAGATTTATATTTAAAGTTATCAGTCATGCTAACTGCACTTTTCCAGTGTGAGTTCCTAGACATATATTTCTTTGAAACGCAGTAACCAGAGCTGTTCAGCAATTTCAGTAATATTCTTCCATAATTCCACAGAAAAAAAAAAATAAGGGAAGGAAGGATTTTTTCTTTCTTTGAATTGAATTTTTTTCTCCCTTTGATTACTAATTTTCCCTCTATTACTTCCTAGGTGATAAATATGTCAAAATATTTTAAAGAAAATAAGATGGGAACTGATGCCTAGAATTTAATTTTCTGTTTTTATCTTGGATGTGGGACAGTAACAAGCGATGGAGATGGCAGCAAAAATATTTAGCAATCTCTTTCTTCCCTTTGCCAAAGTATTGCTCTTTTCCGCTATTGATTTTCTGTCCCAGTCACTGCTACTGACCTGATTTGCATGAAAAGAACTTTCCTGTTTAAACAAATATACCCAAAATGGTCAATGCTAACAATGATAAAAAGAAGAAATATACTTTTTATTAGCAGTATTTGAGCTTTGGATGAAAAAGATGAAAGGTTTGTTTTTTCCCTTTACTTAGGGCAGCAACAGATAAGCATACAAATTCATTTGTAGGTGAGAAAACACTGAGAAGTCCCAGACCTTGTACCTCTTCAGCAGCTCATTTCCTCAGACTTGGGAACCCCTGGGAGGAGGCAATACAGAATATGTCCTCTATTAATAAGACTCTTGAAAGTACATCATTGAGGAAAGAAATCTTTCAGGCATCTTCGACCACAAAAAATTACTGAGCTCATAATCCTTTTTCAAATCCATGTCTTGAGATACAAAAATAAAAGTATAAGGGTCCGTAAAAACTTATGTAAGACAGTGTAGTTATTGCCTTATTAGTCTATAATATATACAGAAATAAATCATAAACATCATTGTGATGAATCTTAACTTTCTCGTAATTAAATTATGTATTTAACCTTAAAAGTTTTGAATTACACTATAACCTTTTGTATTTCCTTTTCCTTCTTTTTGTTTTCCCCTTTTTGCCTATTTAGTAGATTGTAACATTCCTTCTCTGAATAATTCATCTCTTTTCCCATTGCTCCAACACTTTTTCTGTTTTGGTGAAGTCAGGCATGCTGTTATCCTAGAGATGTTATCTATTTTTGCAGGGTTGAGTATATTTTACCACTGCATTAAAAAAAAAGTACACTGTTGGAAAACTTACAGCATTTTAGATCTTCACATTCTCTCAAGAGTTTGAAGTTACATTTATTTGTTGGTGATAAGGTAGTTCATTTTGTATTTTGTTGCCAATAAGCACAATAACTAGTGTGGGGTAGGTACCATGCAAGAATACTAGTCAAATAGTAGTGAAAATAAGACTGAAATCTGATTACAACTGGCTATGCATGTCTTGTTCTTTTCATGCACAGGCTATAGAGGTGGCAACTGCTGCACCTTCATTTTCATGCACATGCTTCTGCTCTTTTCACACCAAAATGTGTTTTGGAAACAGGGCTAAGGGAAAAAGTAACTGTGGTTATGCTGGAGTAGTGGATAAAAAATTAAAGAAGTTGAACAATTTATAATGCAGGGTAAGGGATGGAATAATTTTCTCATGTTAAACTTCAAAGTCATCAGAGTGGGTCCAATGCCAATAGAAAGCAGAATGAGGACTTCCATTCTGAAAATGCTTTTGAAATACAAAATTCTGTACAAGCATTCCAGGATGTTTTTACTGATGGTAAGATTACTCCATCTGAAGGTATATGGGTGCAAACCAGTTTAGTATTAGCATTACTTGCAGCCACAGCAACATTTACAGTGCATGAGGCCTACTGAAAACCAAATTATTTAGAACAAAAGTGCTTTTGCAAAATACCGCAGTTTGTTGCAGTTTAAGGGGTAGAGAGAGTGCATTACCTGTAAATTCATCATTTTATCACAGGCAGAAGTGCACAGTTTGTGTCTGCAAACACTTGGAGTTCTGATGATTTGATACATTATTGATATGCTATATGAAATAGTTCATACACCTCCACATTGGTGAGAACAGATTTCTAAACTGAATCCTTAATATAACAATGTACAGTAATTTCACGATTATAAGCCACACCTTTTTCATTGAAGAATCCAGCCTACCCCAGGAGTGCAGCTAATCATCAGGTGCAGCTTATTTATGGACAAATCCCAGCGAAATGCCAACCCAGAAGTGAGAGCCAGCTGGGGAGGGCGCCTGGGGCTGCCTTTAAAGGCTTTGCTGCTCTGTGAAAACTGTTTGCAACTTGAGCACCTGACACCAAACCCAGCTGCCAGTGATTCTGTTACTAATTTGTTACTTTGTTACACATGGATCCTTGCTTAAAAAAAAAAAATAAATTGCCGCTTATATTCAGGTGCGGCTTATATATGGACAAATCCTGTGGTCTGCCCGGCTACCGGGAGGTGCGGCTTATAATCAGGTGAGGTTTATAATTGTGAAATTACTGTAATTTCAAAGATAGAAACATGCAGTATTTATCAATAAAATAGTAATGATTTTTATTTTTTAAAAGAGGCCATGAACTTTGAATTCAGGGTATAAGGTACAGGTTTTAATGTATAGGCTTATAATAGATCTGTGTCAAAGGAAATAATATATAGGCTTTAATACCAGAAGGATTTATGAGATTGTCAGCAACATTAAAAATTAAGTACAATTAAATAGAATTTAAACTTTATCTGTCTTGACATGATGACTTGAAAAAAGGAAAAGTCAGACATTCTGGTGCTGGTGCATAATGACCCTCAATTTAAAATGTATGTGCTATTTCTCATTTCACTGTCTCTAGCTTTACTTTTTATCATTACCTCTAGTTATATTTTCTGTCTTGATTCTGTCTGCCGAGCAGATGTAATTGCTCCCCTAAAACATTTATATTGACTGAAATGACTTTATCATCTAATGAATCAACAAAACACCAGCCCAAATGCTTAACATAAAGGATCTTGAAATCAATGGGACTTTAATTAAATGAATTTTTAAGGGCTTCATTGAAGGGCATGAATTGTCACAACTCACATAGCTGATATATTTTTTGTTACCTGTCTGCACAGTTACCTGCTCTTGTCACCAAAGCAATCAAGTAAGAGTCGTAGGTTTTTTTGTGTCACCCTTACAAAGCTAGAAAATTCTGTGTCTGTAACCCATGTTGGAACTTTTTTTAAACTGACAAAATTTACTACTGTATTTTTATTGAGTTTGATTTTTAAAACTATGTTCAGTACTGTATTTGATCAACTGAGCTCTCTCCTTCAGATCAGATTCATAAATGTTATGCTGGGTGTTTTTTGAGCAACATCGTAAGAGAACAGTTTCTGAGATAATGGTAACTTCCATTTTCATTTTACCTCATTTGTCTTTTGTTCTGTGGTATAACAGAAAACCCTACCAATGTACTAAAACAAGAGTTTTACTTTAAAATGGATTTTAGAGAGTGGAGAACTAATGTGAAAAGGATTGAGCATGATCAAGAAATGTGAGTGCCTAAAAATAGATATCCAGTGGCATTTTAGAGGATGTAGGGTGTCTGAGAGACCCATATTAAACTGACAGATGCTATTAGCCCTACAGGAGATCCATACCTTTCTTCTGTACTAGATGGCATCCACATTTTACCTCCTTCTGATATTGGTTTGACTTGGCTAATATGCTTCCTTATAAATCTTGTATCAATAATTATTTGTCCTTCAAATCATCTAGTTTCTTCTATGAAAATATTGACAGTAGGATGCCAGCCTTCACCTTAAACTCTCAAATTTGACACTTTTGCCACATTTGCTCATATGTAAACTCAGTTATATAAAAGGTCCTTGTAAAGCCTTGATGCTGTCAGTAAAATAACAATGGTCTTTAAAGCCTTATTGATATAATAGAAGGATTAAAGCTGACACTAGAACAGATTTAAACAAAAGAAATAAATTTTAAAAACCCTTTTATAGCCTAAAAGTTCTGTGACAGCTATTGCTACTCAATTAGCTCATTGTTTTCACTTCAGCCAAATATCATATTCAGATTGACCTTTAGCATCACTCTTTGTTTAGATGTACAGTAATTTCACAATTATAATCCGCACCTGAATAGAAGCCACACCCCCCCCTGTAGCTGGTTAAACCATGGTATTAGTCCGTATGTAAGCCGCACCTGAAAATAAGCTGGACTTTATTATTTTTTTTTTTTTTTAGTGAGGATCCATGTGTAACAAAGCAACAAATTAGTAACAGACACAAATTGGTATCAGGTGCTCAAGTTGTAACAGTTTTCATAGACCAGCGAAGCCTTTAAAGGCAGCCCCAGGCGCCCTCCTGGCCAGCTCTCACTTCCAGGTTGGCATTTCACTGGGATTTGTCCATAAATAAGCCGCACCTGAAGATTAGCTGCACTACTGGGGTAGGCTGGATTCTTCAGTGAAAAAGGTGCAGCTTATAATCGTGAAATTACTGTAGTAACTTTCAGTAGCTGTCCAGCCTTATGCTTAACCTTTTTCTCCCTCTTTTTGTTCTAATTTCTAGAAGAATTACATTGCACATTGTTGGCCTTGATTGCATCCTCCTACCATTTCACAAATTGTTTCATTACATCAATACATAAACCCAAGAATTGTGCTTGCTAATTCCCTCTTTTAACTTGGGATAAATTCTGTGAGTAATGTGCAGATGCAAATTTGTGTGCTTTATTCCACATGCTTTTCATGCACTGCTTCTACTGGGCATTTGTAATTACAGTAATTTCACAATTATAAGCTGCACCTGATTATAAGCCGCACATCCGGGTAGTCGGGCAGACCATGGAATTTGTCCATATATAAGCCGCACCCAAATATAAGCCGCATTTCTTTTTTTAAATTTTTTTTTTTAGGCGAGGATCTGTGTGTGACAAAGTAACAAATTAGTAACAGAATTGCACCAGCACGGGGTTTGGTGTCAGGTGCTCAAGTTGCAAACAGTTTTCATAGACCAGTGAAGCCTTTGAAGGCAGCCCCAGGTGCCCTCCCTGGCCGGCTCTCACTTCCGGGTTGGCATTTCACTGGGATTTATCCACAGATAAGCTGCACCTGATGATTAGCTGCACTCCTAGGGTAGGCTGGATTCCTCAGTGAAAAAGGTGCAGCTTATAATTGTGAAATTACTGTAGTTCTCTTTTAGAAGCCATGTTTTAGTCTCTCCGAGTGCTTCTATTCGGTCTGAGTAATCAGTGTTTCAGAGCACAAAAATATTGGATGGCGAGAAGCCTGTTCTTATGTTTTTCAAGGAAGAGTGTAGTTATTAACCATAAAAGAAAACTTCAACCAGGAAGAAACAGCCACAGTTTAATTATTATGATTATTGCTGATCAAAAGGAAAGGAAGAGGGAGACCCTCGTGTCTGTGTTTTCACGTGTCTATATTTCTGATGGAGAAGAATACTTGATTAAAAATTACAGATGCCATGGATATCTCATATTCTACTTTTCTTTGTCCTTTCTGCTCATTACATGTCTGTTAGAATATTCCAAGGAACTGCAAGAGGATCCCCTTAAGCCCCTGCTTGTGCCAGTTCAGTGAATGGTTGGATGAATGGTTAATCACTGAGGGAATGACTGGCCATAAAACAGTAATCATATAAATGGTGCTGATGCAAACTTCCAGTGCACAATCCACCATTATTTACAGATTAGCTCAATGAGACAGAGGGAATATGCATCTGCAAAACTATCCTTCAGTAAAGGGGAAAGTGATCCAGTGAGAGCACATTGTGAATATTCATAATTTGGGCATGATGAACAGCATAGGAGCTGCCAATTCATTTCAAGAGCCCAGAGAGCTTTTAGCAAGCCGTGAAGATTAGCTGCCCTCATCTCTATTGTTATGAGGTGACTAGCTGGAGACAAGAGGTTCTTTGTTCTTTTCACAGTCCCATGAAAGCACTGTGTTCCAAGGAATCTGTTCCAATCGAAGCTGAATTTTAACTTTCTGCTAGATAGCATCAGATGCATCTCTTAGGTTGTTTTTTTTAATTTTTTTTATCCACATACCTTCTTCAGCTTGTGCAGAAATCAATATTTCTGTTTAAAATTAGGAAGAATGCTTTCCAAATATGACCTCTGTTGCTGATCCCATGTGGTTTCCTTAAGCCTGCATTAAGATCAAGCAAGATTTGGGGCCAGAAGTTCACTGTTTCTGCATAATCTAATTGAGTGGGCACCATTCAGAGAAGAAACTGAGTCAAAACCAGGGGTTTTTGCAGATGGAAATGCATTTTTTGTCTGTCTCAAAAGTTGCATGCAATAGTGCCATAATGCAACAAGGGATATTGCAATCCTGGTACAGACTAGTTACGGTGTGCAGCTTATCTCCTTAGATGTGTACATTTTAAATAGCAATTAAATGCACTACCTAATTCTTAAATATTTGTGTTTGCAAGATCAACATGCCCTGGGAGCTCACTGGTCATCCCAAGCTCACAGAGCTGGACGTATATCAGCCTAAGCTGAGCACAGAAAAGCACACAGGGGAAAATAACGCAGGTCTTTTTATGGCAATAGGCATTTTTTCAGTTTTTTTCTGACATTCTTGTCTTGTTACTATTACTTTGGCTGGGATTAAGCTATGCTAATCTTTTGTGCAATATAGTTCTCTTAAACCTCTCTTGTGTTATGTGGGCATACAGAAACAACAAACAGACATGAAGAGATTTTCTTTTGAGGGTTCTGTGGGTTATAAACATTAGAGCTACCACTGCTGCAAGCATTGACTATGTTAATGCCAAATTAATTTTAGAATTAGGAATGCAATTACATCAGGTACGAAAGGAGTAAGTAGAAGGAAAAAATAAAAATGTTGGAGAGAGAGGAAAAAAGAGAAGATGGTGGAGAAGGTGAGTAAAAGAGCAAAGAATATAACACAGGGGTTCGCAGTGAATTCTCCTTTTCTCAAAGGGGAAAAAACAGTAATCAGGTCTCATTGAAAGATCTTTAAACTACATTTGAAGGGGAAAGGGGTGGGGAGGGGGGGAACAGGTTTGCTAGAGATAAGCCTGGGGTAGCACACCACTGTTTGAGGGACAGTGTTGGTTCAGTCCTTTGGTCTGCTGTCCTAGTGGAGATAGGAAGCGGAGATCCATGCATCAGCAAAGCTGATTCAAGGGTTAGAAGCCTCAGATACACCTGAGAATGGTCATGTTAGGGACTATGTGGGCTTCCCCACCCGAAAAGGTGGTGGGATCAATCCCCCACCTGAAGTGCATCTACAGCAATGCACACAGCATGGGCAAGAGACAAGAGGAATGGAAAGCCATGGTGCAGCAGGAAAGCAGTGACATAGCTGTCATCATGGAAACATGGTGGGATTACTCACAAAACAGGATATAGATGGCAATAGATAGCTATAAACCCTTCAGAAGGGACAGGCAAGGAATGAGATGCGGTGGGTACCCCTGTTAGGGAGTGTTTGCATTGCCTGGAGCTTCATGATGGTGAAGATAGAACTGAGTGTTTATGGATAAGGGGAAGGGTAACAGGGCAGACATTCTGGTAGGAATCTGTTCTGACTACTCAATTAGGAGGAATATTTTATAAGCAGCTGGGACAAGTCTCACAGTCCCTAACTCTTGTTCTTATGGGAAACTTCAACTTACCAGATGTCTGCTGGAAATTCAAGACAGCAGAGAGGAAAAAGTCCAGGAGTTTCCTGGAGTGTGTGGGAGATAACTTCCTGTCACAAAAGAAACAACTGGGGAAGGTGCCCTGCTGGACCTGCTCCTTGTGAACAGAGGACTGGTAGGTGCTGTGATGGCTGAAGGCCTCTTAGTGGTCATGAAATGAGATTTTGCCATTCTCATACGGTGTGGGAATAGCAGAACAGAGTTGCCTGGGACGTCTTGCGGGCAGACTTTAGTGTCTTTAGGTGTCTAGTTGACAGAATCTCATCATGACAGTGGCTATTTACAAAAAGGTTCAGAAGGAGGATTTAGGGAGCTGCAGGTCTGTTGGGCTGACCTGGATGCTGGGGAAAGTCATGGAGAGGATCATCTTGAGCACCATCACATGGCACGTGCAGGACAACCAGGGGATCAGACTCAGCCAGCATGGTTTTAGGAAAGGCAGGTCCTGCTTGACCAACCTGACTTCTTTCCATGCTATACTCAGTATCCTTATTTTCCAAATTGCAGAGAAATGAGCAGAAATGAGGATCTGTGGGACAAGGCACACCAGTGCTATCCTAGACAGGTCACATCTACTTTTCATTTGAGCTTGGTGAAGGCAAAGCTTCTAACAGCTCTCCCTGACTTAATATGTAAATTGTTAAGCAGCTGCTGGCATGATTTCCAAATAATTTTGGTCTGCCTTGCTTATTTAAAACACATTTTAGCTCTTCTGAGCTATTCTGCAGGTTCTCAGTAATGCTAACATTTCTGGACTTCTGAAATCTCAGCTCAGTTTTATTTTTATGCTGTTTGATTAGTTACTCCTTTCAAGCTACTAATCAGCTTTTGTTTTACCTCTATTTACTTCAGAAATCACAGCTTTTTGCTGTATTGAAAATTAATATTTCCTTGGTCCCACTGTCGTGGGGTAGAACTTGGCACCTTTCCTGTGATTGCAAAGTCTTACCTCTATTTACCGCTTTTTATGTGTGCCCATAGTTTAATTTAGTTTCAG
The DNA here is from genome assembly GCA_009812075.1 of Sialia sialis. NCBI lineage: Eukaryota > Metazoa > Chordata > Aves > Passeriformes > Turdidae > Sialia > Sialia sialis. The sequence goes on along the minus strand of VRYO01002297.1, from coordinate 70,953,884 downwards.
CAGTGTTGCACTTTGACTGGAGTAAGCTCAGGCTTCACAGCTGTCCATCTCTCCACACTGCTTCCAGCCTGTCTGTGCTGCTGGTGCTCTTGTCTGGTACTCATGGCTTGTTCAGCTGCTGTGCTGAACTCACTGCCTCTTGCTGCAAGATGCAGGAACAGCCTGGACAGAAGCAGGAGGGCGGCTTTGAGGGAAACTCATTTTGCACAAGTCCATTCATCATAGAAAAGGGAGAAAAGCAGTTCCTAAGTATTCTTCTGGCACTTGTGAGTATCAGTGCTCATTCCAGGTCTGGAATGTATTGGCTGCATTTCTGCAAAAGCCATGGCAGATGGATCATGGCTGTGGATGAGCCATACTTATTTACCACGGCATTTTTGTGCCATGAGGTTCTGGCAAAAATTCACCAGCAGCATCTTCCATATTGGCAGTAGCTAGCTTGGGCATAAAACAGTGAGATATAAATGTCTGGCTGCAGCGCTCTGTACTAAAGTTTGTGTCACAAAGTTTGTGCTTATTTGGCCATGAGCAAACTAGAGCATGATTCCCTGGAGCCTTTTGGACAAAACATAATTAGAAGAATTACTTCAAACTACTGAGATTAGATGATGGAAATCCATTCTTCAGTCACCAGGCCTAGGAAAAAAGAAACAAGGCTGGGGAAAAGGAATGCATCTACAAGAGAAACAAACTCAGAGCTCAGACATTGTCACCTGGCCTGAGCACATATTAACTCATAGGATTCTCTGCTTTTGGGGGACCTTCACCAGCAGGAAGACCAGGTAGAGTGGATCATCAGGATGCCAGTGGGATCCGTGGAGTGGTAATACTCTCTTTATTCAGTCTCTGTCACTCTCTTTCTGTCCCAGGGCCTCTTTTCTATTTATCCCTTTCTCTCTTTTCCTCTCTCATATTTATGACCAAATAAAACCATTACTATTGACATTGGCATATGGTCTCATTTGCACCTTAATTCAGTTAGAGGCATGTCTAATAACATTTTAATAGCCAGATCTTGACAGTTACCTACCTGGCAAATATCATTAATTCCTTCAGAAAATGTGCCTGACTCTGTGTACCAGTAAATTGAATGGTACCTGAGTCAGGAATTTCCAGGCACTGGATAGGATTGCACATGCTGCAACAGGGCTTAGCATGATTTTGGGCTCACTACATATGGTCCCACCAAACATTTTCTGACGTAGTCTGGGAGTTATCACAGGTCAAGCAACTTTTCCATTTGGTGCTTTGGATCATTTCACTCTTTCGGAGAGTGAAACATTTAACTGTATAGATATGTGCCACTCTGGGCATGTTTTAGGAGCCTGACTGCTGCCTGACTTCACAGATGAAGAATGGTTTGGGTGACACATCCAATTTACTAGCTGTAGCCTCTAGGTCCACACAGGGTTGTTTTGGCACAAACGTGAAGCCAGAACAAATGAGAAATAGTCACACATTCTGAGGAACCTGTCATTTTGTGCCAGAGGCAATTCTAAACAGAAACGAGAGGTGGACATTGTGAATCCACTAGCATGGAAATAAATGACATAGAATAATTATTGTTTTTCTTGTTACATGAGGGTCTATCAACTCTTGGCTTCAAAAGTGACCTTTTCATGCACCATAGTTTAAACTCCTGAGACACCTTGGCCTGAATATAAAGCGGTGTTGTCTCGTACCTACAACAGTAACATGCAAATGTCCTAAAGGCCTTGGGTTGCACCAGCTTTCTGAGTGCCTTAGAATCCTAAATAAAATGCAACAAGATCACAATCAGCTCCACAGAACTGTGTCCTTATCACCCTCTACTCACGTGTGAATTTCTGAGAAACTCACTTGACAAATTCAGCCCTGGCAAAATTTTTGGGACCTAGAATACAACTCAGCTTTTAATATACAAGACAAAAAACTTTTTCTTCTAAATGTGTATTCACAAATAAGTGTTGCATATAAAATGAATCTCTTGTTCCAGAAAGAATCAGAGTGCGTTGGTGCGTTCGGCCTTTTATCCTTCCCTTTGAATGGCTAAATATTCCACTTTAGCCTACACAACTCAGTAGGGATCTTGCTAGCTTCCAAAAAAACAGGAAAACTGTGCTGTATGTTAATTGCTCTTGTGCAGATAATAATGTACACCCTAATTTGGAATTTATATTTGTGAAAAAAGAAAGCTCTATTCAACAACAGAGATGAGGGACATAAATATGAAAAATAGGCCAGGTTTTAACAAATGAAACTAGATCTTTTGATAAACTGTATAATTAGAAGAAACTGTGAATCTCATTTTTAATGTAAATGTCAAGGGGAACCCTTTTTCCTTTGGCATCAAACCTCCACCCTCAATCTACAAAAGCCTATACTTACTTTGAAAGGATTGCCATAGATTATTATTTAGAACCTTAGGTTGTGAACTGGGGACAACAAAACTCACAGCAATGTCCCGAGGCATTGCATTAACCAATGAAAATCCCAGGTAACGTACCATTATTTGGTAAATATATATTCTCACCACCACTGACTGGAAACCTGGGAAGGCAAGCAATTATCACTGTGTTGGCAATTTGCGTTTAAAGTGTGTAATTATCTCTCCAACTCTCTACATAAATGTATTTCACTGTATTTTAAAGGTGCTTGATGAACATTTAGTGACATAAATGAAATCCAACAGCTATCAGAAAAATTCAGTAAAATTATTTCTGCTTCTATAGTCATAGAACCATAGAATGGTTTGGGTTGGAAGCTACCTTAAAGATGATATACTCCCAATCCCCTGCCCCATCCTTAAACTTTAATCTAAACCAAAAGAAAAACACTTCAAAATCTTTCTGTTATTAAGTACAATTTCTCAGAATCTTTATGATATTTTCATGACATAAATACCAAACAGACAAACATGGACTAAATACAAGATGAACCCTGAGGGTTCACATGTTATTGGTAGGTATTTGACAAATTTTTCTGTAGAGAGGAAAGGTATTTTTGGCAAGATACAATGCACAAGCTTTCAAAAACTTTAAATAAATATAACTTAATTTTTATGCTTAATGAGACTAAGTAAATCTCAGGTTTTAAGTTGAAAAGCTTTTATCTTTTTGGATGTGTAATGTCTATGGATGGCCAGACAAACACAAAGCATAAATCACATAATAAGAAAATCACAATGTTTTAAGGATACTGTCATATTTTTATGAAGGATGCATGCTGAAATGGGTTTGAAAAAAACATCAGCTTTTCAATATTAATTTGAGAAATATTTCAAAGTTTATTAGCAAGCTTTCTAGCACATATTTCATTGTCACAATCATCACATTATTACCAGATAAAATTGAATTTAGATTCATATCTAAACACCTTTATTCATTTTAATTCAACTAACAGAAGTTATTAAAGCATAAATTTTTTCCATTTTCCCAAAATTATGAAGTAGAAAGTATGTTTTATTATCTTTAACCACATGGAATATTACCCTTGTGTATGGCACCAAAAGAAGTTGCCAAGATTGCTTTTGAAGGAAGGTATTTTTTGCATAGACAAATGAGACAAAATCCTCTGGCTTTTGTCAAAATGTCTAGGCTTTTCCCCAGTTTAGAAAATGAGGGTCTCATTCTCAGGACACATGGAAATTGTGTTGTAATCTTATGCTGAGCAGGATAGCAACTTGATTAGTAACACACTTCAGGAGAAAGACTGATGTTAAAAGTGTGATTGCCTATTATGTGTTGAAATGGTTACTGTGAGAGCTCAGAAATTATTTCTATTGAAGAACATATTTGAGTTTTGCTTATTCATATTTAAAAGTAGATTTTTCAATGGATTGAAACACTTCAAAAATACTCATTGCTCAAAAGGAAATCATTGCTCAAAAATACTTATCAACTTATTAGGCATCTTCTTTTTTTTCTTCACTTGAAATCTTGTGCTGTTTTGTTGTTGTTAAGTGTTCTTTGCAACAAAGATGGAATTATTGTTTCACTTTTCATAACAGACTAGAATGTCTGCCCCAAGAACTGCGAATTAAATATTATTATGTTTTCTGAGAAATATTCATAATAGTAAAGTTCAGCAGCCTAAAAATTTATCAAAGATTATAAAGATTGCAAAAATAAAAATTAGAATTAATGTGATCACATTCTGCATTACCCAGCAGAGTGGTACACCCTGCAGTGTTGACAGCAAGATCAAAATTTCAAAAAAGGCCTGTTTTCCTTCTGTTTTCCTCTCCCCACAACCTAGTTCTGTTGTAATTTTAATGCCATCCATTTTTTCTGATGTCACATGGCATTTGGGGAACATTTTGGCTGTAGGCTTGGTCCTATGCTACATTTCAGTCAGGATCATTCTAAGGCAGTTTGGTGCTTAATGAAGTCACCCAGAGTCTTGTAACTCTTCCTATGTAGGCTGCTCTACACAATGCAGATTTTACATTTCAAGTGCTAGAGCTAGAAGGCTGCAAGAGACTTCTGTGCTAAAACAGAGGACACCTGGCTTTTCTGAGCCTCACTTTTGAGATTTGGATCTCATTCTGCTTAAAAATTTGGATGATGTTAACAATCCTTTCTATTTGAAGCCAAATTCATGTTGCATGTCTTGGATAAAACACTAAATTGTGGAGGGAGACTGAGCTGAAGTTCTGTGGATTTACCTTGATTTTTGTTGCAACCTAGAACCCCAACCATTTACATTTCAGTAATTTCACGATTATAAGC
>VRYO01002297.1:70923031-70948175 GCA_009812075.1 Sialia sialis | reverse complement strand
TATACGAACATGAAGTAGCCAGCTATGGTAATTTTTTCTAAATTTACTAAGTGACTCTTGGCCTTGTATTCCTAACCATGGGCATGTTTTCAGATGACTGAGTTTTGTAACTTCTGATAATCACTTCTATTTTGAATGCCTCCAGATAGATGCAGAAAATTGCAATGCTCTCCAAATCACTAAGTACTCCAAATCACTTAAATATACCTGGATATTTGGACAATGCTAATGAGTAGCTGGCAGGCAATATAAAACAGAAAGATTATTCCAGCAGAGAGTGAATAACGTTTTAAAATAAGGCTGTACATATTTAAAAAGTAAAGGGTGATAAAATATTTACCTCATTACATATGTAACATTACCAGTTTAGTTACTTGAGAAAAAAAGAAATTTAAAATCCTTAGAATGTGACTGTTTTACAAAGTACAGTGGCAAATGGTAAATTAATGCAACTTATACACAAGGATATTTAAAATATGTCCTCTGCTGTTGAGAAATAGCACTTTTCAGTGCTAAACAATCAAATTGCAATCAATATAAACTTCATGACATCCATTTTTCTCTACTCAAAATTTCAAATGATTAGCAACTTGGCTTTTAGTTATGTTCTTACAATGTAAGACTAATTGCAAAATATACCCTTCAACTTTGATATAAGCAATTAAGTAACTGTGATTTTTGTGTACATAATTTAAATGTTTATACAAAAAAAATACAGGATGGAAAAATTGGGGATGGAGCTTCTTATGTTTTGAGTATATAATCCAGAACTAGAGATCATTAGTGTATTTGCTCTGCTTATTTACATGTAAAAATACAAATAGCAAAAGCACTATTCAGATGAATTAAAAAAAACCAAAAACCTGACCTATTGGAAATTGTAGATGTCAGTATTGTGCAGTCCAGCAGCATTTAAGGGAACAGTTCAAGACAAGCATATTTAAAGATCCCTGGAAGAGCAATTGGATTAGAAGAACTGTTTGTAATGCCTTGTCTTGAACAGCTTTGTTTCACAAAAAAACCCCAAAAAAACACAAAACAAACAAACAAACAAAAAAAAAAAAACAAAGAAAAAAAAAAGAAAAAAAAAAGGTTTTCCAACATCACATCTATTTTAAAGGCATCTTTCAGTCTTTCATTTGAAAACAGTTTCCCAATTTTCCTCATTTTTGGTCAGATATTAAAATACGAATTTACACCAGAGGAAAATGTGGTCATTTCTGAGAAAACAGAAACTCCAAGCTGGAAATAATGGTGAAAGTTCTCAATGGCACGAGCAGTTAATTGTGTTTTGTGCAGCAACCCGAAGCAGTTTAAGCCTTTGGAGAGCCCACTGGAGCTGCAGTGGTGAATTTGCTGGGCAGAGGGAAAGTCATTCCGTGAGACAGTCAGTCCTGTCGCATCCATTCACCATCAGAGGGAAGGAGTGCCATGTGTAATGGACCCTGACTGGTGGTGCATGGCAGAATTATACTCTGATAAGATTTAATTTCATTTTTGCCATGGTGATTCGTTTCACTTTGTGAATGAGGTAGAACTGACAAGTTTCACAAGTGCAGAAATCCTGCATGGAATGACTTTCCGCTTTTCATCCTCATCATCTTCTCTCTGGAGCAATTTTCACTGCGCCACAGTGAAAGAAGGAATCTGTAGTACCATTCTAGTTTGACTCTGTTCCTCCTTCTCTACTCTTTCCCATACCTGAAAGCACCCATTGTTGGGGAGATACTGTGAGTTCACAGCCTCCCTGGAGGGGTTCCTTATTCAAGACAAGCTGTGCAGGAGCCAGGAGAAAAATCAGCACTGGCTCTGCCCTTTCTAAGCAGTCCTTTTTCCTTTTTCCCCTTTGTTGTATCTGTTCTTAAGGGTACTACCCTGTGCACGTCTGCTGAAATCCTAATCAAAACTTATTGTGCATGAAATTCACTTATAGAGTATTAGGTGCCCAACTGGGTGTGCAACTAGATTCTTTGCCTGCATGTCTTTGGAAAAAAGCCTGGGGTCTGGGGGAGGTTTTGTTCAGTTGTGATGACTTCCTTTCAGAAAAAGGCTGTGTCTCTTACAGTAGAAGATGATAGAAAACTACCTTCCTTCAGCATCAGTCCTTTACTTTCTCGTGCTCCAATTCCTGCCCAGCTGCTGCAGCTGACATGTAACCCAATAACTGCTGGGTGCCAGATACAAGACTACGTTTAGGATTGGTTTCTAATAGGAACCAGAGTCTTTGCTCTCCCTTCCTGCTGTGTGGCACCTGCAAAACATGACCAAGAAAAGGTGAAGATGACTTTTCCCATTTTATTAGTCAATGACCCACAAAGCTCCCTGAAGCATCATTTGTATGTTGAATTTTATCATCCAGACAAATCTTTCTCTTACATTTTAACTGCTTGTCCATTGAGTATGTTGTGTTCTGTAATTGCTAGCTACTGCAGTGCAGCAGGGTCAGCTTGTACTCTTGACACATAGAACTTCTAATTCCTTACAGTCCCCCTTAAAACCAATGTAGCACTCAAGGGAAGTAGAGGTAGACACTGAGGTCCAGATAATTGCCTCTAACCAGTGTGCTTAAAACTTCTTAAGCGCTATCTCAGGAAAAGGTATGAAAGCACTGACACCTCCATGTCTTCATTTGTATTGGAAACTGCTTCTGAGTTTTTAGTGTGCTTTCCTTGAGATCCCCTGTGCACCACAGTCACAGGTGTTACATCCCTTTTCACCAGTACTCTCCTCAAACTGCAGCCTTTGGGGCTAGAAGCACTGCTCCAGTGAACAGCACATGGTAATGATGGAGACAAGAAATACATTTTTAATTTTGATGCTTACACGCTGCTTACGAACATGGCAGTAATTCACAGAAATACCATAACTAAATGCATGTAAATTCTTCCCAATTCCCCACAATTGTGAATGATGACTCAGACCAAGCAGTGTTGCTGTCACTCCTCAGACAAGGTCTTCAGGTTTCATAAGTTTTCTTTTGTCCCAAGGGTAATATTCTGCAGGCTGACAATGGTGGAAGGACCTGCCTTTCCACCTGTAAATAACAGCAGGAAGAGGGTGGAGAGGGAGATTCATTTAAAGGAGATGCTAGATGGTGGAACAAAGACGCAGGGAGTGTGATGCGTTTCATGAGGCTGTCCACATCTGCTCAGAGGAAATGACTGAACACACAAGGAAGGTACTGTGCCTTGAGAAGTGTTTTAGAGCACTGTGTACTGGAGAGATGCTCTCACAGCAAATTGACTGGATCTCTCTAAAGCTTTCCTGGTGACGAGCACATGCTCATCTGTGTCTGCCCAGGTCTGCCTTGGAACACGCAGGCTGTGCTGCTGCTCTGCCCAAATGTGAACAGAAAAACAAGCGTTCAAACTGTAAGATGGTGAAAATGCATATCCACCTCTGCAAAATTATTGTCCTGGGGAATTATACTGTGCAATTCTCCAAGAAGGGACTTGGTCTCAATTTAAAAATGCCTGTTGCAGAAGAATTAATCATGTCTAATTATTTATAATGGCAGATGATAAATCTGTGTGAAGGCTTGAACACAGAACATTCTATTGTAAGATATGTGTTTGACTGGCTTCTCTCCAACTAACACCACATTTCTAACATTCACCTAAGATTATTTTCTGTGTGACTTTTTCTCTCAATTACATTCCTTTTTCATAATCTTTGCTATCTAAAATGTAAGTGCTCAGTTTAAACAAGCCACCTGTCTCCTAAGGTCTTTTGTAAATTGGTAAAGTTATCATCCTCTATAGATGCCGTAATCCCACCTGTTTTACAAAGTGGTCTTGAATGGTTGGCTATACGAGATACCAGTTTTTGAGGTAAGAAAACTGGAAGAGAATGCTACTTTCATTTTGTTCAGGTAAATCTATTCCTCTTACAGTGTTATTAGCATTGTCTGTGATGTGTTGCATTTTTGCTTTGTGATTTCATTCCCACTGGGACAACTACAGTAATTTCACGTTTATAAGCTGCACATTTTTAATTGAAGAATCCAGCCTACCCCAGAAGTGTGGCTAATCATCAGGTACGGCTTATTTATGGACAAATCCCAGTGAAATGCCAACCTGGAAGTGAGAGCCAGCCGGGGAGGGTGCCTAGGGCTGCCTTTAAAGGCTTCGCTGGTCTATGAAAACTGTTGCAACTTGAGCACCTGATGCCAAATCCTGCGCTGGTGCGATTCTGTTACTAATTTGTTACTTTGTCACTCACAGATCCTCGCTTAAAAAAAAAAATTAAAAAAAAAAAAAATGCGGCTTATATTTTTGTGCGGCTTATCTATGGACAAATCCCATGGTCTACCTGGCTACCTGGATGTGCAGCTTATAATCAGGTGTGGCTTATAATTGTGAAATTACTGTAGTTTATCTGCAAGCATGAGATTTGGGCTGATAGTACTGGATAGCTGAGCAAAATAATGATCTTTTTCCAAAGGGAAGTGAACTTTCCAGAAAAATGAAAGGTTTGCAAACATTATTACACTGGAGTTACTGTCTGTGCATTCTTGGTTGAGCTGCCTGTTCACAGAATGGCAGAAGGACTGTGTGGCTGACGTAGGAAGGCACCTCTGGAGCTCATACAGGGTTAAAAAGAGCAGGTTGTTATGTCTCCTGTCCAGTGAAATTTTGAATATCTTCAGACTATATGAAGGAAAGAAATACTTTTTTCAAGGATCTATGCAATGCTGGAATGCCATCTGAGCTGACAGCCACCAAGTTTCTTCCGCTGACCCTTTCAAATGGAGAAATGATCCGTTTTCATCCATTCTACCTTTATGTTGGGTGTACCTTTAATTAACACTGTATTCATTGGCAGGGGCACACATAAAATGTTGTTAATTAATATATTATGCACTGAGCAGATCTTTGCCTATCAGATGTTTTGATTTTGGACTTAATTTAGAGCTCATGTCATGAAACGATCAAAATCAAAACTAAATTTTATTTAACAGCATTCATAACTTTTCAAAGCAGTATGAAAAATTAATTATTTTATTTTTCCATGCCCTGTGGAAAGTAATTATGTTAATTGCATATTGTGTATAACATCAGTTATAACTTATGAAAGACTGATTTGTGTTGTGCCCACATTCACACGCAATGAAATTTTATTTAATAATATCTATGCCACAAAACATAACTTGTACTAATTTGTTTTTTAAAATTATGTATTCAGCTTCAAAGTGAGGTTACTATTAAAGTAAGATTACGAATATTACAGCACTATAATAAAACTCTAACAAATATATCTTCCTGATTCATACAGCCCAATTAGAACAAATATAAATCTTTCCTATTCATAGAGCCTAATTAGAAATCTCTTTATTGGTATCAGGCCTAACATCCCTGTAATCTATAAGGGTTACCATTTGAAAATTCTCATTTCTTTATAGTAATATTTGCATTCAAACATATATTGGTTTAATTTTGTTATGAAATATTTCCAGCTATTTAAAGGACTTTGTCAACTTTGTTAAATCAGGGATGTTTTCTTCTAGTCGAAGGCACATGGAAACACTACAAACTGCAGAAGACAATGGAGTGGTATAGCTGGAGGGTTAGACTTTTGAATCCAGCCTCAGAGCTGAAGAAGTAATCGTATATTGGTTTCAGAGAGAAATTGCTTAGCATGTCTGCCTTCTGCAAGCTCCTCTTTTAACAGTCCATCTGATTTGAATGTACTGACTCATAACATCACAACGTACTTCAAACAATCCCTGACAAGTTGTAAAACATTACAGATATAACTAGGTATGTGGAAGAAGCAGTACCCTCTCAGCATGACCCCCAATGCAGATTTGATCATTTACACTGGTGCTATTTAATGAGTAGTGTGATATGAATTAAGATGCAGCTGCCATATCCACATTAGGATTGCTATTTGTTTCTTTGAAAATCTCTTCATTTGCCTCAAGGCTTGTCTTGGCAATCCGTAGAAATACTTGTTTAGTTGATAAAGCTCCCCGTGCTGTGGAAAGAGAGACATACACAGTAAACAAAGCATCTTGTTTAATTCAGGCAGTAAGAGTAGGGTGAATTCACCTTAAGAGATGTCTTGCATCTTAAAGAAGGAGTCTCATAGTGCTTATCTAACTTTTAGATGTCAAAAGTGAGCTGATATGAATCACAGACTCTAAAATATAAAATAGATAAATAGATGAAACATTATGGTTCTTTCCTATTGATCATGATCCCAGATTTTTTTTTCCAATACAGAAAAGATGCAAAGTTGTTTTCAAGCTTTGTCTTCCAGCAGAGACAGTATTCCATCAATCACATATAACAATTACAAATGAATTTAAATATGACAGCTAAGGCTGCATTTCCTTCTGAAATTGCAGTGTGGAGGAACACTCTTATCTGAATGGGCATCACAGCACAGGACCATCAGGGAGCTCATGAGACCCTCAGTGGGTTCTTTCTCTCTGTGACAAGGGTGAATGGGTCTTGATCATTCTTGTTAGATGTTTGTTTAAGCAGTTCTCAAGAATCTCCAGTGCCAGAGTCTCAGTAGCTTCCCCAGGCTGATTCCATTGCTATACTACATTTAACACTAGAAATTCTTTGCTAGTATTTAATATAATCCTTCATGCTAATTTAAATCAATTACAGTAATTTCGCAATTATAAGCCACACCTGATTATAAACCGCACATCCAGCTAGTCGGGCAGACCACGGGATTTGTCCATATATAAGCCGCACCTGAATATAAGCCACATTTTTATTTTTTTTTTTTAGCGAGGATCCACGTGTGACAAAGTAACTAATTAGTAACAGAATCACGCCAGTGCGGGGTTTGGTGTCAGGTGCTTAAGTTGCAAACAGTTTTCATAGACCAGCAAAGCCTTTAAAGGCAGCCCCAGGAGCTCTCCCCTGCCAGCTCTCAGTTCCGGGTTGGCATTTCACTGGGATTTGTCCATAAATAAGCAGCACCTGATGTTTAGCCGCACTACTGGTGTAGGCCGGATTCTTCAGTGAAAAAGGTGTGGCTTATAATCATGAAATTACTGTACTTATTCCACAATCCACTCCTGGCAGGACCAGTTATTTTATTTCTCTTTTCAGCAGCCTTTCACGTATTAGAATAATGTTGCAGGGCTCTTTGGCATGCTTTGATTTAAATGACCTTCCAAGCTTTCTTCATAGATCATGTTTTCCTGACTTTTTCATTGTACTCCTAAGAATTCTACTCAGCTGGTCCACAACTTTCTTGAAAGACAATGCCTGAAACTAGATAGAGATGAGTCCTTTCTGATGTTGATCAGAGAGAAGGGATTACTTCAAGTGTTTTGCACACTGTATATGCTTTATATATTCCAGTACAATGCCAACTTTTTTCCTAAGTTTGTATACAAAAATGGAAAAAATGTGAAGTCTATGATGCTGATATGGCTGAAACCATGGAAAAAGCGGCCTCATTTTTCTGATACCCTTAATTTTTATAGTATGAGGAGCTGTATAGCAGCTAATGTAGACTTTAATAGACACATACAAAAAAAAATGCAACCATGAAATTTCTGTTTAGAGTTTATACAGTTGATGTGGGCAGCTAAGCTGAAAGGACAGTGCAGGAGGGAGTCTTTCCCAATGACTTGCAGCTGTACTGATTACCAAGAAGTGGAAACAATTGTGTCTGACCAACCAGTTTCGGGGATATAAAGGAGTGGGATAGCTGGCTACCAGTTAAAGGCAGTTTCAGTTTGAGTTGGAGCATGAGACTCTGCTGGAGTAAAAGAAGGAGACTGCTGGCTGGCCTGCGAGGAAGTAAGGGATGTGTGGCTGCATAAAGGGACAGATATAATGAGAAGATGCTGTGTGTGAGACAGTTGGGACTAGGTGGTTGGGAAAGGGATGGATTGACTTTAGCCAGTCATGCAGAGGGCAAAGAAGGAATCAGTACTGTGTGAAGCTGCTGTAAGAGAAGGAGTAAGAGTTGCATGAGAGAAAGGTGTGTGAAAGAAGGCATGTGGAGTTTGTGAATAAAGGACTAGTGGGGATGCCAATTAAAGGACTAGAGGTGATATCAGCTGTGTCCATCTCAACAAAACTGCAGCAAGTTGATATCTGTCCTTTGGCTGTGTTTACTTGACAATGGAGCTAAACAGGTTTGGTTTCTTTTTCCCTCAATAGCAGGCATTAGGAATTCAAGGTTGCCTTCACTGCTCTGCTTGGTATCTTGAACTGTGACTTGGAAGTGCACTGCTGCCATGACTACTGCTGGTGTTAGCAGCCAGGCAAGCTTGGCATTAGTAGCTCAGTTATCATGGCAGCAAAAATACTCAGTGTCTAAATGAGATTAAGCACTTGTGAAGTATCTAACTGGTTAATAAGAAATAAGTATCAGTGTGAGCTCAACACGACCCGGAAGTGTGCATTTGTAGTTTGGGAAGCCAGCTTTATCCTGGTCTGTATCCAAAGCAGTGTGGCTAGCTGCTTAAAGGAGAGGATCCTGCCCCTCTACTCCAGTCTAGTGAGATCCCACTGGCAGTGCTGCTTCCAGTTCTGGGACCCCAATATAAGGACAAGGACTTGCTGAAGTGAGTCCAGAGGAGAGCTGCAAAGATGATCAGAGGGCTGGACTCTGAGCACTCTTCCCCATGAAGACAGGTTAAAAAAGTTGGGGCTGCTCAGTCTGGAGAAGAAAACACTCCAGGGAGAGCTTACAGAAACCTTCCAGTACCTGAAGAAGGCTGGAAAGAAATATTTTATGTGTGTATGTAGGGATAGGAAGCGGAAAGAGGGTTGTTTTGTGAGATACTAGATATTGGATACATGAGGCACTGGCACAGGTTGCTCAGAGAAGCTATGGCTTCACCATCCCCAGAAATGGTCAAGGTACTGAGCAATCTGGTTTAGTGGAAGGGCTCCCTACCTGTGCCATGAGAGCTGAAGGCAGATGATGTTTAAGGTCCCTTATGACCCAAACTATTCCATAATCAAGTCAGAAGCCCTTTAACATTTATCTGCTCTGTAGACAGTATTTTTGACCTTTGGATAAAGGAAGAATCAGTTGCAGAGTCCACCCTTGAGATGCTGCACAGATCAGTTCCATCTGTCCCTACAAATGCCCTGGAGTTGTGGTTGCATGTGCTCCATGGCCAATGGAGTTTGAATGTGGTGCTACTGCTTCTTCCTGGGCTCATGAGTGTGGACATAATGGCATGCTGTGTTCTTGTTGATTAATGAAGCCTTCCAAGGCATGCTACCTCTGTGTGCTCTCCAACAGAAAACAAAATTCTTAAGTCCATATTTGAAGTTTTAAAACCATTTTTTGAAACATGGTTATGTACTTTGGTAACTAAAACACCTGCTTTATAAATAAATTAACTAATCCCATCCCATTCATCTCTATATATCCACATGCCATTTAGTGATTTGAGAAAACTAAGGCCAAATCTCTATTTTTAATTGTGTGGATACATGCAGATTAATATATTATACCATGATTTATAGTTATAATTGGTGAGAATAATATTTAAATGTTTACAAAAGTCTTTGTGCAGGTAATGAACTATGTCTTCAATAAACTGTAGATAGTAGGGAACATTAGAATTGACAGCTACATAAAATACAAAATAAAATAAATGGCTAAGTTCTGCCATTATTTGCCAAACTTCACATTTTTTTGTGAGTTGTCATATGGTGACTAACTTCTAAGGTGATTTTAATATAATTCAGAAACTACATTCTGCCCTTGAATATTATCTGGGTCTTCATGACCTGTCACTGTAGATGTGGTTGTCAGGGCTCTTTTTTTAAAGTAATATGTTAGCCTGGATTAATTCTCTGACATTGAGCTTACTATATCAAGAGAATACCTAAAGTTGAAACTTATAGTCCAGAAAGACACTGAGGTTGTAGTTAATTGAAATAAATTCACATTGCATAATTATAATTTGTATCCTTTTCTCCTGAATTTATTTTCCTAAGCAAGACAAGGACTTCTAAAACTAGATGTTATTTTCCTATTTAGATAAATTATTTGAAATTGCCTTGAATTTAATTTGGGTTTGGAGCTCACTGCAACACATTTGTGTTCTAAGGCAACTTTTGCAGGACTTTGCTCTGATGTGCGTTTAGCAGGGTTCCAGTTGGCAGCTGGACACTTTTGAGCCCTCAGCAAGATCCAGTCTCTGTGGAACCTCCGTAGTAAAATGTTGGAGTACAACACATCCTTTTCCAACACATTAACAGTGTTCAGAAGGCTTCAACAGAGAGCTCCTGTCAGCAAGAAATTGCTGTAATGCTCATTTGCTGCAGGCTCTGTTGATGACAAAATTATTTTTTTATGCATAAAAAAATCTAGAGGCAAGCAAGCCACACATCTTGCACTTAGTGTAGGGATTGCAACTGTGCTGTGCCAGTGTGCTGTCTGCTTTCCAGGAGCTTAGGACTCTTTATCTGGGCAATATATAATCTATGTCTCTATGGGTGCACACTATTGCTCATGTGCAGTATATTGAAGGAATGTTTCATCAGATCTGCTGTTTCTGAACTTACAACGGATGAGAATAAGCATTTATTTTAATAATGAATCTCTTTATAATATGTCATTGGTGTGGTAAATACAATTCCAATTTAGAGAGATCTGAGTATGCTTTCTCTTCAACAGAAATATGAGAGAGCAAATTCAGGGGTAATATTCTTGAAGAAATAAAAAAAGTCTTAAAATGCATGATACAAAAATGCTTTTCTTGAAAAAATGGGCAAAAATCCTAAAAACTACCACCAAGATATGAGCATCAAGTATTAAAAAAAATAACTAGCAAAGCTTTCTACACCAATCAAAAGCAAATTGTTTAATATGTACGCAGGTTGAGAAACCAGTCAAATTCACTGTTCCACCTCTTGATTCTCATTGTCAAGACCCTGGAGTCAGTACTAAATCTTAAGCAGCAACCTCAAGTCAATGATCTCCTGCAAGTTTTTTCAGGGCTCAGGACATGCTGTGGTGCTAGAGAAGGAGGTTGGGAAGCTGGAGGGAAGGCTGAAGCCTGGGAGATTTGAGCTTTGTGCTTCCTGGCACAGACAGTCAAAAGAGCACTGCTTTTGACTTGGGGCCTTGGAGAAGACTTTCAAATTTAGGAGTTGGGTTCACTGGTGTGTAGTTTGAATGGAAGTGTGTAATATCACATGATGAAGGGGAATTTGGGGGCTTTAGAATATAGTAATAGGTATGGGACAAGATGGAGGTTCTTGGGAATTGGCTCTTCCTCCTTCTTGTTCCTTCTTAGTTTTAGGTAGTAGTTTTTGGTTGGACAGGAAGTCCAGCAGTGTGGGTCACACATGTTTGGTCATTGGGTCAAAAGTATAATATAGATATTAGCTTTTAATTGGATAGTTAAGTCTTAAAAGACTCAGTAATGAGCAAGACACAGCTCCATTTTGTTGCTTTTAGCCTGATAGCTGGAAGTGCTGTAGAACTCACTGTACTATAGATAAGAATTAATAAACAACTGAGTCTGAACACAAAAATCTGTCTCTCATGCTTCAATCCTGATTCTGACTGAAGCCAGAGGGGAAAAAAGAAGATAACCACTAACATGTGGTGCCACTAATAGCTGTGCTGTCTGGGCACCTTTGAGTTTGTACGGTGGCAGAGTCCCCTGAGGCAGTGCAGACCTGGTGGTGTTGATGTTTCCTGCACAACTGACCTCATTTTCCTTCTGTGTTCAGGCTGGGACTGCAGGGTCCCTCTGCACAGGGGAACTCCTTGTCTTCCAAGTTGATGCAGTGAGGCACGGGGAAGAATGCAAAGATTCTTACCCTCAGGTCTTCTGCTGAAACCTGTCTGAATTCTATGAAATGTCTTACTGTTCCTCCAGATAAACAGTATTTCAAGGAGTAATTTTTTTGGTTGTTTTGTTGGTTTTACTTTTATTATTTTTAAGAGATCTTAAATTACTTTTCAGTCAGTATTATCAGAGACATTTAAAATTGTACTCCTCGCAACTTCAATCATGTTTCAAAATATGAACATCTAAAAAAACGCTTTCTTGTTTGAGATAGCCTTCTAATTTTGTCCTTCTTCTGAAGGAAGATAGTGAAGACAAAACAGATCTCATTTCTTCTGTTAGCTGAAATAGTGGGGTTTTTTTTGGTTTTTTTTTCCCTGTCTTCTTTTAGCTTTCAGGGATATGGTAGCTATGGCAAGTAATCTGCTCTTTTATCCTTCCATTGCCTCTGACTAACATATGTGTCCTGCAGTGTTGTCTTTGGTTTTGCCCTCCCACTTACTGATGACAGACAGAGTAAGCTTTTAACAGTAGTACTGTATTAACATTTACTAAGATAGCATAAACATAGATTAAAAACCTTTCTACTTGATAGGCCTTCAAGTGAAATGGGACCTGTTCTTTGGACTGCTTCTACCACTCATGTCCTCAGAAATCCTAACACTGAGATAAAATTTCCATTTTTTTTCTTGTGAAATCTTGAACACTTGAGTTACAACATTGCAACCTGACCTCTTTTTTTGTTAACTGCCATCAGAAAATCACTTGCTGCTTTCTGCTGTAGTGCTGAACTTGGATATAAGGTGCAAAGCAGCATGTGTAAGTATAATTGCAAAATTGAAAATGTTATTGAGGAAGAGCTGGTTACACTGTGGTTGCATGCCCTCTAGCTGAGGAAGCTGTCCTTTTCATCTCATGTTCATACAAGCCCCTTCCTCTGGAGATTTAAATTTGTAGATTTCAAGATGTCTTAACTACTGTGTTATCTTGTATTTTGTGTACACCACTTTCCACTGACTCTCTGCCACTTTATGGAGGCTAAATATGCTCTAAGACAATTAGGAAAAAAAGTGCTACTGGATTAGAGTACATGCCTGTGAAAATAGAGACCTTGATTCTTAATTCTGCTCTGAATCAAAACATGGGCTTGAGCCAAGATTTGTCACCTTCCAGGAAAGTGCTTTAATACTGAGTAATTTTCCTTCTCACTGGCTTAATGAATATTTAAATAGTCCATACAAGATGGAACAGAATCAGTGGGAGAGACTGTGAACAAACCTCTCTAAAATATCTTACAATGTTGTAGCTAGGTCATTGTTGAGATGTGGCTTCAAATCTGTCAGGAAAAAAAAAATTGCATCTGCCTCCTATATTTTGAGTGAATGTTTGTTTCCTTAGCTTGTTTTTGTCTCCCTCCCTCCTTCTTCCACAAGTGGCATCAAATAAAATGTTTGGAAAACAAGGAACTTTGACTATTTCAAGCATGAATTCTCTCTACACTGCTGCAGAGGAGAAATTTTATCTTCATCGACATGAAGGACAAAAAGGAAGCAGAGGGATAGCTGATGCGATTTCGTGAAGGGTTATGTCAGTTTATGAGGCATTACATTATACACAGAAAGGTGATTTTTTTTTTTTAACGCTAGTACATGGCAGTTGAGCTCATTTTTCATGAAGGGTACACAAAGATGAAGCAGATTGGGCTTTCTGGGCAGTTTGAGCTGACATAAGTCTGCACTGAGGCTGAACAATCATCCTCTCTAGCCTTGGCATGGTGTCTTCTGCTCTGACATTAGTCATCCCACAAATGTAGTTTGACTATGACTGACTCACTAGTCTGAGAAAAGCAGGGGTGTTTTTTATTTCTCCTTTTTTTTCTTTGTGCTACTTTCATGCTGGTTCACTGGTCTTGTCCACTAGCTGGCTGTTGAATTCCTAGAGCCTTTTGGAAGATTTGCTGTCTTAGACTTGCTTCAGTCAGGCACACCTCTGGAAGGTGAGGGATAAAAGAAAATAATTTAGATATGAATGGATGCCAATGGGCAGTTGATGCTGGTAGAGCTGCATTGTGAGGCAGAGATCTCTGTACATTCATCTGTGAAAGCCTTTAAAAAAGACAGTATATCCTCTGTTTTTTGTGTTGCAGCTATATGGCTTGCTGTATTTGCATAACCTCAAGTCAGACTAAAATTGGACGTTATTACCCTCTCCTAGCTAGAAGTCATGAGTTTGTTTAACTGCAGCTGTTCTGCCCAGGTAAAGCAGATCCCTAGAATAAGCTGGCCAAAAGTAAGTTTGCCTTTCATATCCCTATTCACCATAGTGGAGTCATTCAGACTTTCTCTCCCTAACAGGAAGAGTCATCTTCTAAAGAGAGAAACTTACTTTTTAACTTTGCATAATTAAAATGAGTCACTACAGTGCTTCTAGTAGGAGTCATAGTTTTTTGCAGCTGATGCGTCTTTGGGAAGATAAATGTGATGTTTCAGTGTCTCTGTTCACACAATTTTATAGCTTAATCAATGATGAACAGTATGAGATGTACAATATTGCTATTTCTTAAATTATTCAATTATTTTTTCACATTCATTTAGTACTTCTTGTACTCAAACTTTAACATCTATACCTAAACAGTAGCAACTGTTGCTATGGTATTGTACTTGCTTATAAAAGGACATTGTCAACCATAAACTATATTTCTAACCTTCTCAGCTATAAAAGAAGGTAACACCTCCTTTCTTTCTGCTGCAATTGTATTATGTCTCATGATGGATCTTGTTAATTTGATTTTTCAGGGCTAGAGTGGTTCCAGAACTGATGAATCTATTTGCATAAAAACTCAGTCTTGTGCCTGTCATGGATGGGCTGTGTTGATTATTAAAATAATGAATTTTGGAGGAATCACTCAGTGTTAAAGAATCTCTTCCTATACTCTTTCTGCCATGCCTGTTTGTTATTTGTATTGTGATGGCAGGCACAGCAAGCTGGATGTTGGCTACACACTCAGGATGAGTCTGTCTGTAAAACAACCAGATTCCTACCTCTGCTGAGTCTCTACCAGCGCAGAAAATTTCTGGTATTTGTACAATCATATTGGAGTCAATTTTTTTGGTTTAAAATATCAAGCTAACAAAATGCTCTTTGAAACAGAATAAACATATTCCAAAAATGTTGACCTTAAGAAAAAAAATTCCCAAAGTTTGCTAGGACTTCTTCCTTTTCTTAGTTGAAGGCTTTATTTTGCAGAAAAAACTCAAAGGATAGGATTTTTACTTGGAATTTTTTTCTTTATATGATGTGTCCTTTTTCAGTGCATTCAGTAATAAAATAGATAATCATCTAAAACATAAAAATATCCATACTTTTGGACTTCATGCAGCAGACCATAAGATGTGGACAGAAATGGGAAAGACCTGAACAGAAGGAATTAAATAGTTACTAAAGCTTGGGGCCAGATTGATCTGTTAGGCATGTGAGCATAAATCTGGAGTTATGCTCTCAAGAGTAATCAGATTACTCCAGACTTATGCTTGGCTACCTGAGATCAGCATCTGGCCAAGGATTTTTTTCTGTAAGTACATTGTTGTAATTAGTACTGTCAGTAAAAAAATATCAAAAATGTCAGACTCTCCAGGTTTTGATAAATACCTTGAAAAACTGTCTTTTATTCAGGCATTCTCTGTTTTGAATTAAAAGGGACAGAGCTGCACGGCAGATTCAGTCTGCAATTGATTTCTCTCAAGCTTTATCATAAACACTGAAACAATAATTTGAAACTGTCTAATGCTGAACTAAAACTTTCCACCAAGATTTTCTATTACCTTTACATAAGAGGGGAGATAGCTATACAGAGAGAGGCACTTTTTCTGTAGTTAGCCCTTGTGTATGAATAGTATTTACTGGACTAGTCTAATAGTACATCTGCAGCATCATATCTGAAATGATTGCTTTAACTCATAGAAATGTCCTTAATACATGAAATTAATTCTTTAAGCAATTTAAACACAACAATTTTTTAGCTGTATTTCCAGGTAAACTCCACATTTGCAGTTATATTGCTCCCTTATAAAGAAAATCTCCACTGGTGGGTTTTCATACCAACTGACTCATATTTGGACAGAGTTTTTGTCTCCTCGTGCTGGCAAGTGTTTCCATGGGCTCTTTAGTCTCTGTTATTTTAACTTTAGAATTTGTGTTCAATTTTGGGAATTAACCAAAGTCTTGCTGTGGTTTTCTTCTTAATGCAAACATTGTTCCCTAAAATCTTAGCTCTGTCAAGGGCATTTATTTCTTCAGGCTAGCCTTAATTTATTTTTTCATTACTGTAACTTGATTTTTCCCAATAGCACACCTTTCTTGCAGCTTTTTCAGTCTGAGTAGCGAACAATAACTCTGATCAGCCATGATAATTTTGTTTCTCTTTCTTAATACACAAGCAGGTGAGCGAATTTCCTCTCTTCTAGACTGCCATCTAGGAATAAAAATCTTTTAAAAATATTTTTCTTTTATGGGAAATATTCCCAAAATATAGAAGTTTCTTTGGGCAAACTGATGACTAATAAAATTCAGGTAAAAATATTGGATTGCAAAATTTCTAGTACATGCTGTATGGTTTTTGTATATCTAAAAAAGGATGGTTCATGGTCCTTGAAAGTCTGTTTCAGGTGACTGATCATAAAGTGGATTTTTAAAAGGGAAATTACCAGCTTAGGAACCTTGGGTATCTTCTCAGGAAGAATTACCTTCTTGAGGACTGCTGAAGAAATTGTGGGATGATGCAGAAGGGAAAAGGCCTCACTTTATATATGTACCAGAATAAAATTTAAGTAAAGACTAAAATGGCAGTTGATATCTGAAACAAAGGAGAAGGTAAAAAGGAAATTTATTAAGAAAGGGTTTTGGAGACAGCAATGAGAGTATCTTCAGTGGAGCAGAAATCCTGGAAGCAAAACTGGAAGGTAACTATGAGCTGAAGAGGAAGCTTGTGCATTTGTTGTAGGCAGTGCATCTCATGATTTTAGGGGCTGGGGAGATCTGAAATAGAATCACTGTTTGAGAAAGGAGTCAGAAAAGAGTACAGCAAGTGGGGAATTTTCCAAAACAGAAAAAGGAAATGAAAGACTGTGAGAGACTGACAATGGTGATGAAGGGCAATATAAGGAAAGAAGTTAAACCAATGACTGGGGCAGAAGACAGACTTAAATATCTAGTGCAGAGTTGGAAACTACTTATAACTGCAGAGACCTGCCAGGACACGACTGAAACATACGGTGTACCCAACTAGTCAAGTCTGAGGAGCAGATCCTTACATTTGGCAGTTTGCATGAAGGGGATCAGCTCTTAGGTTCGTTATCATCATGACACAGAGGTGCAGTGTTTCTTTTAAAGTTACTATCACTGAGGAATTAGCTGTGACAGAAGCCAGTTTGACAGTGGTACTCAAGTGAATATGATAGCCAAAAGGGAGACAATGACCACAGAGCAAGATTATTCTTTTTTGCAAAGTACTAGATAAACATGTTCATTGGCTCATATGATGAATCAGGAAGTCTTCAAACTCTTGCGTGTAAAAGCTAAGCATATTATACCTCATTGCCATGCTGTGCAAAACTTGAATTTTTAGCAGTCTGTTCACAACAAGATGAATTAATGATTGGCAGAGAAACAAGGAACACAGAAAAATAATTCAAATCATTAAAGGATCAAAGCAATTTGGCTCTGGTGAGGCAAACAAATAATTTAAAATTTGGAGGGGAAAAGGAGGATAAGAAATAAGGACCCCAAACATTAACTTGGAGCAAAACTAGTAAAAGGTTTTTTTCCTGGTTCTTTTCTCTCTTCAACTTGTAACTCTACTGAGAGAGGCATCAAAGTTTATTTAATTTACTTTGTCTAAGACAAATCAAGGATATTATATAAGTAAAAGCCTTTTAATGTGAAGTTGTTTTATCTACAAGTGATTTTCTATACACAATGACTGAAATAGTGTGTATGCAGTGAACTTGAAAGTGCAACTGAAATTTCTTATATATGTTGAAATTACATAAGAAAGTGTCAAGGAATGTCAAGAAGAAATAACTGTTGATCATAATGCAAAACAGATTCCCAATTTAGGTTTTGGTAAGAGGATGGTAAATGACATTTCAGCTGAAAATCGATATGATTACCTTCTTCTGTTTTCAGACATCCTGGCATTCACCTCTGAGAGATATGTAGCAGGAATTCAAATATGAGCTGACATGAAGCACACTGTAGATGCATCTCCTGTTCAAAAACATCGTGTCTTGTACAATTCATAGTTCCAAACTTCTTTGAAGAAATTGGAGGATTTTTCCTGCCATCCTTTAGTTCCATCATAACTCCTGTCATGGGAAAATAGTGCTGTTGAGTCTTTGATATTTCTTGTATTTCTGTTGAGAGAGCCGTTTTCCTCTCATTACTTCCTTACACTGTTAGTTTGTACCTTAGAAAAATGCACCATACTGCTTTCATTTCCCTGCTACCAAGATATTTTCAGGCAAAATAAGTACAGTAATTTCACAATTATAAGCTGCACATCCAGGTAGCTGGGTAGACCATGGGATTTGTCCATATATAAGCCACATCCGAATATAAGCCACATTTTTTTTTTTCAAGCGAGGATCCATGTGAGACAAAGTAACGAGTTAATAACAGAATTGTGCCAGCGCAGGGTTTGGTGTCAGGTGCTCAAGTTGCAAACAGTTTTGATAGACCAGCAAAGCCTTTAAAGGCAGCCCCAGGTGCCCTCCCCAGCCAGCTCTCACTTCCGGATTGGCGTTTCGCTGGGATTTGTCCATAGATAAGCCGCACCTGATGATTAGCCGCACTACTGAGGTAGGCTGGATTCTTCAATGAAAAAGGTGCAGCTTATAATTGTGAAATTACTGTACTTTCTAATTTTAAGCTCTGTTCCTTGTAATGGAATTACAGTAATGTTGTGTGTATAAGGTGCACTGGTGTATAAGGCTCACTATTTTTCTTGAAGTGAGGATCTGTGTGCAACAAAGTAATGGATTAGTAATAGAATACTGTCAGGTTCTCAACTTGCAAACAATTATCATGGATGGGTGTAACCATTAAACACAGCCCCAGGTGCCCTGCTGTGCTGTGGGCTGGCACTGCCCCTGCAGCTGCTGCAGGGGGCTGCCCCAGCTCAGGTCAGGGCTGCTGTGGGCCGGTACTTCTTGGTTGGCAATTTTCTGAACTGTCCGTATATAAGACGCACTTCCTGTTTGGATCAAAACTTCAGTCAAAAAGATGCATCTTATATGCATGAAATTACTGTATTCTATTGATTGAATTTCTCAGCTGCAGCGTGTTGGGGAGGACTGCACCCTTGACTTATGGGTCACTGTTGTCTTAGGTCCTAAGTCTTGAGAGAAACAGTTTTGTTTTGCACAGAAGATGAGCTGCCTCTGACAGCATCCATGGGTCACCAGTGCAATCTCAGAGTCTGAACTCGCTATCAGGTGTGTTGTGGCAACACAGAAAACAAAATTGTTCCAGAAGAAGCTAGTAACCAAGTACATAATAACCCAAGTAGCAGGGAGTGGTGTGCTGGGAAAAGACATTCAGAATAGACCAAAATGACTCCATAAAAAAAGCTGAAGTCATCTATACAGGATGATCAAAGCACTCTCAGCAGGTGGTGCTGGAGGGTGATTTGGTTCCCATGAGGATACTAGAGCAAATAATACAAAGAGATAGTGACACTGGTGTCAGCTGTAGATTTAACAGTGGTTATGAAACCTGGATTTCTTCCTGGTAGGTATTTCTGTGCCCGGAAATGTTTGTCCTTCTTGTATATTCTCCCTTAGTCGCTATTACTAGAAAATCATCTTTTTTTGTTGTTGTTTAGGAAAAACTAAAGCTTTTCCTAAAAGTGTGTTGACTTGCTTTCTGTGTTACAGGGGCTTTTTAAAGGATTTATCTATGGAATAAAGCAGAGCAATTTGAATGTGAATCTGATTTTTTTCCAAATTTGGTAGTATTTGGATCTCAGTTCTGCATAACTACTTAGTGAAACATGGAATGACAGAAAGTTACTAAAATGAGACTTGTTTTTTTTTCTTAAGCTGTCACAGATCAAATTACAAGTTATGAGTGGGAAGGGAGGGAGAGGAAAAAGAAAAACAGAACTATGATATTAAACCTTTGAAGAAAGTGGAGTGTTTCTGATAAAAAATGTGGAAAAAGTTTAGAGACAAGTTAATGAAAAAAAAGATTATTGGGTGATAGTTTCTCTCTCAGTATATGCTTCAGTTGATCAAAAAATGACTTGCAGATAGAGGCTGTTAAGAAAATCAGTAATAGTGACCATAAAAAATTGATTTCTCAGATAAAGAGTGGCTTTGGTCCAAAAATCAAATTGAATATTAAATTATAGAAAGCAGTAATATAACAAGATAATTGCCAGTATGTGCAGATGAGAGAACTGATAACAGAAAATTATTTGTTTAGAAAATGACAATAGTATATTGAAAAACACTTTTTAAAGTCACTGTTTTTATTGTCTACAGGCAATAAAAAATATTTTAAGAAAATTGTCAGATTTTTCTGGCATAAGAATTTAATAATGGCTGGATAAAAAAGACCTTGCATAGAGACTTATTTAAATTCCTACTGCATAGATTTCTTCCAAGGTGACTTACATTATCAGCCTTTAGTGGTTTTATAATTTTTTGCTTTAGGTACACTAATGAAACAACAGGAACACTTTGGGGCAGAGCTCAAGATGAGATTGAGCCCACACATGGTGAAGATGGGTGAATTCATGACTACAGCAGGCTGGAGCCCTGTGGTTGGGATGAACCATCTCCTGCCATGGAGCAACAGATCTGAAGAGAGTGGTGTTGCCCCATCTTGCTGTAACCACAGGATTTCCCTCTTTTTCCTTTGCCATTTAGCAGTTGCACCAGGATGGTCGTGGGGCTACATGTAAAGACTGGAGAAGAGGGTTGAGAAAGGAGGGCCAAAAGAAGCCCTGCCACTGTAAATCTGCCTCTGACAGGATAGCTGTGTGAGATTCAGGTACCTGAAATTCAGCTTCTACATGGCTGCTATACATCTAAGCTCCATTTTTAATCAGTGAAGGTCCAGCCAGCCTCTCGCAGAATATCTGGCCAGGCCTTCTGTTTTGGATGGTTTGTGTAATGTTCCCTCAGTGTGTTGACTTGTTCATGGGAGTTTAATGCATATAAACAAGGGACACCTTATGCCTTAAAACACAGTACAAGGTGCTAGGTTTAAAGACATAAATCAAATCTTTGTTGAATGCGTACAATAGATAGTCAGGACTAATGAGTTCCTAGGGCAGGCACTACTGCACTTTTCATCTCCGCTAAGCTGGCAATGAGGTTTTGTCTATCAGATCATAAATCAGGAAGGGAAGAGTGGGCCTCTGGTGTTCACTGAACGCTCTGACTCTTGTTGCTTCTGAGTTGTCATCTTCTGACTCCCAAGGTTTCACTAAAGCCTCTATATGTTTCCTGATGACAGATTTTTCCTTGTGTTCTGTACAGTTTCACAGTTCTTATAATTTAGCAATACCTTCAGAAGTCTGAGCTGCTCTTATGCAGTGGGGCTCTGTCAAAACTAGATCTGAGGAGCAGGTAGACAGCTGAGGAGATAAGAAGAAATTGTCTGGGTGATCCAGGAGAAAAGGCAGGCAGACACTGGTCCTGTGGGGAATTGCACACTCTAGAGTATGAGTAGAAGCCTGGAAATGGTTTTAGATGTCAGGTGCCTGAGTTAAGTCCTACACAAGGTAGATGTGAATGCGTAGTGTACCTGCAGACACCTGCTTGTGGATGCTTAAATGTAGGGATCTGAACCTTGAAAGGGATCTTACCCTAGATGGCTATCTGAGAAGCAGCCACCCAAATGCTCAATAGCATAAATTGGGTGAGATTAACTCAGGCTATGGAGACTAAGAGTAGGATTTTTGTGAAGATCTTATACTCCAAAATTACTAGCTCAATCCAAATGTACCACTTGCTGTCTGTCACATTTAGACACTTTTACTTTATGTATGACAGACTCTGCCTACTTCATTTATTCTGGAGATGCTGGCTATTCATATATCAGACCGGCATTTCCACAGGCTTTCTAGGATAATGGACAGTCATTCTGATTTAGGCCATGTAAGATGATTTGCCTTCTCTTTCTGACTCTAGCAGCTGCTGCCTTCCACAGCTCTGCCTTTGGGGTTGTTACTAGTCAAACTATATTTTCTTTATTTTGCAAAGATGTCTTATTAGAATAGGACTACCATTTATGATGCTTGCAGCTGCCAGTAAAAATCCACACCCAGTAAAATTCTGCGTGCAGTGGATATAGACAAAGTATGCAGGAGGGACAAGGTAGATGGGACAATTGTGTTTTTATGCCAAATACAAAAAAAGTGGGCTTGGGGCAGAAAACTAGAGGCATTCTGTAGGTTTCTACAACTGTGAATAGAAGAATACTCACATCAGAATTAAGGCTCAGTGCATCTGTGCACTGAGTTGTGAGGAAACTGATAACCAGTGTGTATTGGACTTGATTAATCTTAATTAATTGCAAAAGGGATTATTTTAAAAAATCATAAATTTAAGGGTAATTGTGTTTTCTGAGTAGACGACCTAAGGCGAGCCTTTAAATTGTTTTGTGTAGATTGCGTGGTACTTAATAAAACACCCTGACATAGCTTGTAACTGGATGGAAAACAGTAAGTACTGAAATAAAACAGCTTAAAAATATGTAAAAAACAGTTCAGAGCCTTGACATTAGTTCCACTGACTGCTAACAAGAAGCAAATTGAATTTTACCCTGTCAGATAAGGTAAAATTAAAAAAAAAATTTAGTACTAACTAAGTCTAAAGTATCAGGAAGATGCAGGAATCAGCTGCTGAAAAAATTCTTGCTGGTTTTGTTCCTTTCCAGCTTTTCTTTTCATCTGCAAAAGGAACAAGGTTGCAGGGGCTGTCTATAAATTATGTTTTCATAGAATCAGGTGGGCTCATGCTTATACTGAATCAAGCAGAGATGTGCCTGAAGGTCTAGAGTCCGTGTGGGGGTTTCAGGAGTTTGGTATCAGTCTGTGCAGGTGCTTCATTACTTTTTGTTAGCGCATGCTTGGCATTATCTGTGACTTGTTTTCTCTCTCCTCCTAGCAGCACTGTCTGTGTACTCAGATTCCAGGGAATGGAGCCTGTCCTTCAAGATATTTGTTTGTAAAATGTGCTTCCTCCCACCCATGTCATATATGGCAGAACACTATTTACAGTATTTCACCCTCTCATATTTGTGAGCCTAATTATATTAGAGAGGTAATGAACAATGAGCAGGGAAATAGGTTGTCACAATAAAGGAAGTATTTGGGGGTTTTATGTCTTTTTAATTTCCAAGAATAAAAACATCTTGATTGGAGTGTGGCATTGTATAATTTTAATAAAATACTTTTAGCTTGTTTCAGGTGAGGTTTATTATTTTTACTTTCTGTTGGCCCACCAGAAACACTGGTATTTCAGAGGCATCTAAAAAGAAAACATGGCATTCCAAGCCAGTGTGTGGCCTTTTCTGGATGCATGCAAAGAAGTTTTTAAAACAAGCTAACACAGGTGGTCAGAATAGAGGCTGTGTCTTATCATGAAGGTGAACCAGAAGTTGGCTGTCTCTGAAAACCTATGGAGAAAAATTCTTCCATATGGCTGATTTGAAAACTACATCAAAGAAGAGCTAAAATTTGGGAAGATGGCTGGAGAGGTCAGAAGTGCAGCTTGACAGTTAAGCTGCAGACCTGTGACATTACTCGTCCCTGCCTGCCTCTCCTGAATGTGGAGACCCTCTGAAATGAAAGAAAGGGTGCTGTCACCTTTTCCCCATTGCTGGAATAGATGATTATCTGATACAGGAGCTATGAAATATGAACTGGAGACCATGCTTAAAGAAATTAAAAAAATATGAAACTCTGTTGCAGATTTATAGCCACAGCCTGTCCCATCCTCCTCTCATACCTGTTTCCCCATCCCTGTGACATTATCCCAGAGGTAAGACATGTAGTCATGGAGCTGATTTCTGGTGACTGAAAATTCTTCTGAGTGTTATTTACAGAAGAAATTGTTTGACTTGTAACACACACAGAATTCTAGTTTGATGCTGAAGTACAAAATGTGAATGGGAGGTTGTTAAGTACTGAGGGAAAGCTTTTAATTGAGAAAAATGCTTTGATTATTTTCTTTGTGAGAAGTTCTATGGGTTGTGGCTATTTGTGATCAGGTCAAAGCAAAATGATTTACTCTGTGGGAGAAAGAATAGCATTAAAAGAATGTAATGGATGGATGTCACTTGTGATGAACTGACCATAATCTCGATTCCCCATCTCCCTGCAGTGCTGGGTACATTGAGGTAGACCTAGAAAGGAGAGAGGGGTAGGGGGAAGGGAAGGTGTTTATAAGATTTATTTTACTTATTATCTTGCTCTGCTTTTGCTGTTAATTCAATTAATATCCTCAATTCCAGCCTGGTTTGACTAAGGTGGTAGTTAGTGAGTGATCTCTCCTGGTCTTATCTCAGCTCATGAATCCTTTGTTATATTTTCTCTCCCATGTCCAGTTGTAGAGGGGAGCTTTGGAGGGGGCTTTGGAGGGTGCCTGGCTTCCAGCCAGGGTGAAAACACTGAAACACCTGTTCATTCATGCAAGCTTTCGTTCTGCTTTTCATTTTCATAGCCTAGCCGTGGAGATTTGAAGGCTAAGTCTGCACAACCCAGATATAGTACAAGGCTTTTTATTAGAGAGAAAGCTGAGGGACAGTTGTAATTCAGCTTTATTTTCCTCTGAGAATAGAAGTAATGCAGTTACTACTTTTTTGTTCTATAAAATTTACAAAAAAAGTGAGTCTCTCTTGTCTTTCTGAACTATATATTTGTCCTGAAGGTAAGAACCGTAGACTTTAAAAAAGTCTATCTCCTTTAAGCATGCAAACTGGTAAAAAAAAATAATTTACCTTTCAAGACTTTTTTACAATAGTAGTCCTTTTGAGGGGTAATTTTGTTTATGTACCTTTTGAATAAAACTTCCGCCATTTCACCACAGCCAAAACAGTGAGAAAGTTATTTCATAAGTCTAAGAAAAGTGAAATCTGAATTTCTCTTGAAATTGCTTATTTAATCACCTGAGTACAAAGCCAATAAATACAAGGGAACTAAACACAGAAACTGGCAACAGTTTTTTTTGTCATAGTTCGATTTTCTTGATTGGTTCTTTTATAGTGTCTTGTTTGCTGAGAAACGTAAGAGCATTAAGAATTCACATTTAGAATTTAGGTTTGGTTTAAAAGGAACAAAAATTTGTTTCACTTTTTTCCTCAGGAATCCAGCAGCAAATGGCAAACAAACAG
>VRYO01002297.1:70897778-70920519 GCA_009812075.1 Sialia sialis | reverse complement strand
GAGTTTGATTTTTCTCCTTAATCTTTATTTTGATTGATTCACTTAGAAGTGAGTATACTCTCTGCTATTCTAGCTTTATTGATGAACATGGTTCCCCGGCTCCATCCCTATCCTGTATGTGTGTTTCCTATAACTAACAAGTTTTGGAAGAACTTTCTGATTAGTTCTCATAACTTTTTAAAATGAGTCTAATTGATCGTGCCTGTAAAGTCACTGCTTAAGTGCAACTGGGAAATGATTCAACTGAAGCCTTACGATTGCTTTGTGATTGGTTTTTTTAATACACACTCTGTTGTGTTGCAGATTTGATAATAACAGAATTTCAAATAAATCTGCTAAGCACTTTCCTGGTCCTGAGGCTTTTCTCTGCCTGCACTTCCTTCAGGTCATGTATTCTTTACAACTCAAGGGTGTTTGCTGTGAATTGCTCCCATGACTCACAAACTGCCTAAAAATGCAGTCGCACTATGACAGGGGAGAAAAACCAAGAGAAACAATTGCACAGGATTGTATTGACCTATGAAAATAGCAGTGTTAGTAGAAACCCCTTTGAATTCCCCATGACAGTGCATATACCCCAAAGGCAGGAATTAGGATTTATGCAGTCCTGCATGTGGAAATCATACCAGGTCTTTAAGTCAAGAGAGAATCCTGTTAACTGGTGACTGACTTAGAAAGGAAGCCTCTAAAAAAGGAGGCTACCCAAAGTAGACACTCAAGTCAACCTCCTTGCCAGTCTCCGAGATACTCTGAGAAAACTGGATCACAAAAGAAAAGACCTGGATCCTGTTACCAGCTGGTTTGGTAAAACCTCTCTAGGAATGATGCAAAGATGGAACAGTCAAAAGTGAAAGATTTAAAGTTTACTAAAAGGAAAAAACCTTGGGTAGTCATATCAATCACATTCTGCTATGAGTGTGATGTGTCTTCCACTAGAGGGAGAGGGGAGCTAGACTTTAGTACTTCTGCAGCACAGCAGCAGGATTTTGGAAAATTCATAAGGGACTTACAGTAATTTCACACTTATAAGGGGCACCAGAGTATAAGGCACACTTCCAGGTTACTGGCAAGTCCCCATAATTTGTCCATATATTAGGTGCACTGGCTTATAAGGCGCACTTTTTTTGCAGCGAGGATCCACTGCCAGCTCTCCCCGCTGGGCTGCGTGGCTCCTGCTGGCAGGGGCTGCCTGTTCCCGGTCCCCCCCACTCCCCCTGTGTGGCTTGCACTTTGGGTTTGGCAATTTTCCAAACACTGCCCATATATAAGGCGCACCAGATTATAAGGCGAACTTCCAGGTTTGGATCAAAACTTCAGCCAAAAAGGTGCGTGTCATACAAGTGAAATTACTGTACGCTAAAGGGAAAGCCAGAGCAAGCTGCGTATTTTCACTCCACCAGAGACCTGCAACAAGTTCCTCTGTGTGAAGTGGTGAGTGGAGAAAATCAACAGCTAAGGGTGGTAGAAGGAAAAAAATCCATATAAAATCTGAAAGTAAAATACATTATTTGACCTGACCTGATGACATTGATTCTGAAATGAAAAGCAATGTAGGATATAGGAACCTTATAAGGCCAAAGTTGGATTCCATCTAGTTTAGCATAGCCAAAAGCAGAGTGCATTTCATTAAAGAAAGAGGACTGATAGAAGCCACGAGTTTTTTACCATTTGAAAAATTTAAGGGACAGAAGTGATATAGCCTGGAAAGAGCAATATGATGGCAAGAGATGAGAAATTTAAAAAATATGCTTGACTTCCTCTACAGCAGCAGAAGCTGTTATAGAAGTTAGGCAAGCCCATGACTATTATATTTATCCCCTTTCTTATTTTGTGATTGCCTTGCTAACAGATTCAAAGGACTCACATCTTATAGTTTCGGAGATCAAAATGACTGTCTAATAAATGCAGAGACAAAGAGGACATCATTTCATTAAGCATTGAATGGCTGGTTTTTGGGACAGTGAGGAATTCTGATTGCATTCTGATGGTCTGTCATTTGATGTGCAGCAACAAAGGTAAAAGAAGGGTCACCTTTATTTAATATGGAAGAGTGGAAGGGAGGGTGATGACTGGATTTATGCTGGTAATTAACAGAGTAGTAAGATGATTTGTCAATGTCCCTTCAATGACACCAGGAGTTTTTCTCACCTCCCCTAAACTTGACGTATATTCTACTATTCAAGCAGTTTCATTTTCTGACTGTAGAAATGAGGGGACTTTGCTCAGACTTGGAACAATGACAAAGAAGTGAAGAAGAAGACAATCTGCTCTAAAAACAATAGGAATCAAATGCTATCTTGTGGATGCTGTGAACATCAATTTCTAACCATGTTGATGTGGTGCCATTTGTCTAATGTCTGGATTGATTTTCTTAAGTATGCAATATATTGGGCCAGCATGAGCTGAAATTAATTCATGTTGCTGGTTTTGCCCTTTTCTTACTACTATGAAGAAGCCCAGTTCTGTCCCATATCAATGAAATTTGTGCTTTCTAAAGGGAAGCCACTAACTGAGTACAATTAAGTAAACTCTGTCAATACATCCATGAGGGAAAGGTGACAGGCTCACTCTCCAGTTCTGATGAGCTATCCATTTTCTCTTACATCCACCTGATACCTCTTTTCTTTCTGTGAGCTAGGCCTGCTGACCCACACAGAAGGTCCAGGCTAAAAACGTGTCAGGATATGTTGTGCAGTCATAATTTTGCAACTCTTATGCATAAGGTTTATGAGAATCTTGATCTCATAACTGCTCAGCATGACTGCAGTTTATGCTGGCAAAGACTGCGGGTGTTTTTCAGTACTATATGAGGTCTTGTAATGAATATATGAGTTTTTCTGGTTGCTTCCCATACAAGCTTGCATTCTTTTAAAACTAAAATGAAACTGAATTTTATATTCAAAATACATTAAAAAATAATGTTTAAAAATGAAAGCTAAATGTCACACCTTGCAGGAGCTAAGACTCCTTAAATTAAATAATTGTTGTTTCATTGAGGAAACTGTTGGTGTGTGAAGCTGACACCCTAAACAATAGCTGCTGTATTGAGAAAAGAAACAGTCTGTTCTTTGCACAAAAGGATCCAAGAACGGCCTAGGAAAAGAATGAATAGAACTGCTACATGTCTGAATAATGCTTCTGTGCTTGCATACAGCCTGTTCTACCAAGCAGCAAAACGAATGCCATGTTCTGGACAAGGCAGGTCATTATCAAGGGCTTCCTACTCTTCAGTGGACAATTCAGGATCACTTCCATGGTGCTTGTCATACACAACACAAAATATTCTCATGAATTGGAAGTTGTGTGACTATCATGGTACATGGTACCTAACATTTTTTTCTACATCTATAGGCCTGGCACAAAAAAAACCCCACTGAAGTACCACTAACATCCAAGGAAAACCAAAGAAACACTATTTCTTAGTAAACATACTAAAAGACGATTCAATTAAATCAATATTTAATTAAAGCAAAAGAATAGTTGAAACAAGCTAAAATTAAATACATTTGGAGTGTGTAAAACTTCCTACATCTTTATGACATGTGCAGTGATGCATATTTAAATTACAGTATTTTTTTCTCTGAGAGACAATGGCATCTCCAACTTCTCTTGAAACATGCTCTACCATTACTCAGTATCCAAGTATAAATATAACACAGATACGCTAGTGATTTTCATAAATTTTCTCCCCCTAACTGATTTCTATTGCATTTACTAAAGACTGTTTTCCCCAACAGATCTAATACTTGAAGCCTTGAACTGCCACACTCAAAAGTAGTGTATTGCAGTGGTGATTCTTGTGTAAATAATTTGTTAGTGAATGTTCTCTTCAGACCAATCTAGGACAGAGGTCCAAGCCTATCCTTCTAAGCTTCATTCCTTTTCACCTAAAAGCAAACACATACACTCCAGGAAATATGTCTTTTCCTACATAGAAGGAGAATTATCTAGTGGAAATAACCGGAATGACATGTGACTTAAGAGTGTTGATACACTTTCCTACCTTATTATTTGAAATCAACTCAACAAGTAAACAACTGAAATATTCTTACTCAGAAAGAGCACTCTTGAATCCTAGGAAATCTACAATTGAATCCCATGATTCAGCTCCTAAACGTATTCAGAATTAGAATCTGGCACTGTATCTGTCTGCATGTTGGGAAATGGTTGTGCAGACATGCTTGTATGTGAATATTCCTAATTGCTGGTGTTTCAGCCTCTTTTAAAGAGCAATCCTGTAGACAGATTTAACTGAATTTGTGTACTCTTTGTTGTGCTTTCAAAGATCCATCAGTCAAACTTCTCAGAGGTACTGACTCATTCTTATTCCAGCCACTTGTCTCTCATCTAACAGTGACTGAGATAGACATTTATCACTAGGGAATTTTGATTTCATCGGATGTTTAAAGAGTTGCTGGAAATAATAAAATTAATGCTAGTCTGATTAAAATGAGTGCTGGTCAAATATGACATTTTTATTGCCTATTAAGTTTGACATTCTTGTTAGTTCTATTCATGCTTAGTATGTAACCAAAGAAAATAATTATCATGCATCAGTATAAAAAGATAGTATCAGAGGAGGGTTACAATGCCAAGAAAGTACATAAAAAGTGGAAGTCAAGGGTAGACAACTAAACGAGTATCTAAAGGCATTGTTCAAACATTATGGGACAAAGGAGAAAGGCCAAAGCCCATTTGGAGGAGGTTGTTTCTCCTGTCTTCTGGTTTACTTTCCTGTTAATAAAATTCTGTCTTCCCCACACACTTTTTCCAAATTCCTTTTAAAAGCCGTTTTCTGGGCAGAGAAAATGCCATAGGTCTAATATCCTGATAGTTCAGTGATAAATTTAATAGAAATTTTCGAATACAGAAAAAAATTATGAAATCTCTACTTCATAAAGAAAGGAATTCAGAAATTTATTAGTATTGGAAATGACAACAGCTAAACCAGGTCTTATTGAATAGAGCAGAGCTTGGTGCTTGACATTTGTCACAGATTCATTTTGCTACAGATTTTATCAGAATTTGTCCTTAACATACTGCTACAAATATTTGGACTATGCTAGTGACTGATAATGACACAAACTTAGACTACTGTTTATGTAGTGGGTAACTGAATCATCATAGGTATAATATTTGGAGGAATGGAAGAAAAAATAGTTGTACTGTTATGGCTAATATATTTTTTTTAAATTAGAAGACCTCATCGGTTTGAACTGATGAAAATTCCAGTAATCTTATTTGGTTGAGGATGCATTTGGGTGACTAAGAGGACAAAAGAAAAGCCAAACAGATCTTAAGACAAATAATTTCTGGACAATAATTGTATCATTTTACTCATTCTTGTGAGATCGCATGTAGTGTGTTATAAACAAGTCAAATTCTGGACAAAGAAAATGGTTACTAAGATAACAAGGAACAAAGACTCTGTCTAGCAGGAGGAGATGAAAAGAGTTTATAATGTTTCACTTTAGATAAGTTGTCCAAAAGTGAATACAATTGCTCTTTGAAAATACAGTATAGCATAAACACCAAGAAGTATCAGAATTATGTAAACTGAATGGCAATGCTACCAGCAAAACACCAGATATAAACTATTCACAATTTTAGACTAAAATGCTTGTAAACATTTCCAATTATATTATTTAAATTATATATATATATATATAGTTTTTATCTATTATTTCAATTTTAATATATTTATATCTTATATATATGATCTTTATATATATGAAGTGTTATTATACAATAGGTACTGTGTATATGATGTTTTCTGTAATAAGAAATGAAAATGTCTACCATATACATACATAAATATATACACACATATGTCTAACCTTTAGTGTTCTATTTATTGCAATTTAAGCACACAGTAGAATCTTATTGTACTCTTAATACATGAAATTGCCCAATGGTGTTGCAAAAAGAAAATGTCAGAAACATTGTTTAATTAAAAAAAATATTGTTGAAATATTTTCTTTGAATACTTTACACATGCTCATTTTTTATATAAGTTTTATTGTGTTATTACATGAACCAAAGAAAAAGAAAGACACTATTCTCAGAAACCTGCATATTAAGAGTGGTCCTCAGCCTCCCAACATTCCAATTATGCATAGGAATATATGTTTGCAGTGTTTGCAATGGAACATAATTTAGTTTGGCCACAAAATGGCCAGGGATCATTTCATCAACTTGAAAGATGGAAAGGATCACCTTGTGGGGCCCAGGACTCTGTCTCAGCTGTATGTAAAGTATTGGTACAGCCAGAGTTTTATGGTGCTGTTTAAATTGATTCAGGCTTTTCATGTCCCCCATAAGTTATGGAGTGGTGGTTGATTTAAGTGATTTTTATGTTCCTGATTGCAGTGCAGCTATATCTAAACTATCTCCTTAAGAAATCTTTAAGGATGCTTACCTTAGCCCTAATGCAGCCTCTAGGCTCATTTCAGCTAAGACCATTCTATTTCATATTAATGACTGTAAATTTTTTATAGTAACTGGTTCACAGAAGCCTCATATATTCAGTTGCTAATTGTTGCACCATGTTTACTGGAGTAATTGATTGGAAAATATGACTTCATTACTGTTGCTGACTTCTGCAATGCTGCAGTGCTTGAAACTGGAGCAAGTGTAGTGGATGACTTTGCATTATGATTTGGATAGTGAAGCTTTTTCTTATGTTGAATTTAACCCTCAAAAATACCAATATAATTAAGAAGATGCACTTATTTCACTTGGTATTTCCTACCAAAAATACTGAAGCAAAGAATACTTACACTATATATATACTGAACAAGATTGTACCACTGCTAACAGAACACAGCATGCAGTTACGTAAATTGACCTAGTGGTAAACACTGAAAAGTGACACCATCCATGTGACTGCTCTCTCCACTTGTGTAAGAAATTCCCTATAGGGATGAACTGGAATTGCACTCCTGTCACGGAACTTTAGTTGCATACAACTAAATCTTTTCCCTTTCACCCTCTATCATTAATTTACATACGGATTACTTCCCCTTCCCCCACAGGTAGATAATCCTGACCATCTGCTCCCATCCCTATGACTGAGATCTCTGACAGAATAAGCTCTAACAAGGGATTGGTAATAGCCTTAGTTTCTGAGCAGCTAACTGACAGCAACATTTTTTTTACTGCTAGCAGTTATTACTGTAATTACATGCTTGTGCCCGTATTCTCATATTCTTCCTGGCATATTCTCATATGCCAGGAAGAAGGGTGCTCTAAAGGCAAAACATAAAGATACCTCATAAAAGTTTCATTATAAATACTTGTGTCCTGTGTAGCTATTGAGACTGTGAACTGTGCTGACTGTACTTCTGCCAATGTATGGCTGCATGCAGAGAGGTATGGGGCAGTATCACTGCAGCACTCCTAGGACTACAATTTCACTGCAGTGAAGAACTTTTCTTCCTTGATCTTCTTACTTCAAGACAGGGGATACACTGTCACAGCTGTCACAGCTTACCCCTGGGGAAAAGACGTGGATTTACTTCCTAACTTAGAACTTGCACCCCTGATGCTTACATTTTAATTGTAAAGTTTCTCATGTACTTAGAGCTTGTATATGATGATAAGTGTCTGTCTTTCCTGGGCTTAGCATTTTCAAACACAGCATTTCCAGTCACTGCCTTACTTAGTCCCTCACAATAATTTAAGGAATTAGTCCCAGAGTATCTGAAAATCTTGTGAGATGTTTTCAAACAGTAAGGGGAGTAGAGATGGTATGGAGCTTTGCTTATCAAATAGTAAGTACAGTAATTTCACAATTATAAGCTGCACCTCATTATAAGCCGCAGGTCCCGGTAGCCAGATAGACCATGGGATTTGTCCATATATAAGCCACACCTGAATATAAGCTGCACTTTTTTCCCCTTTTTTTTTTTTAAGCCAGGATCCATGTGTAACAAAGTAAAAAATTAGTAACAGAATTGCGCCAGCGCAGGGTTTGGTGTCAAGTGCTCAAGTTGCAAACAGTTTTCATAGACCAGTGAAGCCTTTAAAGGCAGCCCCAGGCACCCTCTTCAGCCGGCTCTCACTTCCAGGTTGGCATTTCACTGGGATTTGTCCATAGATAAGCCGCACCTGATGATTAGCCACACTACTGGGGTAGGCTGGATTCTTCAATGAAAATGGTGGGGCTTATAATCGTGAAATTACTGTACTTAAGTTTCTTGGAAGAGAGAAATTCCTTCTTCAGCTTGAGGAGGTGGTACAAGATCATTTTCTTGGTGGAGGTCTACCTGGTTGAATCAGTTAAGAATGACCACAATGGCTTCCTGCTCGTCCTGTCTGTTGCCCCTTTGTGCATTGATATGAATGCTCTGCAGCTGTACTATTGATGCCAACATCTTTTTGGGAGAAGAAGCCCTAAATCCTCATTTCTACATGACAATTCTCACCCTCTTCCATGATTTCAATAATCCTTTAT
The DNA here is from genome assembly GCA_009812075.1 of Sialia sialis. Lineage (NCBI taxonomy): Eukaryota > Metazoa > Chordata > Aves > Passeriformes > Turdidae > Sialia > Sialia sialis. Next base: position 70,912,064 of record VRYO01002297.1, on the reverse strand, counting down.
TGCCACAGGGATCTCCATCCCCAGGCACCACTGAAACGGCAGACCAAATGGCCCTGCTGTCATGCCGTAGCTCACACCTAGTGAGCTTTCTCTTTCCCCCTTCAAATCTAGTTTAAAGCTCTTTCAATGAGTCTTGCTGACTCCTGTGCAAAGATCCTTTCCCTCTCTTTGAGAAAGGCGAACCTTGCCTGTCGCCAGCAGCCCTGTAGAACAACCCATGATCAAAAACCCCCGAACTACCAGGGTCAGCCTGTCGACTCTTCCCATTTCTTCCCTGGTCATTCCTTATAACTGTAAGGACAGAAGAGAACACTATTTCTGCTCCTGTTTCCTTAAATGTTTGTCTCAAGCCACTGAAATATCTTGTGATTTCCCTCAAGCTTCTTGTTCATCACTGCCTACCTGACAAACCCAACAATGAACAGTAATCTGAGACCTGTGCCAGGGCAGGAGGAGTTCTCACCACATCTTTAACCTGGACCACAGGGAGGCAGCAGACTTCTCTCAGACCCCTCTCCTGTCCCCTCAGAAGGGAGTGTCCTATGGCAAAATCCCACCTTTTTTGCTTTGTGGAAACAGTTTAGACCCCAGTGACACCTCCATACCATTGTCCTTGTCATTGTTCAGCTCTGTGTGCAGAGCCTCAGGCCAATAATGCAAGGGCAGTTCTGGAAAATGATGGATATGAGTGACTATAAATACAGCAAAAGCATAGAAAATTTGACTAGAATGTATATATATAGGTAATAACCAATAAATATTAAAATAGGAGTGAAAACGTGCTGAATATTTTTATAAAGACATACAATTCTCATGTTGTAATCCAATTACTTCTACTTCTCGCATAATTTGAGTTGTTTTCATTTTCCTAATTCTTAAGTTAATTAAATACCAATATAATTTTATTTTCTTTGACATTTTATGATGTTCAAATAAAAAGTAGGAAAAGTTCTCAACCTAGATAATGATTTTGGTATTGATGTAATGTCTTTTCTGAGGCAGATGACTACAATTCAATACCTCTTTAATCATTATTCTACAGCAATAGAGCAGTAATTATTATTTCGATAGAATCAGATTTATGTAATCCTCTTTGATATTCTGGGTGTCACAGAGATTTTATCTTTCTAGATAAACCTTCTTGAATTACTAAAATTTTTAAAATAAATTATCTCCTATGATTGAATTATGCTTTCATCATAAAATGATAATATAAGTGGGACAAGAATACACATCAAAATGCTTTGAAAACCTCCTGTCTATAATTTTTATGTATTGAAAGAAATGGTAATATTTACCTCATGAAATCTCCAATTCCTGAGTATTTATAGCAACCTTCACCTTCTAAAAATCACATGCTGGATAGGCATTCCATTAATAATGCAATAATAAAAATATCAATGCAAATCAAATTCAGAAAATGAAATAGCAGATGGTGAGCTATGTCTTTCCTTGTCAGAATGGCATCCTGAAGTTGCAGGACATCTGCATGTCTGTAATCAATGTATTTAACTGTGTTTGCAGTGCCTGTTGATACTGTAAATATAGTTGCTTACTTTTAGCAAACAACAGACGCATGAGTTGCCAGTGTGTGATTGTATTTGCTTACTTATATACGATGTATATATGAATATTCAGAGGATTAAAAATAATTTTCCTTTAGAGTTATTGATGTGGCATGAGCAGCATTTGTTGAAGGTATTACATACATTACTGTGAACTGACTCAGAATGTATCTAGAGCTGTCAGCCTCCCACTTTTATGTAATTCACCAATTAAATAACAAAAAAAATTGCTTACATTCTTTCTTCTTCTTTCCAACCCTGTAAACACTTGTGTTTCAGTTCAGTGGAGGTCTAAAGATAGAATGAATCTTGTCCAGAAATTTCAGATATGGTGTGGTGATTACCCCGAGTGTACAGTAGCCATACCTCAAGGCTAAGCAGGTGCTCAGAATCTGGCCTGTAATAGGGATGTGCAATACCTTCTTTAACCAAATTACTGCAGATTACTACAATCACCATGTGCAGAAAGCTGTTGTCAGAAATTGAAGCAAAATTAGTAGCTTTAATTTAAGGTGCAGAGGAGATCATGGCTTTCTTTGCTTCTAATTGTTTTAAGCAGTGGGATGGTCATTTTAAGGATTTTTGGGATGGTCAATGATAAATGTAACATGATAATGGATCTAGACAAATATGTCACTTTACCTACATTCACAGATAGCCTTGGATAATCTCACAGAGCATTTTTGCTATTAGGTATCTTCATGTCTTTAAAGGAGAGGTACCTTTACAGCAAGCTGTTCGTTCATGTGTCAGCATTATTAATGGGCTCTACTTGCAAAAAAAAAAAAAAAAAAAAAGAAAAGAAATAATTGGGTTTTTAATCTCCTGCTGATTGTTAAGAATCTGCAGAGGGTCCAGGTGATCCAAGTGATCAGGTCACTGAAGATTCTAGATGGTAAAAAGGCTATACTGATCAGTAGAAATTTTGTTTAACCCAAAACTATGATAGTTTCTTGAAGTTCTATGCAGCAGTAAACTGCATTAACTGCTAGAAATCACAGGTAACAATAAGCTATGCTGATAACTAAAACTTTCAGGTCACAAGAAAGCTCTAATATTAACTACAGCCCAGTAAACATTCCTCATTCTACCAAAGGAACCCCCTAACGAAGCTGCCCTGTCCTGGTAGTGTTGGGTGACAGTGCTCCCAGGCTAGAGGAAGAACCACTACTGCCAAGCATTTCCACTGGTTTATGCCAATAGTTACTGCTAAGTTTCTCCTTCTCCAACAATGCCCAAATCTTCAGCTTCTGCTATGCATCAGTGAACTTTCAGATTCCATGGAAAAATCTCTCCTGCAGCTACTTTACTGCACATCCTTTTTTCCTTCCCAAGAATTAATTGGTTTATTTTGAAGGTAAATATGCATTCAAGTAATGATAGTATAATAGGGATAATTTGGTTCCCAGAATGCTCTGCTCTCAGTCCTATCTCTCTTGGTGCATGAGAACTGTCACAAAGGATCAAGGTAAAACTAAACATCAGCTGCATCTGAAAGAAGAAACTTTTCAGTAGGTGTTGAATTTTACATATTTCAAGGGAATTAGCTGGAAATTTCAATGCAAAGATTCATACACTGTACAAAACCTGTTGTATAACTACCAAAACTCTGGATATTGTTATCCAACCTTTTTTAGGATTTGATCTCATTAAGATTTTGACCTCAAATTTGTTGGTAATGAATTCTATGGTTTAACATTGCATTACAGGACATTTTCAGTGATTTTTGTTTTCCATCACATGTTTTGTATTGCTTTATGTTACCATGTGGCGAAATTTCTCCTATTCCTCACATATTTCCTTTCTTAACTTCAGCTTTATTCCTTTTCAGTCTTTCATGCCCACATGTGTGAGGTAGGTTGTAAACCGTATGGTCTGGCACAGTGAATTTTATGATGTGGATCGAGACTTTTTTCTCAGGTTATAATTACTACATCAAAGCCAGTGTCAGTGCTGTATAAAACATCTATTCCCCTTTGTTCCAGAAAAAAAAAAAAATCAAGCATACATTTTTTTAAATGAACTGATTTGTTTTGAGCTTGAATAGAAGAGGCCCTGCTGTCTCTGGAGAAGAGACAGACACTGTCCTATGTTGTGTCTAACCTCATTTAACTTCATCTTGCACTCTAGCCCTACTCTTATCCAAAGGAAGATGGGGATTTGGAGCCAGTAACAGCAATTGCTGTAATCAGACTGGAGAGCTTTAAAATCATTTAGGTTGGAAGGGACCAGAGGTCTTGTGATACAACATCCTGCCCAAAGCAGGTTTAGGTGGAGCAGATGGTCAAGACTAGGTCCTGTCAAGCTCTGAATACCTCCCCAGCCTTTCAGAGCAGTCTGCATCAGTATTTGACCCCTCTTACAGTGCTCTCCAAATTGCACTGAAATTTCCCATGTTTCTGCTTGAGTGCTGCCTCTTGTACTGTTACTATGCACTTCTGAGAACAGACTGGCTCTGCCTGCTCTGCTCTGGTCCTTTAGGTATTTGAAGAGAGCAGTAAGATCTTTCTGAGTTATCTCTTCTCCCAGCTGAAGAAACCCAATGGTCTCAGTCTCTCCTCCTCTGTCCTGTACTCTGCACCCTGGGCTCAAACTGCATTTTCATAGGTCTGTGGTTTCATTCTCCTCTCTACTGGGGAGCCCAGATCTGGACCAAACACTCTCAGTGCCTCACTGGGGCAGAATACAGGGAAGAATCATCCCCCTCAGCCTTCTGGATGAGATCTTCCTCTAACAGCTCTGGAGGCTGTTGTTTTTTGCTGCAAAGTTGTATTGCTGGCTTGTGCTGAGCTTGCCCACAACATCTTTAAGGCCTTTTTCTGCCTGACTACCCTTTAGTCAGTTGGCCCACAACCTGTACTCATGCATGGAGTTATGGCATCCCAGGTGCAGAATTTTGTATTCATCTTTCTCAAGGCTCATGAAGTTCCCTTCAGCTCACAGCTTACTAAGTCCACCCTGAACATCAGCCCTGGCCTTCAGCTTACTGACAACTCCACCAAATGTAGCTTTGACAGCAAACCTGCTGCAAGCAGATACGTTAATTACAGTTTGGTTAAGAGGGAGGAGGTAAGGATAGACACAAGTTCAGACTTAGGCCAAGTTCACAGTGTTAGCACAATAATTTCTAAATGTATATTTTCAAGCTATTGTGGAAAATTTCCTCAATTCTTATCTGCAAAATTTTCTTGCTTAGTCAGTTGAAAAAAAAAGTTTACTTTCCTGATGTCAAACTAATCTCCACCAGTATTTTCTGTTCACCTAGACATTTACAGTTTCTTAAATTGAAATTGTCTTTTTCTAAATTTTACAGCGACCTTCTAACTAATCTTGCAGTTTCTTATTTATTGTAATTGTCCTTTCAGCCACCTTTTATACAACAAAAGTGGATATGAAAAAATCGAAGGGATGTGAGCAGTGATTGCAATTGAAAAATAGGCATAAATCCCCAAAACATTTTGGGTGTTCCTTAAGAAGAGGTAGCTCAACTTAATATATGTACGATAGAAACAAATTCTGAAAACTCAGGCCATTCAGAAATCTGGTGGGTATATTGATTTGTGTCATAGTATGTCAGGCAACTAATTTTATCCAGCCAAGAGATCCAGTAATTTTTTTCTTGTCTCTTCTGAGCCCTCAGAATGCAGGTGTCAGGCATTAAAATCTCACTTGGGTTTTAATGCTGTTATAGGCTTCCTTTTAAATTGCTTATGAAGGGTACTCATTGCAATTGAATCATTAAAGTGGACTTTTTATTAACAATTGTGTCAGGTCACTGATTTTGCATCAGGAGCTCTTCTCCTCCAACATCAATGCTACATCTTTCATAACGATAAAGTTTTCAGAACAGGGTCATATTTTGTATCCAGGATGAAGGCTAAGACCATGCAGAGTTGGATGACAACTTCCTGGATTTCTTCATTGTACTGCCAAAAACCTCCAGCAACGTTTATGTATTCAGAATTTTCAAAGTATTTCTATATAGTTCTCCATATCAACACTGTGCAATTTGGATGAAAAAGAAGGAAAAAGAAAAGAAAGCTTTATTAATACTTTATTATCTAGCTTCAGTGGAAAATTGAGGCAAAACCCTCTGATTCCTAGGAGTAAAGATACTGTATGTCAGAAGCACACAAAAAACCTCCCACCCTCTTTAACCTCTGCAGCAAGAGCTCTCCTCTGAGCCTGGTAAGCCAAAAAGATCATATGTCTTATGAGAGAAATTCAATAAAGCAGTCAATGACACCTTTGTTCAAATAATCCCCAAATACTTCTAGATGGATAATCTGTCATTATTCCCTGCTGCTGCTGGTAGAGAATTCCTTGTTGTAGTAGCCTATGATGGCATTCATCTCACCCACTACCTAGACATGCTCATCTGAGGTTGTTGCTATAAGATCTGTTTATAGTCAGGAGAAAGGAAAGTGCTTTAAAGCCCATTTCGTCCGCTGTATTTTGGGTGAGATATAATCAATCATTTTTTGGAATAATTTATTTGTAAAGAAAGCATCAGCCTACTAGTACAGGTCTAGATACAGTAGGTATCACAACAGATGTTTCCCATCTTTAATTGCTATTATGCAATCACTAATTAGTTTTGTATATGTGTAGAAGACTAAGTAGTCCCTCATGGAGTTGATTTTAGCTATGAAAACCTCAGCTTCATGCCATTTCAGCTGCCTCTACATATGATAACTGCCTTTACATTCAAATGTGAAATGTCTTACATGGTGGGTACTGAAAATTTCCTTCGTTGCAATAATAAGGTGCATAGATACAAACCACTCAGGACATTATGTAAAATTGTAGGAGATGAGTAATTGTCACTCACTTGAAAACTTCACAGTCATCAAATTTCTCATTGTAGGGAAAGTATTTTACTTTGTCTTTCAGCTTCTTTTTTTTCTTTTATTTTTTTTTCTTTTTTTTTTTAATAAAGCTGCTAGATTTTCCCAAATCTTAAGATATCACAAGTGGCAGCACTTCAAAAGTTGAGCTATGTATCTTTTGCCATTAATTATTTTTTTGAGGCTTTGCATAACAGACAGTCTTGCCATGAATCTAAGAACCCTGCTGCAAGAAGAAGGAAAATTTTCAGGCACAGAGCACAGAGGAATTTTCCATCTTGTTGAAATTCTAAACAAATATAAGCAGCACTACTGTGGTTGTTGTCTACTCAGTCTGGTGAAAACATATGCTGTAGGAGGTGTGTGCACCTTGTTCTAAAGATCTTCAGAAGAGAAGGTCTTTTTTATTTATTTTTAACATAGAAGATCTTAATGAACAATCAAACTATCGATTTCTCTCTAGATATTTGCAAGGTGACCTCTACTGTGGACCACTGAATCAGTGAGCATGGTTTCAGTTCAATGGGTACAATATATTTCTGTGTTCTCAAGCTTTTCAACAATTTTTTCCCTTACAAAATGATTAGGGGGTTTGGGGATTTCACACTTCAATTTCTCCCGGGTTTTACAATTTTCTGCTTGAAGAAAATCCACATAATTTTAGTAATTCAGAAAAGGCATCACTTTTGATTAAATAATATTAGGTATTCATTACCTAGTTGAAAGTCCCTTTTATTTACTACCCAGTAATATTAGCATATATTGCGCATGTTGAGCTCTGAACCTTTTGAAGTTATTTGTCTCTAGTTCTGTTACTGAAGGAGAAAGTGATTTAGAACAGTTTGTGCTTGGTAGACTGGAAGTGAAAGAAGTCAGATGCTAATGAGTCCTCCTTTTCAGACTGTGAGGCTATCTGGGAAGCAGCCCAAGCCAACTGGAGGGCAAGGATCCATGGGCAAGAAAACTAACTAAGCTGCCCTATGCACCCTGCCTTTTACACAGCTTAAAGGTCTTGTTTCTGTTACTCAGCTTGCATGTAACTGCTCTGGAAGGAAAACGAAAGCAAGGTGTTTACACTGTCATTAGCAGCTTTATCCAAATCTGCATCTGTGAGTTAAAGTGAGGTGCACCATGAGTTGAGTCAGTGAACCACGGACTAAAGCAGGCAGTCAGGGTTTATGGAGCCCAACATCTCTGTTTGGGAACTTCTAGAGGACCCTCCTCCTGAACACAGTGTTTACCTTTCAGTATCCAAAAGCTGTTACTGGAGAATATAACTGGAAATAAAATAAGACACCTAAAAGAGTTCAGAGAAATGTCAACTGAGGTTGGGATTTACACCATATCTTAGGGGCAGTCACTTCAGGTTTGCAATGCAGCCAAAAGGGAGAGGTGCACCCTCACGTGCTGACATAGATCTCTGTAGGACCCTCCTATATTCTCTATTGCAGTATTAGTTTTGGGTTTTTTTTTCCTTTTAGCATAAAGAGGGGCCAGAGTGACTGGTTTTCTAGTTGAAGTTAGTTGGGATGAATCCTGGCCCAAATAGTTTATTTGGCTTACTCTATAAATGTATGCTTTATGTTTCAATGAATTTTGAGCTCTCAAAGGAATTTTTATTAAGAATATGGGGTGTAGTGTAACGAATGGAACATAATCTTGAAGAATTGCCTAGAATATGGCCTTTTGTTTTCTGATAACAGCCTGTGGGCCTTGGTGATGACTGCAGGATCTCCTTATTGCTGTTGGTGGGGAAAATGCTGGCAGACAAGACTGCTCATGCTAGTAAGACAGCCAGCCATAATTTTAAAAAGCCTTTAGAAACATCTGACATATATGCATGCGTATATATCTGTAAGTCTGTAAATAATGACACCAGTAGTATTTTCACATTCATTCCTTAAGGATTGTAGCTGCTGACTGCTGATGCAGAATTCTTGTTTCTGTTCTATATAAAATTAATTAGTGTTTTTATATATCTATTCTATCTTCTCAGGGTAATTATCACATCCTACTGCTGCATACATACTTTGCACCAGATGCTTTGGTTGGAGACATGTGGAAAAAACAGTATGGATAAATACAAAGAGAATTGTTTCTTTGGCATGTATTTCCAAATGGATAAAAGCAGAATTTTTGACATAGTATCCCCTGTAGCACTATACATTTTTGTTTTACTTCAGTTTTTCTGGAGTCCTGTCTAATTTAATTATTGTGTTCTGGAAGCTACATAACTCTCCTGGCATGAATAACAGCAGCATGAGGTTTTCACAGCTGTCTCACAATGTCAGACTAAATCTTTCTATGCAAAAAATTATACCACTTTTGTACTGCTCTTCACCTGCATCAGCTTCTCTGTTAATCTTTGCGCACGTTTTTGTTCTGGCACCATTTTTACATATTGTTCTTTCTCTCTTAAAATGCTTGTCTGAAATCAGGTGCAACTCCTCACAACTATAACTGATGGGCATGTTGAAATACTGGGAGTCACATGCATCTTACAGCTGTCTTTGTTGCTTCCTTTACCCTTGTCCTTTGGAGAGGGGAATTCAGCTCAGTGCTGCTGAACTGAAGGTGAATGTTCTATATGATATATCTCTTGTTGAAAAGAGAGCCTAAACCACTAGCCTAAAAGGCTAATTTCCAAATCTCACAGTGTCAAAAAACCCCCCAACAAAAATGCCAAAAAAACCCCACCCAAACATCATTTAGAGTTGATGAAAATATTTTATTTTGACAAAAATGCTCTGAGTTTTGATAATTTAAAATGTTATGTTACAGTATTCCATACAAAATAAAGCAATTTTTTAAAGTCACTTTATAAGAAAATGACAAAATATTTTGACAATGTCTGAACATTTTCCCCTCTCCTCTCTATAATAAAATTGCAACAGAATCTACAAGATTCCCTTATTTGATGCAATTATATTTCTCAGTGAAAAATATTCCTTCTCAACTTTTTTCCAGCTGACTTTTGCCCAAACGAAAAGTGTGAAAATCCAAGATCTATCAGTAAAAAACATGAAAAATTAATTTATTATATAACTTGCAAATAAGCAAGAGGAGCTGCCAAAGATATATGAAATAATTTCATACTCAAGATCTGTTTCAGAAGTCCAGGAAGAAAAAGTTGCCTTGCTACCTAAGCAGAAACCCAACCTGAAACTGTCACAGAAGACATCGCTTCATAAGCATATTAAACACTTTGGAGAGTGTTTGGAGTCAATGTACTTCATTATGTGTTATTCACTGGACATATTGAAGCAGGTGTCAGGTGTCAGGTGCTCAAGTTGCAAACAGTTTTCATAGACCAGCAAAGTCTTTAAAGGCAGCTCCAGGTGCCCTCCCCGGCCGGCTCTCACTTCCGGGTTGGCATTGCACTGGGATTTGTCCATAGATAAGCCGCACCTGATGATTAGCCACACTACTGGGGTAGGCTGGATTCTTCAATGAAAAAGGTGCGGCTTATAATCGTGAAATTACTGTACTTTATTCTATAGTTTGCATCTTGGCCTACATGTAGTGGAAATTGCATGGGAAGTTTGGTTTTTTTGCCCTGGAGTTCATGGTAGGCAGGGAGTGAAATGGCACAACAGCAGCCAATGGGCTCAGATATCAAAGAAGAAGGAATCCAATGAATTTCTGGCAGACTGCATGGCAGCTGCCCTAGCATGTGGCATCTGTACTGTTACATGATGCTTTCGGTTCCAGGTTTATGATGTCACTTAGCTGTGCTGGAGAACAGAGGCAGAGACTGTGCAGAGCTGGAGATCAGGGAGCCATAAATGAGAACAGATTCCATAGCAAAGATGTTGCAGTGCAAAGGAAGTGTACAAAGACAGGGAGGTCTTCTGGGAGTGCAGCCACATCTGTTTTGCCTGGTTGTTCAGCCAAGAGCATGAAATCTCAAGCTGTTCCTCTCTTAAATCCATCACTGTTGAGTCAAGCAAGGAAGATTGAGGGGCACAATGCAGTAGTCACCAATGGGAGGTTTGCAACCACTATTTCTTCAGTGTTGTGCCATGAATATTAGTCACAGCAATATTGTCTTTAGTGAAATTCTGCTTTCTCTTTGCAGGCATTTGAAATGGTCACATAGCTGTTCATTTATTCGCATCTGGTGGGAGTTTTTAACCTCCTCTAAGGTGAGATGTTATCACATGGCACCAGACCTAGAAAATTATACTTAAGTGAGGTCTTTCTCATTTCCAGGAAGGGGTCTAACTTCCCTTGGGATTCTTTACAATGGTGGAGGGCTAGGAATGGCCTAGGTCCTTGCTCCTTTCTTCATGAGGCTAAACTTTTAGCTTGTCTATAATGAGTGGCACTTGCTGCCTAACTGTTCACAGGTTTCTCACTTGGATGTGTTAGAAGTCCATGGAAAAATGATTGATCATTTACACAAAGTTATATTGTTCAAGTATTCTCCTCTGAAGGACTTTGGGAAGCTGGTAAACTTTGTGCAGCCTGGAGTACTCAGTGCAAACCCAAACCAGCTTGTTGTTTGGTCTTTGTCCTCATTTTCAACAGAGTGAGATCCAAATGGCCATCCAACAAACATCTTCTTTAGTGCATGCTGAGTACTTTTCAGGCTCATTAACTGCACTGAGTAGCAATCCATTAAGACTGATAGGTGCTTAGACAGCTAGTGCATATATAGGAAACTAATTTCAGATGCCCTCATTCCAAACTGGATCTCACTCAGAATTTTTCAGCAGCACATCTTCATATCTTTCAGCTTCCTGCCTTGCCCTGATAATGTTCTGGTTCTTCGTGTTTGTTGGAATAGAGTATTCATTACAAGACTGGTGACCTATGGTCCAAACAGGTACAAAATTATTACAACTCTAGCCACTTTCTGGTTTTGTTCTGTTAATAACCACTACGAGCCATGGTGCTGCCGTAAACATCCTTTTCTTATATAACAACAACAACAACAAAGGTTTCTGCACTAGCAGACAGCTGATAGTGATCAGATGGAGAGAATAGCAGCTGATATTTACTGAAATTGAATTTTTCTCCATATTTATATTCTATATCTCCTCATGTTTGGAAGGAGATAATGGATAAAACAAAAGGCCAATAACTTTTACATGAATTTAGATGAATTTGAGTCAAGCAAAAGGGAGAGATGATGTCTGAGTGAAACCATCCGTCAATTTCTCCATTAAACTAATGGGTGTGAAATATTTATCTATGTTTACATATGCACCTTATGTTTTGAAGTATTAGGTTTGGAGAAAGGATAATGGACAGAACTTGGTAACTTGAGGGACCCTTCTCTCGCAGCAATTAACATCACACCAAATAGTCTCATCTCTTAAAACAGATTTATGAATAATTTAAGCATGTTTCATAATGACAGCACTTCAGAAACCAAGGAAATGAATATGCATCTCACTAAGTGTTCAGTTAAAGCTATATTACCTCTGTGTCAGTGGCCCAACTCATTCTAGCAACCCAAGGAGTTTCTTACATTATGAGTTTCCTATAGTTATCACGTAATTTTACGTGACACAGAAGAAATCCTTAGGTGACAAATGTTCTTAATATTTGGAAAAATGTCCTTAATATTTGGAAAAAAACAACAATTTTTATGTGGAAGAGCACCATGGAAACAATTGCAGTATAAACCTGACTGTCCTGTGACTATTGAAGTCGCAGGTAATTCAAAGATTTGAATTTATGGAGATACTTTATATACAATCTTCTTTTTAATTTATTAAACCAGATATAGCTCAAAGAATGCACAGAGACAGAATGGATGAGGTTGGAAAATATCTCTGAAGATTATCTAGTTCAGGTATCTTCTTCAAAGCGCAGTGAACTGGTGCAGGTAATGCAAGACCATGTCCAGCTGAGGTTTGCCTATCTTCATGGAAGTCCCATAGTCTCTCCAAGCAATGTGTTCCAGGTGTTTGACAACCTGCACAGTGAAACAAAACAAAACATAAAAAACCAAAACAAACAAAAACACATAACCTGTTTTTTTTTTTATGCTTAAATGGTATTTTCTGCTTCCTGTAAGTATTGTCACTTTCCCCTGCCTCTGAGAAGTGCCTGGCTCCATCTTATTTGCTCTTTCCTATCTGGAATTTATGTTTGTTGATGTGATTCTCTTGAGCCTTTTCTTGTCCAGGCTAAACAGTCCCAGCTCTCTCAGCCTCTCCTCATGTGTTAGATGTTCTTGTACCTTAATCATCCCCATGACCTCTGATGGACTCAGTGTGGTATGTCCACATCTCTCCTCCACTGGAGAGCTCAGAATGGGATCCAGAACTCCAGATGTGTTTCATCAGTGACAAAGAGAGGATAGGAATCACCTCCTTGACACTGTTTTACATCATGCAGTCCAGGTTGCTGTAAGTCCTTCTATGATAAAAATGCATCTTGGCTCATGGTCAACTTCTTGTCCATCAGGACTCCTGGGATATTTTCTGTCAATCTGCTCCAGCATATATGCTGCATGAGTTTCTTACTCCCTGGATGTAGGATTTTGCACTTCACTTGTCAAATTACATCAACAAGAGATCAACAACGAAGTTCCTGTCAATTAATTTCTCCAGACCATGAGGTCCCTCTGAATAGCAGCACAATACCCTCTGATGCATCCGCTACTTCTTATTTATCTATCATGCTTGTGAAGGGTGGGCACATTCTCATCATCCAGGTCATTCATTAATTTGTTGAACAGTAGTGGCTCTAGTATTGACACTTCACCACTAGTGACTGGCTTTTAAATTAACTTTATGGTGCTGATCACAGCTTTTTAATAAAAGCCACATTTCAGACAGTTCTCAGTCTGTCTTACTGTCCATGTGTCTAGTCTGCATTTCATAATTTTGTCAGTGGGGATGTTATGTGCACAGTGATAAAAGTCTCCCTAAAATCAGGGTAAACAGTGTCTATTTATTGCTCTTATCTCATCTACTGAACTTATCAGTCATTGTAAAATAATATAATTTTGTTCATATGTAATTTCCCCATGATAAATCCATGCTGAATATTCTAAATTACTTTCTTGACTTAAAAATATTTGGAAATATTTGCAGGATTATTTGCTTCGTCACCTTTCCAGTGATTGAGGTGAGGTTTACTACCCTCTAGTTCCCTGGATTCTCTGTCCTGCCCTTTTTGAAAGTTGGAGTGACCACTTTCTTCCAGTCCTGAGGAATTTCTCCAAATTTGCATGATCTCTTTGAGATAATTGAGAGTGGCATTGCTTCCTCAGGCAGCTTTCTCAGCATTTCCAGGTCTGTCTCATCCGGTCTCATTGATTTGTGCGCAGTTTACTGAAAATGTTCACTCACCTTTTCTTCCTCCACCTTACTTGTTGTGAAATTTCCCGCTATTCCTAAGGACCTGGGATCCCTGAAGGCTAGTATTATCTTCTGTCTGTAACTGGGGCATGGAAGCCATTGAGTACCTCAGTCTGCTACTCCTCTTCAGCATCAGTACACATTTCCCCTAGTTTTCCTTTGACTGATACTTTGCTGTTAAATGCAGAAGCCCCTCTCTCCCCATTTTAGTACAGGTGGACTTTGGCTTTCCTACTTACACATGTAGAGAATGTGTCTGTGTTCCTCCAGAGTCATCTCTCCCCTCTTCCACAGCTGTTATCAGGAGCTCATTGTTCATACCTGCAGGCTTCCTGCTATCTTTGATTGATTTCCTGTTCATCAGGATGTGCCACTCTTGATCTTGAAGAAGGTGATCCTTAAAAATCCTTCCTGAACCTGTCTTGTCTCTGGGACCATGACTCATGGGATTCTTCCAAGTATGTCCCTGAACTGAGCAGAAGCATTGCCATACATATGAGATATGAGTCTGAATCAGACACAAAATGCTTTGCACAGTATTCAGAAAGTAGCAGA
>VRYO01002297.1:70886459-70896778 GCA_009812075.1 Sialia sialis | reverse complement strand
GGATTCTTCAATGAAAAAGGTGCGGCTTATAATCGTGAAATTACTGTAACTTGAAAAGGAAGTTGTTTGGAATACTCAAATACTCAAGAGACAATATGATATTTAAAATTATCAGAAGAATCTTGATATTGCCTCTTAAAAAAACACAGGTTTTGATAAATATTTATACTGTAAATACATAATCTCAAAGGAGTCAGTTCCATGCCTTAAGTACCCTAAAATTGTGCAGCTTAGCATGTCACTTTAATGTAAATTTTATTGAAGTCATCAGTGTGAAATTTAGAGAGTAAGTTTCCTATAAATTATCCCACAGATACTTTAAGAGATTGTGGGGAGAAAAAAATGAATCTAATTATACTGAAATGTTAAAATGATGCAGACAAACTAAGAAAGCACTGAAAAGGCAACAAAGTTCCATGGGCTTAGAGCCAGTTCCATAGAGAAAAATCTCAGCATGATTGGAGTCCTTGGCTTGGAAAAGAATGACTAAAGATATGAGAACAGATCATAAAATCATAAAACATATGGAGTACTGCTTCTGGAATGCTGATTCTGTTTATTGCAACCCAAAACTCAGGGAGTACCTACTTGAGATTGTTCAGGTAAAGGACGCAGTTTGCAAGTAATGCATAGTGAAACTGAAATTGAGAAATTAAAACAATTAACTGATTGTTAATGTTTTGGGCCCCTGGACATTAGGGACCTTAAAAGTAAAAGTAAAAAAGAGCAAGCCTATTGATTACTCTCCAGACATACCAGTTTGCCTCAGGGAGGCCATGGACTTCCTCATACAAGGGAAAAAGTTGTTTAAATTTCTCCCAGTTCCTACACCCTTCCTACAAACTTCTGCTATTGGCCACAGTGATAGACATGAAACTGGGGCACTTCTGCCCTTTCTTTGGTCCACCATTGCACAGCTTAGCTTCCTACAACTTTTACCCAGAGACATGTACTTTAAATTCAGTCTAAGTTGGTAACTGCTACTTATGTTGTGTGACAGCAACATTTCACATTTTATTATATTTGGTGTCTCTGGGACGCAGTTCACTTCCCCCAGAGAAGTTCTCTCAGTGCTATGCCTTGTACTTGTAGGTAGAAGGGTGCTGATAACACACCAGTGTTTTGGCCATTGCTGAGCAGTCCTAGCAAAGCATCAACCTTCCCCCACAAAGGCCAGGGAGTTTAGAAGAGGTTTAGAAGGGACACAGGACAGTAGCCCCAAACTGGGTAAAGCCATATCCCATAGGATGCATGATCTTGTCTTGAGCAATAAAAACTAAAAGAAAGGAGAAGAAGGGGGACATTTATAATTGAAGTCCATTATTCAGATATTTATCTTCCAAAGCAACTGCTATGCATACTGGAATTTTGCTTCTGAGGAAGTGACTGGACATCAATTGCTGGAGGGAAGGAGAGAATAAATTTATTTATTTACTTATTTATTTTGGCTATGCTTCCATGTGCCTTAGCTTTTCATCATTAAACTATCTTTAATGCAAACCATGTTTTTAGTCTCATTTTCTCCCCCTAAACTGCTGAGGCAGGGAAGTAAAAGAGCAACTTGGGAGGAGCCTGTCTGGCAGCTAAGGTCAACCAAGGAGCTAAAGAGTGTAGCTCTAGAGAAATTCAATATAATGACAGTAATTGCAAGATAGACAGGTTTATCCTGTTTTCATGGGCTTGACATTGCTAGACTGCAGAATAATTGTGGGGAATTTTGGTTGTAATTGTGATGGGGGATGAGAGGTCAAGGTATGTACTGGAGAACAGTAAGGCTAGCTTTTGCCTTGATACAACATGTGGCAGGTCTACTGACCAAAAGAAACCCTGATCCAAGGAAGTGATTCCCCTTTAGACTTGTCTTTGGCCAGTAGTTAAGATATTAGAGAAAATTCATTTTATAGGAAAAGAAAATGACTTAAATGTAATTTGCTTCAGCCTATGTAAAATGCTTGATTCAATTGGTGTGAGAAAAATTATCAGGTTTTCTTAAGAAAGAGAAGTTGGAGGTTTGCAGAATAATTGAAGACTCAGGGTTTCACACAGAATATCAGATGAACCCATACCAGTTACTGATTTAACAAACTTTAAAAAGTGTAGTCACTTCAAAAGAGAGCTGGATTAGCATTCATGAAGAAATGGGTGACCCTGAAGAGTGAGGAAACTGAAGCAGTAAAGCACTCAGTAGTGCAAACCAGGAAACCTAAATCCCTAAATTTGAAACTTGATTTTTTTAGGGAATTCTTTATGTTGTCTGCAGTAATTTACCAAAAAAACCCCAAAAAAACCTGAGGCCTGATCTGGTGCTTCTGAACAGCACCTTTCCCTTTTTATAGGCTTTGTTTAACCAGTCCAGTCCCAAGCATGGGTAAGTAAAGCTCCTATTGATGCTGGAGATGCTCGTGCTTTGTTTTAGAGAGGGTTCACTTCTGTGAGTTTACACTTAAGTAGCAGCCAGAGAGAAATAGGTAACCACCCTTGGCTGACTAAGGGTCAAGTATTTAGCCTAGGCTAAAAATGTAGGCTTTGGACAATTTGGTATTGTGTGTTTCTTCACAGTCCATAGGGAAGTGAGATGGAAAGAGATGGTTTGCTGTTAACACCTCTACTGGTCTGCTTTCATACGTGATACCTGCCAGCACAGGGAGCAGCAAACCATGCAGAGGTCAGAGGTTTTGTGGCTTTCCAGATTTTGGCTTTGGTATCACTTGATTTGAAAATACAGTAATTTCACAATTATAAGCCGCACCTGATTATAAGCCGCACGTCCCAGTAGCCGGGTAGACCAAGGGATTTGTCCACATATAAGCCACACTCAAATATAAGCCGTACTTTTTTTTTTTGTTTGTTTGTTTTTTAAAGCGAGGACCCATGTGTAACAAAGTAACAAATTAGTAACAGAATCACACCAGCGCAGGGTTTGGTGTCAGGTGCTCAAGTTTCCATAGACCAGTGAAGCCTTTAAACGCAGCCCCAGGCACCCTCCCCGGCTGGCTCTCACTTCCGGGTTGGCATTTTGCTGGGATTTGTCCATAGATAAGCCGCACCTGATCATTAGCTGCACTACTGGGGTAGGCTGGATTCTTCAATGAAAAAAGGTGCGGCTTATAATCGTGAAATTACTGTACATTTCTGGGCAATAAGCACTTGCAGCCTTGTCTAGCCTCAACATAGCCAGTGCTGCTTGCAATCTCAATGCTGCAATTCCTAACTTCATTTCTGTATTTTGTACTGAGCTTCTGTGGGCCAAGTCAGACAAAATGTGTCTCTGTGTCCTGACATGCCTCTCTTGCTGCATTTCATGCAGAGCTACCTCTTCTCTCTGTTCTGTCCCTTCAAATATCTGGGTTCATAAGGTATAGAGACATTTTTTGCTTCAAACTTTCTTCTTTAGATCAAGTATCAATCAGTTTCATAGCCATGCCATTGAGGACTGTAAGTTTCTTTTAATGTTCAGCTCTCAGACCAAAGAGGGACCTCGTATTTTTTTCCTGTAAAGCAGGTCAGCCTTTACATAAGACAGTGGAAGGGAACTCTTATCCAGACATAACCTAATTTCCTTTCTTCTTGAGAAATAGTTGGGCATGAACTGAAAATTGCCATTGGTTTCTGTTTTGCTATCCTTTTTTTTTTTTTAATGTTGAATCTGCTTGAGATTACAAACTACTGAAAACACTACTGAATTAGCATGCTCTTCCCATTTTTTTCCTACAATTAATTTCTTATATGGCATACCAAAGGTGAGCATTCTGGCTAGGCTAAATGATTATGCAAAGATGGTAAGCATCTTTATACATACTCAGCATAACCTCTGGGTTCTTTCCCATGACATCACACTGAACACTATGTTCCTCTTCACATATAAGATCAGTTCTTCAGTCTCTTCTGCTATCTTCCTCCTGCATGTGTGGAGGACTCATCCCTGCTCATTTTATAACCAGATGAGGATTTATTGCTTTGCATATATTGTTCAACAGAAGTAGATATTTGTTTTATTCCACTGCAAGTCATTCAAGAACAGGGATGAAATGGGATCTTCATCTTGATATTTCATCATCAGGCAGAGCTCAAAATCACAGCATTAGATTTCTTATTATCTGTTTCAGAAAGCAAGGTTAGGGGAGAAGCATCAGGACTGAATTATGGATACTGTTTCCAAGACTGAAATGGTATTCCTTGGAGTAAGGTGCTGTGGGTTATCACAGTTTTGATGACGCTGCAGTCACACCTGCTCAATTTATACTGGAGTTTCTGATCTTAATGCTCTTCTTGGATGTATTTCACCATTCAGCAGAGTGACCAGGTCCTAGGGATGATGGAACATATCAGAGTAAGAGAAAGAGATGAGAGCTCTGTCTTTTAACATAACACAACCCAGAGCAATAAGTCTAAGGTACACTGTTAATTCACCTTTATTTTAACCTCTTTTTGTAATTTATTTCTGTGGAAAGAGATATCTGTGATGATATGCAACTTTCCAAGGACAGCTGGATTCAACAAATTTGTATGGTTGCAAACAAGGAAATCCTTTGCCCCTCATCTCCTCATTCTGGGTCTCAGAGGCTGCAGCCAGATAAAAAAACCTGAAGGATTAGAGGGCGAGACTGCTATGGGAGTGGGAGGATGTCTCTGCCCTGCTTCAAACTGATTTAATTAATAAATTTTGGAACTTAGAACAGGATTTCCTGAACTGGTTCACTGCATTGGGCCAAACACAAATATTTTTCCTCATATTTGTTTCTTTCAATGCAATATTATTAGTGAGAAAATATTTTATTGTTCTATCTCTGAGTCTCTTCATATGCTTGTGTTTGTCTTGATGCAGCATCTTTGGCTCCCACTTGCCTATTATGCTGATAAAAATGTCACACTGACCTTCAGAAGTGTAGCTGCTGCCTGGAGACTGTGTCTTAAGAGTTGCTCGGATGCCGCTGCACATTTTGGCTTGTTTATTAACCCCTTAACTCACAGAACCTGATCTTGTGTCAGATCATCTGCAGCTAATTGAAAATACCACTTGACAAGAAGAATAGAAGGAAACTTCAAGTTCTTACTGATGTCTGCTGGATGTTTTATATCTTCACATGACTTTACAGGGCAGTTCACAGGCTGTGCATAACACTGAAGAAAAGACATCCTTTTGTTGATTTCTTTGCTTTTTCTAAAATTTGAATGTTTCCCTGCCTCCATTTCTTCCTGGAGTGTCAAAAAGATGTAGATCTTTTTGACCCTTTAAAGTCTGAACTAAAATCAGAAAGATCCAATGGATTAGGAATTCTATAGAAGTAGTGTTTTGCATTGAAGCACAAGGAGAGGGTTTAGGAGCTCCAGAAATAGCAATTAATGCTTTAGATTCACTTGATTAAAACCCCTTAATTCATAGATAATTGCTTTGCAGAGAACTGGAGAAAGAACTTCTCCTTCTCTGAGGATGAAAGAAAAATAAAATTTCACATAAGTTAAGGTTTTTATTTGTTTAGGTTTTGCTTTATTTTTCCAGGCTGGAGGATATTTGTTTGTTGGGGTTTTTTAATCAGTGCAAAAAGCAGGCATAGCTCTGGATATTGTTTGTTTATTGCATTTTCAGGCTGATGGGCATTGTGTACCTGCCCATCCTATCCCTCCAACCCTTGAAAAGAAGGAAACTGGATTTAAAATAGGCTAGCAAACAGTGGCATACCTAATTTTCAGTTTTCAGATTTTCAAACAGCTGTCTTGACGTATGCAGACTCTAGGATGGACAGTCCCATGGGTGACCACCAAAGTCAAGAGCAGCACATAGCTTCCTCCTGTTGTATGTATTGGAGCAGTTGCTATAGATGAACCTCTGAAATGGGTTTCATAAAAGCAAGTTCAGAATGTTACCTGGAAGCATGAGTGCTCTTAAATCAAAGTTTCCTGAACTCATGCCTTCTGAATCATGATGAAAAAATTACAGAAGAGAAGGACAGGTAATAAAACAATTTCTCCCTCAAAATCCAGGTCAGGGCCTTATGTTAATTCAGTATTCACCATCCTATTTTTCTAACAATGTTCACAAAAATGGAGAAGGAGAAGGGATAGGAGTGATTAAATAGCACATCTGGCCCTGAAATATTATTTCTTAATGTTAAAACTTGAAAGGGGACTACTACAAATAGCAATTGTGGTATAGTTACTGTGCAATAAATTCTACACTTGTGTCAGCACCCACTGAGCAAGGAAGAGAGGAGGAGACTAAATGAGCCTTCATCTCATTCATACAGCTTGATTATACATGAGATTTAAATCCAGCTCTCATTCCACTTTATATTTTCATCCTCATTCAGTTTCCAGTGGAGTGTTCCTGTGTTCTTGAGAAAAAAGGAGGATGTGATTAGGTAAGAGAGTAAAGCATGCATTCAATTACAGAAAGCATTATCATCTCTTCCCTAAACTGATTAGTTATTGTTCCCTTAAGTAGCACTAACTATGCTCATGTGCTCTGCAATCCAAGCCATAAGGCACAGGCCCTGGCCAAATGCCAGCGCAGCACCCACTGACACCATTCATAGAAGACAGAGCCTGAAAAGGCTCCAGTGGGGATCCTCTAAGGAGCCTGAAACTTTGGTCCATGTTTTTTAGGCATCTTCTTTCTGGGGAGGTTTCTTAGTGACCCTTGGCCCTGCCAGGTCATGCTCATTTACCAGTCAGTGCCATGTGGGAAAGGAGCCTGGGGTGTCCTGATTAACCCATTTGAGCAACCTGTTTTTATACAGTAGAGGAGTGCAAGCACAGCTGTGATTAGATTTATCTTGAGCTGATTTTACACAAGTTTCTATATGCTCAATTTTTTTTTTTTTTTCTGGAGAGGTCGCTTATGCCATAGCTGATACCTTTAGAATTTTGATTCAACACTGCTGTACAGGAATATTTCATATTTTATAATTTTTACTCTGGTAATCATCCTTAGTAACATGAAATTGAGAGGACAAGGATAAAAGGAGCAAAGGGTAGTGTCTAAGGACAGCCTCCTCCTGTATGTCAGTTTGGAGGGAGTGCATTTAAACAAAAGCTGTCAGCTCCACAGGAAACCTCTTCCCCTGACAAGAAAAAGCAGCAATCTGCAGCTTTTGGGCTTCTCAACCAGTTGCCTTTTGAGAGCATTAATGGGATAAAAGGGAGAAATGTAAGGCAGCTGCAGATGGGGGAGACAGTAAGGGCATCAGGCTGCAGGAGCTATGGGCCGACTGCATCACCTGAGGTTTTCCTCTCTCCTCAGGGAGCCACCAGGAGCCTTCTCTCTCCACAGGGAGACCTGAGAGCATGGCCAGACATTTGCTGCCTTCTGAGTGACATTGTATATTTTGGCCTCAGCAGGTAAGGAGGGATCTATGAACAGAGACAAGGGATTCTTCTAGTGTGTTCTGGTATATAAAAAATTTTAAAAGGAAAAGGGAGAGATATAAAAGATACTAATTTCTTCCTCTGCTATTGTGTTCCTGGCTGTTCACATAATTAAATCATTGGTGTGTGTCCAGTCTTGCATTCTTCTAACATATCTGAAGCAAGCTGGAGGCTGCCAAGTATTATTAATATTATTCATTAATTATTATTAAGTATTCATTATTAGTGTTATTAGTCAGTTACTGGCTAATAAAATGGTTAGACTTGGTAGAACTTATTTAAAATACTCAAAAATAGAATGTAATCACACATGGTTATTTTTTGTATTAATTTTTGCAGAGAGCTCAAAAATTTCTTTATGTGTAATCTGGAAGCATGAAATTGCCTGATGAATTAATATATACCCAGAGGTTATTTTACTGTGCAGCAAGTACTACAGAAAGTTAATAATGAGAAGATAGATTATATTTTGAAATTTTGGTCTAGGGCCTTTAAAAGTGAATGTGCAGCAAACCCCAACGGTTTCTACTTTTACCAACTTAACAAAAAAAAAAAATTGTTATTTGCATAACCATGAGGCTCATGTATGCATATTCCAGTATGGCCATCTCTAAAAATTACCCTAAACAGTAAGGTCAGTTACATAATACAGTCATCAAATCATTTTATGATCTAGAAAATACCTTGTGAACATATCAACAAGATATTGAAAAAGCTCATAAAAATCCAGCTTTTACTTGTTCTTATTTAGTCAGTATTTATTTGGTAAGATAATATCACCATGAGCAAAATTAAGAAAAGCGAGGGTTACATAGACAAGACACTCTGGTTATTTATGTGAGACAGAAGCATGTCGTGAGAGCTCTCTTCTGAAATAAGCTGACAATGAACACTAATATGTCACAACATACCACAGATTGATTTCAATTCAGTCAACCTCAGATACAATGATTAGAACAGGCAATATTTAACTCTGCAATTTGCATACTGTGGATTAATGTTCAACCTGGGTGGTTACCATAAGTAAGACACCCATATCTCTCCTACATTCCTTCGTCTGCAGATATTCAAGCACAACTTAGTTCCCAGTGAGCAATACTCACTACCATGATGAGCAATAGGAAATGAAAAGTTAAATCCAAAAGAAAAGAATCATCACTAGGTCTATGAATTTAGCATTCAGATCAAGTAACTTACACAAGGCTGAACTGAAAACACTGTAATTATTTATATCTCCATGGGAAACTTATTGCTTCCATAAAACATCTAAATATATTGACAACCAGTAAATATTCATCATTTGAAAACTACTATCCAGCTTCAAGTTTTGCAGTAATTAATTTAGTTCTGACAGGGTGAGCAATATTCTTGAGTTTCTTTAAGGATTAAAAAAAGGTCAGATTTGATCTTCATATTTTTCTTGTGAAAGAACTGTGGAAATATATATTCAAAGAGAACCAAACAGATTTGCAGGCAGCATCAGGAAATGTAATGATAGCATACCAGACACATATTTGATTGAAAAATATGTTTTTCAAGCTTTTTACTTACTGGTTGCAGTGGTAGGTGTTAAATGCTAAGCACAAAAAAATCCAACAGATTCTTGAACTTTGAGGATCTCAGCCTGAAGATATTTAGTATTTTAAATAGTTGTCTTAATATATTTCTTGAAGTTTGGAGAAGCTAAGGATTTTCTGGTAACATATGGAGTTCTGTGGTTTTGGGATGCAGGCATATTTTGTAGTTATGATCATCCATTAGGGTCTATAATGTCTATCATCCTAGAAATTTTATTTTTATTTCAAAGGTGCATGTATTTATATACCAGGAAAATTATGAGTCCAGACATATGGCTACCAATGTTATAAAATCCTAAAGCTCTTTCTCTGCTGTGATGGTTTGCTATCTTTTAGATAGAATGTCTTCTTATTGATATTAAACACTATGACTTTTATTATTACATCCAAAATGCATTAGTACCATATTTTCAGGGGTATCCTGTATTTCAGAAATGTATCCTTCAAATGCAATTTCTTTCTACAACATCCTACTCTGGTGCAGGGAATTTCACAAGGAAAAGAAAGCAGCAAAACGCTGATCTTTTGCATTCAGCTAACCTTGGATCACAGTATCTACTTTAGGGATTTCTGTATACACCCAAGTTCTGAAAGGAGTCAGAGAAAACATCTCTTGTGACTTTGACTGTGATGGGAGCAGCATTTAAGGTTACATTCTACATGTGTGTGGAAGAAGTCTTGAGGAAGATCTTACATACAGTACTGTGTTTATCTGACAGACTGTGGACCATACTTGCTCAGTGCCACCCCTTCCAGAATTCAGCTCCTTGAATCTCCTGAATGTTTTCACTTTACAGAGACTATGATCAAGATGCACAATATGACACATGGCTCTTCTCGCTGCCACTTTGCAGCCTGTTACAGCATGTAACTTCATGCTTCAGTCTTCTCACTCATTGTGAAAATTTAGTGTGTGCCAGCAAAAAAACAGATAGGGAAAAAATGGGAGCTTGCTTCCTATACAGTACTATGAATGAGAATAGCAGCAGTGAAATATTCTTGTATATAAACTCCTTGGTGGCAGAGACTTCCACATTTCTTTGTATCCACTCTAAGGAAGTTCTTCATACATAGTCAATTTAAAAGAAAAAACCTCTCAATTACCTGAAATATAGTTTTCCTGGTATTTTTTCCATAGCTTCTAACCATAGTTATAGGGAAAGAAAATTAATTTTAAAAGGTATAAATTTTTCATTTGATGTTGCCATAATTGCCCTTTTGCAACAACAAAAATGTTTATATTTGTGTTTCCCTTTCTCAGAAGGAATAGTGCCCACCCCTCATAGCAGTTGCTGTTTCAGGACCTCTGATGATTACATGAAGATAGGCTGTTTAAATTTGTACTCAGTGAGAACAGTGTGTTGGGAGTTGGGGGGG
>VRYO01002297.1:70823683-70885459 GCA_009812075.1 Sialia sialis | reverse complement strand
AATTATAGTAAACTGGGAGGGAGGGGATTTTCACTCTCCACTTTAGGAAAAACTCCTGCCTTTTTTCTGGCAATGTCTGTCCCCTAAACCAGAACAGAGTGCAAAAGTTCCAAACAGATATGGATTTAAGTGAGATGTTTGGAAGACTTTATTCTGTTCACTAATGTAGCATAGGGAGTCAGCCGCAGTCTGGGAAATAACTTGTCACAATATTTGCAACTGGAATAGAGTTGACTCCAATAGCAAAAAACAAAATTGAGTTTGGAATATACTACAGAGGCATGGCTTATTCTGTCAAAAATGATTACACACTGAGAAATTGCTGATAGTGAAGTCATGTGTACCCTTCCTTCCTTTTCTGTTCTTCCTTCCTCTTCCTTTCTTTCTCCTGTTCTCTTCCTTTCTCTGTGTGATGAGAGTTTCTTAGCAGTTTTCCTAACTAGCATTTTCTTCCCATAATGTCTTCTGCTATAAGGAAGATTGCAACCTCTTCTCCAACCCATAGATTTATTATGCTTAGGAAAAGCAGAACGCTTAGGAAAATTTGAGAGCTATTTATTTATTTGCTTACTTATTTATTTTTGGTGCTCACATAATTACACCTGCCATGATTAGTTTTAATATGATGAATTGCAAAGATAGAAGTGTAGCGTGCTTTGTACCCATTCATTTCACTTGCAAATGCAGCAGCATAGATCTTCCTTATTGCCTGTGGTGCAATTTCACCAATAGAACAGCTTTTAGAGAATGCTGAAATCAGTCATCTGAAACCTGTGGAAATGTGACCAAGTCTGCTATGAGCCCTGCAGGTTTTTCTTTCCTTGTTTACTTGCTTTCTGACACCAGAGCCTCAACTACAACAGATGGTTCCTTTGCCCTAGTGTGCCCTTGGTTCAATTGCTATCAATAAGATCAGGAGATAACAAAAAAGGTTTGATATCCTGTTTGTTTAATATATATCCGTGCACATGTTCTTCTGTAGAACATTGTTTTGGTTGCATCTCAGCAGGTTGTGTCCTATCTTCCAGTAACCTACACACTTTTGTTCAAAAACATCCAAATGAAACAAACATGATAATTTCAGGACCTCAGTTAAAAAAGGTTTCCTGGAACTGGTCTTCTCCAAAACAGCTTGGAGATAAGTTCCCTAATTTATCTTCACTGAAGGTCACTCAGGAGAGAAGCTGGATGTACATGTCTGCCACAACAGAAGGCAGAGACATTTTCTGACATCATCACTGCATGTGACATCAATGCTTTCTCTTCTGAAAGGCTGTGATATGTAGCTCATAATTTCATATTAACTCTGAGACAGTGTTTCTTGTGGGAGTGTAAGTAGATAAAAATAGCCATTTCTTTGGTGCAATACATAGATCAGATCAATAGTTTATATGAAAAATACGTGCAAGCAGTTAAAGAATGCTTCCTCTCTTTTTTTCTTCTTTACTCTATGGTTTATTGGGTGCTGTCTGTGTGGAAAGTTGGTGATGAAGGCATAGACAGGATTAGTAGGTTTTGAAAACATTTGGTTATTCCTTCATGTTCATTTTCAGGTATTCTCAGGTAAAATATGGTAAAACCTTAATTGTAAAGAAAAATATACCAGAAACAGGTATTGAAGTTGTTTATAAAAATCAACATACATAAAAACTTAATTTCTTGCTAATGTATTTTCATGTGTTATATAAATTAAGCAAATAAACATGAGAATGTTATCAGTTTTGAATAAAATCTATTTAATATTACAATACCATAAATCTGTGTGCATTCCCCTAGACCTGTAAACATTCTCTCAGTCTCTGAGACTGACTCGTTCTGTTTCCTTAGTATTGAGCAGAGGCAAAAAGTTGGTACAAGCCCTAATTTTCTGTTTTCTCTGAAATCAAAATTAAAGCAAAGGCTTGATGTACACTTATAAGAAATTTCCACCTGAACAAGACCTAACAACTTGCAAGGAACCCGAGAAAACAGCAGTATTCAACAATTTGGCAATAACTTGAGAAACATTTTTTCTCCAAAGACTTTCCTTTGCTCAGAAACATCTCAAAGCTAAAAAAAAAGCCTTGTGACTTTCATTCCTTGTTTTGAGAGCAATTTCTGACATCTGCCTTGTTATCTAAATTTTTAACTAATTCTAGAATTACATCCATGCAGTCTTAAATAGGAGATTTAATGTAATGGGCATAACTTGGTTTGGCAACTCTTGCTGAAACAAGATCTGTTTGGTATAAGAGCTCTGTGGAATATACAATAAAACCTCTGTAGCTCACAGAGTTGAAGGAGATAATTTCTTCACCCTGTGAGTTTTGAATCTTTAACCAGCTCTTGCCTTCATTATAGCTAGCAGAACTACCTGAGTAGTGAAAGGAAGCATAAATAATCAGCCACAAATGACAGCAGCAGTGCAGTTCTTCACCATGGGACATACAGCACAGAGCATTAAGTCAGGATCTCTGCTTTTGACATACAACCAGTAGCCCTAACTCTAACCTTAATTATAGCTCAGGGTTCCATCTCCTCAGAAAATATGTACATAAGGTATGGGACTTAAGAAATACCTTACCTCTTCCTATTCTCAGGCCCATTATCATTCAGCAAAGAGAGTATTTTATATTTTATATTGCTTAGTCCTAAATCTTTGTGTAATTAAATGCAGCAGAACTACCCCAGCAATGAAAAAATTAATCTCATACTGCCTAGAGTTGACACAAAATTTCTGCCTAAGTCTAAAGACCTACAACTTTCTCTCTCTGGATTAGCAAGTCCTGACACCATTCCTAACTTTAACCTTTCCATTCCTAGACAAGGGAATGAATCTTTTCTGAAACAGTGAATACTTACGGTTGCACCTGTCTTCTTGCCATCAGTCAGAGCCATTCAGCACACAGCAAAAAAAGGAACTCTTCAGATTTTAGATGTAAAAATCCAAGCCCTAACTCTTACCTTCAAATTCATTCTATGCCAGGGATTTGCGAGCAGTAAACCCATTGAAATACTGTTCATCAGAAGCATCTATTTTCATTTGAACTCTGAAATGCCATTCAGCCAAAACTTTAAATTGTTAGATCCCAAATGCTAACACTGGCTGTTCAGCTCGACTTTACCTGGAGGAGCCCCTTCTTCTGGATAAGTGGATATGAAGTACTCTATGAAAGGGCCTCAAAATACCTCAAAAACTCTTAGAGTCATTCAAAACACAAGGAAAGAAACTTCTCTTTACTCTTTAGACTTTTGTGGTCTAACTGTAACCTTCTTCTCTCTGACAAAGAACCCTAACCAGATGGTGAAAAGGAGGTAATTTATTGGCCATGACCAGCTCTAACCTTGTCCTCAGTGGTGGAGATCACGCAACATCCAGTCTTTCAATGAGTTCTTCTCTCTCCAGAGACCAAAATCATGTTTGTCATCTTCACTTTCATTCCAGCCAGCCGAGCCATCTGAATAATAAAAGAAAGCATAAAGATTTACCACAGATTTTTGCCAATAGATGGCCATTTCAGTTTCAGTCTGTGTGGGCTCCAGAGCAGAAAAATTACATTTTCAGACTTTAGATTCCCCAACTCCTAAAATTCAGGAGCAGGAAGAGCTAGGCTGACCTTATTTTATTTTGTTGGGGGCAGACATATCACATATACTAATTGAAGATCTGCTAAGTTTCTCTTTTATCTTGAGACATTCTGACTCTATAAAGTAATTTTTAAAGTATTTTAAAACCACTCATAATTTACAGGCACATACTGGGTCACAGTGCCTACCCACTGGGCACTACATGCATGCTGTAACTACCTAGCATAGAGAGCCAAAATATGGGTTTTGTGGAAGTCCTTTGGCAAAATTCTTGATGAAAGAGGCCACTGTTGTTCTGGCATCTGCCATTGCAAAGAGTTTCTTGCAGCCATGACTTACAGGGGATAAGATTGCTTAGATGTTGTTATATTGATCTGATGTTCAGTAATAGGTAAATTCATTGCTTCCCAAGATCTTAATTCTTTATCCCAATGTCTCTGATCACTCCTCTTAGGTAACAATCTGTGTGAGAGAGCATGGAATAGACAGATTGAAAATCTGAATGTTAATGAGGAAGTTAGTGCAGCGGTAGCAAAAAGGGCTTCTAGAATATCCAGCAATCACCAGGAAGCAATTTTACTTCTAATATATATTTTACCTTCCACATGGTACTGTTGAGGATAAATTGATTGATGTTTAAAGTGCTTTTCATTTCTTTGATGTAAGTTGCTATGGAAACAGAAAGCATACCTATTAGAGATTTGCAGTCACTTTTTGTTAAATCTAACTCTTCTAGGTTCTCTTTTACTCAGTCCTGCTTCACTTTTCAGCATCTGCTGTCATTAGCAGACCCACAACAGGAGATATCCTATGCTGCTCTGTGTACACACTTTCCATTCTGTATATTTTAGCTGGATTTCTTAACAGCAGAGCTATAAACTCAGCCACTTTCAGCACTGGAGAAACCTCTGCCAGTCATGCAAAGGATTTTCATGATAATGCATTAAGCAGTTCAAAGGTTGAAAAGGCATTCTGTTGTTATTTTAGATATTTATACAATTATTTCACGATTATAAGCCGCACCTTTTTCATTGAAGAATCCAGCCTACCCCAGTAGTGCGGCTAATCATCAGGTGCGGCTTATCTATGGACGAATCCCAGTGATTTGCCAACCCGGAAGTGAGAACCGGCCAGGGAGGTTGGCTGGGGCTGCCTTTAAAGGCTTCGCTGGTCTAGGAAAACTGTTTGCAACTTGAGCACCTGACACCAAACGCCGTTCTGTTACTAATTCGTTACTTTGTTGCACATGGATCATCTTAAAAAAAAAAAAAAAAAAAAGTGGCTTATATTCAGGTGCAGCTTATATATGGACAAATCCCGTGGTCTACCCGGCTACCTGGATGTGCGGCTTCTAATCAGGTGCGGCTTATAATTGTGAAATTTCTGTAATAACTACTGCAATATGTAAATGTAATTAAATTATTAGCCTTTTGTAACAACTGCCACTGGAGGTGTCTGTCAAGGTGTTTGGGGCACTGCAGCTGTGTGCATACAAATATACATGTTATATATTTTTAGCCCTTCAAGTCTTTGCTGCTGCTCCTTCCTCAGGACTGTCTCTCGTCTTCCAGAGCTGTGACAGCTGTAATCAAAAGAGGAGAGGAAGGAATCTGTTTTTCTTTCTTTTTGCTTTTGCTTAAATTTGGGTACTTTCCTTGTTACAACCCTAGTTAAAAGTTTTGAAGTTTTTACAGGTACTTTTCTGGATTTGAGGGAACAAATCATGATTTAATCGTAAAGAAAGGTGAAGTGCTTATTTATGCTGGCTTTTTTACACTATTTGTGTGTCTTCAAGGGAGAAATTGTTCCATGATGCCACCAAGCAAAGCAAAAAAAGTAGGATTAGAAGAAAATCTTGCTTTTTAATAGGTTCAAACTTACCCCTCTGAGGCACAAAGACAAATACTTTCTCAGCATACCTGTCCACATGCATGGACAACAGACCTCCAGGAGCAGATGAAAAAGGAGTGAAGGTTCACTGGCGAAACACTTGTCCAAAAAAAAAAAAAAAAGTGCCTATGTTAAGCATGCACCCCCTATTTTCTTGGAAGGGAGAGGTGTTGGCTTTAATCTTAATAGGAAAATGTGCAGGTACATCTGATTTGCATTCAGAGCTTTCTGGGGAGGTGTGGATGGCTCTGCAGCAAAGACAAGTTGGAGGTTCCTTTTCCCAAGCAAGGAACATTTCTTCTTTGCAGTCATTCTTGTCTCTCAGCGCTTGGTTACTTTCCTTTCATGTGAGAAGAAAATTATTTATTATTTCCTTAAGAAAATATTAGAGTATGAGTGAAGGTTCTGTTTTTGTATCACTTCCTAAATCTTTCCTCTGATGAGTCAAGAGCCCCTTTCACTTTCTTGTCCATCTGTTAAAAATCTTACAAAATAGTAAGAACATATAACCTATATAGTAAAACCTATATAGGAAATACAAGTGTTTTACTATTTCTGTTGCTGAGACTGTCAGTTTCTTAGCAGTAAAAGCAGAAAGAATAAACCCATTCACAATGAGGGGAGATGTAATAAAAGGTGACCTTCATATATATTTCATTTTTTTTAAAGCTTCAAGAGAAAAATAAAAAGCTTGTGGCTGTGTTGTCACAAACACCCTGTAGAACTGCTGAAAGAAATTTGTTTTCAGGGTGTATTTCTACTCCCATGTTCCTAAATGCTTTTATGTTTTAAAAGGTGTTCTTTCTTATGGATTTGCATGGAGACTGCTAGAGCTGGACTACACTTCTCCATCCAGACACACACACACAAAAACCAGAAAAATAATTAAAAAAAAAAAAAAAAAAAAAGGCTGTCTAGTTTCAGTACTGTTTCCATTAAATTATGAAATGTGTACATGCATTGCGTATTCTGCAGGACTGATTGTGAACTGTAGCTAAGGGTCTCAGGGCACTTCAGGTGAAAGACAGCAGAGAAGGGCTGTGGAAAGATTGCACCAAGTTGACTCGTTGCTTGATTTGCTATGTGCTTAGCAGCTATGAGATAATTCTCTATGTCTCAAAGGTCTCCCTTTTGTCCTTTACAATGGATGAAAGAATAAAGGGGCTGAAGAAGTTATACTCAGTACTTGGCAACCTCACTAATTCAGTCTGCATGTCAGTTCCTGCTGCTCCTTTTATCCTATTTTTTTGGGTGATTGGGTGGGTGGAGAAATTGCTCCTCCTTCAACCCTTTTTTCACATTATTATATTTCCCCTTTTATAACACCTCCAGTAAAAAAAAAAAAAAAAAAAAAAAAAAAAGAGCAGTAGCTTTGGTTCTTCTATTCTCTCATAACCTGCTTGGGCCCCATCAGCATCCTTGAAATGGGAATGCACCACTCTTTCTCACTGCACCTTCCACCTTGACAAAAATTTGGAGATGGAGACTTGCACTGTCCCATCCTTTGTGCTGGGGCAGGAATTCCCTTGCAGCCTTGTTAACATGTGATGTCTGCTTTGCTGCTGCTTTGGTTATTCCTAGTAGGATTCTGGTTTATTCCTAGTTTATTCTGGTAGGTGTTTATTGAATAAAGGCCTCCAGCTGGAGTGAAGGCATCTTGAGTGGTTCTTTGCTTGCTTTGAGAGAAGTGCATAGCCATGGCCTACATGAGACTTATGTGTGGGAAGGGACAATTTAAAACAGAATAAATTCTAAATTTGAGTGATTTCATCATAATTGTACAGTAAATTTGTAAATTTTTGGTTTATTTTTGGTAAAAAAAAAAGGAAAAAAAAAAAGGAAAGGGAAAATCTCAAGAAAACAAACTAATCTTCAGAGCAAGTGCTGTTAATAGGGAGGCAAGATATTTAACAAGATATAACAAATCTACTGTGCTGAAAAGTCCATTTCAGCACCAAAGGATTGTTAAAAGTCACCTAGATTTATTTCACCATTCTAATTTCAGCATTAGAAAATGCTGACAAAACTTTGGAAATTTAAGCACTGGCAGCTTGTTCAGATATAGCTAATTCATAAAAGATGATGGGAAGGTGTATGACATTTATATGCTGAGAGTTAGTACATCACGGTATTATACTACTGATTTTCAATGTCACTTGAGTTTCTCCATCATTTGGCTATAACTCCTTTTCAGATTTGAGCTCTAGAGGCAAATACTTACAGCAAAAGGACATAATTTCTTCTGTGAAGTTGGTGAAGTCTAACAAAACTTATTTGAGGGCGTATCCTGACACCAATAAAATATGTGAGCTAGCAGTATAAAAAGTGAATGTATGGGGAACACCCTAAAAATTGAGATAAAAGGTGTAAGTATTAGTATTTTTTATTCTTTCCATGAGGCATGATATTAAGTTTTTAAACTAAAAATAAGGTCTTTGAGGTGCAATAAAGAAATTTGAAGAGTCTAATGTCAATAGAGGAGATACTGGAGTAAAGTGCTAGAGGAAGCTCTGCTGCTGACAATACCTACACAGGTGTGTGTCCCTTCCCAGTAATAATGGGAAAGTTCTTTAGTGACTATCATCAAGCAGATCAATTAGTAATTTACGTAACTAGACTATAGCAAGAACTTAACACTGACAAAGTTGAAAACCAACAGCTGAATAACTGACAAAAGATTTTAGACTAGAAAACTCCTTGGTTGATGGAAAATATTAAACAAACAAACCCACACTGCAATGTGCTGTAGCTGCATTTAAGTTCAGAGGGGGATACTTAAGCCAGGAATTCGTATTTTTTAGCTTGCAATAGATGCTGCTTGTCAAAGTTCAACAGAGCAATGAGTCCTTTCCCATAGCAGAGGCATTCCCCTCTAAAGAGGGACTGTTTTATGCTTCACCTCATTGATTATTTGCCATCCAGTGAGTGGGTATATTGTTATGTTTGGTTCTGTCTTTGTCAACAGAGATGGTACTTTGGGCCAGAACAGCAATACAGGATTCCAGCAGCTGGGATTACTGGACAAGCTTAGGATTTCTGTCAACACCTGACCTGAGACAGTACCATGACTGAAAGTCTTCAGGTGGCACTTTAGCAAAAAAAGCTGTGGATATGCTACACCTCACTATTATTTGTAATTTCATGATTATAAGCTGCACCTTTTTCATTGAAGAATCCAGCCTACCCCAGTAGTGCAGCTCATCATCAGGTGCAGTTTATTTATGGACAAATCCCAGAGAAATGCCAGCCTCGAAGTGAAAGCCGGCTGGGGAGAGCACCTGGGGCTGCCTTTAAAGGCTTTGCTGGTCTATGAAAACTGTTTGCAACTTGAGCACCTGACACCAAACCCCACGCTGGTGAGATTCTGTTACTAATTCTTTACTTTGTGGCACATGGATCTTCACTTAAAAAAAAATAAAAAAATGTGGCTTATATTTGGGTGCGGCTTATATATGGACAAATCCCGTGGTCTACCCGGCTACCCGGATATGTGGCTTATAATCAGGTGTGGCTTATAATTGTGAAATTACTGTACATGCTTAAGCAATGATGAAAGGAGTTGAGAGCTAGTCTAAATAATTTAGTGCTATTTACTGCAATGTAGTTTTTTTCTACACGTGCCAATAAAGATCTCATCCTAAAATGAGGACTTCTTGGAATCCATTTAAACATATGCATTGATTCAGAGAAAAACTGTCTTCGCTTCCATCTTCCTCAGTAGTTGTTTCTTCATGGTGTCTACAGACAAATACAGAGATATTTTATCGTTCAAGTCGTATGTGCAGGAACTGGAGACCTATAAAATCATGGTCCTTCCATCTCTGCTTTGGTAAGAAATATCTTTGTGCCACCCCTAACTGAAGGCTGTGTTTATCAAGTTTACGAAAGCTGTAGATCAGACAAATGACTAACACAGAGAGTTCTTAAATCTAACATACATTTCCTCAAAGTTTTTCCCTTTCTCTAAGGGGCAGATGTAACAAACCTTGCCCCAGACACGCACTTTGATACATCCTGCTAGTCTGAAATGTAATCAAGAGCAAATAATTGTGAGTAAGTAGAGAGCTACCTCTTTCTGAAATATTACTAAAAATCTGACAGGGTCAGAGAGAAGAATTTTCCAGAGACCTTCTTCAGTATTATCCACTGGGCAAAATCTCATCCTTAGCACTAGTTGAAGGCAGGTGCACTGGGCACCACACCATCTGCGCATGCATTCAGGTATGGTATGCTCTTCCAAGGACGCACAATCATATTTTATATTTTCACATTCAGAGATTTTGAATCTCTGCATCTCATCCAGTACTTTCTTTTGTTTTTCTTAAAGTTTTCCTCCAAAACATCACCTGTAAGATATATTGCTGTGTTTTCACAGTATATCTCCTCTTTCTGTTCTCTGCTTTACCCTGGTCTTAGATAAATCTTTTGTAATTTCACAGAGAAAAATAAATAACTGAAAAACTTTTTCTCATTATATCACAGCAAATTCAGGTTTTACTTGGATGAAAAACATGTTTTCCAACTGCACTATTGTATTCCTCATTTTTTTTTGAAGGTACCTAATGTGGTTGGAAAAAACAGTGCCCAATCTATCAGTGTGGTGTACAGGCTAGACAAATAAATGTAGCTCTTTTTGAACATATATTCAGTATCACTTGCTTTGCTTCTATAAAAGTAAGAAAAAGTGCAGGTTTTTTTCTTTCTTCTCTCTTATTTTTTCTTTTAATTTGCTTAATGTGTTTGGAGAGAATTAAAATAGTTCATTGTGAAGGGAACTGAGTGTAACAATGTTAAGTCCTGATCTTTGCAATGAGCTCTGATGAGACTGTGTAGTTATCAGCCAGTAACAGGCTGCTAATAGTCTTAGACTCTGAGCTATTCTTAGTTATTGAAGAGCAATGTCTATAATCAAGAAAATCAAATCTATTTTAAGCCATTCCTAACAAGATGTTGTGGCAAACATAGATGTTCAGAGGTGTATTTTATTACTTCTGACTGAAATTTTGAAGACAAGTATTTACCTTTTAACTGTTGCTATAAATATACAGTTTATGCACATTCACTTGTGCAAAGCAAGAAATCCCCCTGCCACTGACCAGTGAGGATTGTCCAACCTGTGATAGTCAAGTGGAAGACAAATGTACTGTTGAATGTCCTTCAACATGTAACACCATTAAAACAGGATTAAAACATGGCAGTTTTATTAAGCAACATTAAACCACTGTCTAATATGTGGGTTCTACTCTGCTACACCAGCACATTACTGTAGCAGATGTCCCTGGCTTTAAACATCTCAGACACTAGTCTGTGCTGACAGGTCCTTAAACTACCTCAATCAAGTTGCATTTAATTTCTTGCTCTAGATTTAGTAGACAATGTTAAGTGTCCTTGGAGGAGAAACTAATCAGGTAAAAAACTTATTACAGTTTACATGAGAGCTTTGATTTATTCGCTTTGCCAAAATCAGACTTTCTTCAGTTGTTGTTGTTAATAAAACAAAAGGAAAAACTGAGTAAAAATAACAATTCATGTACTTGCCATTCTGTATCCCCACACATTCATTTTCCTGCAGAAGCACACAGTAAAATACAGCTTGTTCTTAATTTTTCCTCCAGTTGAAGTAGAACAAATTTAAAAATTAACAAAGAAGTGTTGCAGATTTGACAGCTGCTACTGGCTCATATTAGTTAATTTTTGTGTATTTATTAACACCTGCCTGTTTCAGAGATCAAATGTAATTTTACTCTGGGAGTTTCAGTGCTGTGGTCTCTAATCTAATATACTCTGATCATCTTCCTTCCCATGACCTTTAACAATTAGTTAGCTTTATCTATGTATTCTGAATGTATTTTACATTAAAAATATTGTACCACCCCTTCCATTATTTAATTATTCATAAACTCCCCTGAGTATATATATGTGATTAGAAATTTTGATTGAAACCAAGGATTAGCAGAGGGAAATGTGTTCTGGACAGCAATAATGACTGATAATTCTTGAAGACTGTCTAAAGATATTTTTTATTGTAAATTAGTTAACAATATTTTACAGACTAAAACTGCAAAATTCTTGGAGAAGAAGAACAAAAGCCCTAAACTTTGAGCTTTGAGCTTTTGACAACATGTAAAAATTCATCTAGTAAAAAGGTCTTTTCTGGCATTACAAAACATTTCTACTTTTTTTAAATTTTATTAATTTCTAACATTTCATTTTTTTTTCTGCTTCATTTGAATTGAAATCATATAATTGTGATTCCAGAAGATTTTTTTTTCTTGTTTTAGACTATTAGGGATTTCAATGTGGGTATAATTTTTTTTCTTTTGGCAGGTTCTATAATATCAAAGCATTAGAAATAATGAGACAGATGGAAAATAGAGGTGTCCTCATCATGCTTTCGAATAAATATTCACACAGCACTGTTATGACAGAGCCATTTCATTTACCCCTGCTCTCAGTTTCAACAGTTATTATTTGGGAATACTTGAAATAAAGAGAACAACATCTAAATGTGTCATAATCTATACTGTACTGGCCGTGCATACAGGTCTGTTGATTCTGCTTGAGTTAGCATAAAATTTCTGTGTTTATTTCCAGATTTGGAATGCTTACACCTCATATCTGTCAAATGAGAAGTGCTTCAATAGATGAAGAACATCCTTAAAACAAAATTTCCGGTCTAATTTTCCTTATGCAGAACAGAAGAATGAGTGAAGCAGATTTTCCATTGAGAAGATTATTTGTAAGTAAGTTCTGTTGATGGTAGAACACAAAAATTCTGTAGTGTTAGGCACTTGTAGAATCCCTCTTGCTGCAGGATTTCAAGGCTAAGTAGGTAGAGCAGCTGTGAAGATGTGGGCTGAGGTTGGTCTAGATGATTTTCTGGAGATTTCTGGCCCTGTAACTCTGCAAACCTACTGCCCTAGGAATTTGCCAGCAACCCAGTCATGCACAGCCTAGTCCTGACTGCTCAGCTCTGTGATGCACATCCAGCAGCCCATGGTCTCTCAAACACCAAAATCCATTGTTACAGCTACTGCCACAACAGTATCTGTCCTACAAAATAACCAGTGAAAAGAGAAAACCCATTTCAAAGGCGGCTTTATTTCAGTGACAGAAGTAGCAGCACAGAATTTGGAAGGCATGGTGGTAATTGATGAATAGAGGCAGCTGCTGGAAGCAACTCACTGAAGTTGGTATAAAGGCAAAAGACTGAATAGTGTTGCCAGGAGTTAAAGCATGATTTGATTAGATGTGTTTTTCCAATAATTACGCGTTGTCTGGACACCTCTGTGGATCACAAGAGCTGTTGGCCAAGCTGCCTGTGGCTTATTTTTCCTCTTGTTTACTAAGCTTAAATTAGTCTCCTGGCTCCTAGCATGCTAGACTTGAAATCCAGATTTCTTCTTTATATCCATCCCTGTTAAATTAGGATTAGTATCATGACTGTAAGTATAAATAAAGAAGAAAAATAAAAAGGATATTGCTGGAATTTATGGCCATTTCTTTCAATGTGCTTTAATTGAGTAATCATTGGAATTAGATGCTGCTGTAAATTATCAGAAAATCAGGTATTTAGCTTTTTTGTGAGATTTTGTTTGTTTGTTTTGTTGGTCTTTTTTGGTGGAAAGAGATTATCAGTTTTTTTCCACATTGTCTCAGGAAAGGAGTTTTTCCCCTGTTATGTATTGTTCCTTTCCGATTAGGTTTGGCTACATAAAAGATATGCATATAAGCATTAGCTTTGGTAATTTACAGGAAAATGCCTAGAAGCATACAGTTAGGGATTTGTTTATTAACTCATTTTTAAAGAAGAGGAAAAAAATCAATTTATTTTTCTTAATTGAAGCCAAATTAAAAAATTGAAAAGGGAGGCAGACTTTAATGCAAGTACAGTAATTTCACGATTATAAGCCGCACCTTTTTCATTGAAGAATCCAGTCTACCCCAGTAGTGTGCCTTATATTCAGGTGCAGCTTATCTATGGACAAATCCCAGCGAAATGCCAACCCAGAAGTGAGAGCTGGCGGGGAGGGCACCTGGGGCTGCATTTAAAGGCTTTGCTGGTCTATGAAAACTGTTTGCAACTTGAGCATCTGACACCAAACCCCGCGCTGGCAGCAATTCTGTTACTAATTTGTTACTTTGTTACACATGGATCCTCGCTTTTTTAAAAAGAAAAAAGTGCCGCTTATATTCAGGTGCGGCTTATATATGGACAAATCCCATGGTCTACCCAGCTACCGGGACATGCGGCTTATAATCAGGTGTGGCTTATAATTGTGAAATTCCTGTATGTTCTTGCAGCAGTGAATTATCTTTTTTCCCTGTCTTGGGTTGACCAATTCCAGACAAATGTTTTAGGTATGATAAAATCTTCATAAAGGTGGGAAATGAAGCATCTCCAGTTTTGGTTCCAAGCAATATTTACCATGTCCCAAATGTCTGATACTGCTTTTTATTCCCAGCATAGGCGTAGTGCAGCAATTATGCTTTCTTTACCTGATGGAAATCTTGGCTGACACATTGCAAGTTACAGTACTTTAGACAGGGCCTAGTTAAAAAGAAATTGACAGAAAATTTGTCATTCCTTTTTCACAAAAATTATTAATTCCACTGTATACCTTGAGTCCACTCTCAGGTCCTTTCAAACCACTCCTGTGTCCCATGCCACTTAGCTAAGTAGACAAAACACAACATTTAATTAAAGCCAATATTAAGAGCAAGAAATGAGACTGCTGTTGTAAATGTTTCCCTAGGGCTCAGTAGCAAGTGTTTGTGTGAAGAGCAGAAATTAGGTTAATAATAATAAAACTTAGCCTTTGCCTCTCTCTAAAGTGCTGATAAGTCTGAGAAATCTTCACGCTGCTGCTGTGAGTTACAGAAAAATAGACAGCATAGGGTTGAGCAAGGGTTAGTTTTCTTTCCATGCTCATAAAAAACATGTGAAGAGTGCATCTGCACCTCCAGCCTCTGTGTTTCTTTTGCTTCTACTGTGCTGGAAAAAAAGGCTGCTGAGAAGAGAACTTGCAAGGACTTATTTCTTCTGCTTTTTTATGGCAGCATTCAGCACTGAAAGGATAAATATTCTTAACTGATATGTAAGTTCAAAAGCACGATTCACAAATTCAGAAACCCCCTGTGAACAATGCCTTTTAATTTTTTATATATCACTAGGAATATTTACATGAAAAGACTAAAATATTTCTGCTTCTTAAGCATTTATCTAATCCTGCTGTGCTGTCCTCATCTGTTACAGTTTTCAGATGTTCATTTCAGAGCAATGTTTCCCTTTTTCTTTTTGGAGAAAGGCAGTGTCAGGACTGAAGTGAGAAAAGCAGGAACTTTGTACTTCAGTCTGCGTGAAGAAGTTTTGAGTGTTGCAGAATGAGTGGAAACAGCTAGTATTAGTTTTAATGAGTTTTTTAATGTTTATTCTGGAAGAACTATACAAGCGCAGAGCTGGTTTGGTGGATAGCAGCACATCTTCACAGCTGATGGTGTTGGATGCCAGCCTTTTCAGAAGGTCTCTGCTTTTCTCTGCAAATTCAAAAAGTCTGCATGACACCAACTGGTACTAGATATCAACACTGTCACTCTTTAAAGAAGGAGAGCTCTCCTGTCACTTGGGTTTGGTGTTTGCTGTGCAGGACGTACAGAGGAAGTAGAATCCACTTATGTGAGTGTTTTGCCTTCATTCAACTCATTAAACTGATGTCTTTGTTTTCTTTTCTGGAGCCATGCTAAATACAGACAAGGATGATTTCAGCAGAAGGCAGGCTTTTGGTTGGATAACTTGGAGACTTATGACTAATGCTTTTGGGAGATAACCAGGTCTGCCCTTCATGTGTTGTCCAGAATTTAACTGGTGACTAGATTTAACTAGAGAAAAATCCTATCTAGACAAAATTACAGTAATTTCACAATTATAAGCCGCACCTTTTTCATTGAAGAATCCAGCCTACCCCAGTAGTGCGGCTAATCATCAGGTGCAGCTTATTTATGGACAAATCCCAGAGAAATGCCAACCCAGAAGTGAGAGCCAGCCGGGGAGAGCGCCTGGGGCTGCCTTTAAAGGCTTCACTGGTCTATGAAAACTGCAACTTGAGCAGATGACACTAAACCTTGCGCTGGTGCGATTCTGTTTCTAATTTGTTACTTTGTCGCACATGGATCCTCGCTTAAAAAAAAAAAAAATGCAGCATATATTCAGGTGCAGCTCATATATGGACAAATCCTGTGGTCTACTCAGCTACCCGGATATGCGGCTTATAATCAGGTGCGGCTTATAATTGTGACATTACTGTACTATAAAAAATACTTTCTAGACAAAATTAACACAGATGTTTTTAAGGAATGGCTGCTGCTATTGTGCTTTACTACTGGCTTTATATTTGTTACAAATTGCTCTGAGATACAGTGTGGATGTTTGCTGAATGTTTTCAAGCTACCTAAACCTTTTGTTCCCACTTTACTGTAAAGTACAACTGTACTTAAAATCATATGTAACAAACATAAAACTTGGACATCTTGAAGTTGTTTGTATTGCATTTCTGTCTTCCAAATCTCCAAGTAGATTTAAATATTCAAGTGTTTTAATTCTGTGTCTTTCTGTTACTAAAACTGTGTTTTCCATTTTCTTCAGACTTCTTTTCATATATAATCATTGTGTCTCCCAGCATGATGTCCATGGAATTAGGAAGAACATAAGAATTGTAGGAAAAAGGATTTCAATGTGTGGGATGAAAGTTACAGCACAAAATGCTTTTAGTAAACATGCCAGTTTTGGCATTTTATTGTAGTTCATGAGATTGTCCACACACTGCAACCAGCAAGTCTCATTTCTCCGTTTGTCTTGATTTTCTTAACTTTAAATGTGTAGAGCATGACAATAATTCATTGGTGTAAAAAAGAGGTTTCTATCTCAAACTTCAAGAAGCATTCTGCAAAACTTTAGCTGATGTTGATGTATCTGAAACCCGTTTATGTATATAGACTGTGACTGATACTAAGGATGACACACTTGTGACATCCTGGATGCAGACATCTGAATATAGACATGGGCTCAGAGACAACATTGTGTCTGGGAGAAAAAGTGAAATTAATATATGGAGACCTCACATTTTCACATTGGATGACCGCCCTGTAAAATTGGCTCTGCATACAAGTTTAGATGGATTTCAGATTGCGCTGAACTACACAGCTGTTCTGTTATGGACAAAAGAGCAAATCAATTTAAGGCTATTCAGGTCTAGAGAAGTGATATATGTACCTTCTGTGTTGTGTTGTGGGCATTATGGCTGTTGGCTACCGGTGTATTTCTGCTTTTTAGAAAATGCATGCCCCCAGTGGGAAAATAAACAGCACAAAGCCTGAAGATCAGCAAATCAAAGTTGGATGGACAATGTTAAAGGAATGACCATAAACATATAGGTTTGTTGGAGCAAGAAGACGACTTTTCGGGCTTTGTGCTGTCTGTGGCTTAGAAACGACTCCTGAGAGATTTCCCAGTGGTAAAATTATGCAGAAGACCAGGTAGAACTTAATTCTTTTTTTAAATCATTAGAATTAAAATCATTAGATTCCTCTAGTGTTTTGATTTGAAGTGTCAAGGCATATAGACAGTGATTCAAATATAACTACGAATAAATTTGCCTCAGAAGTTTGGCATACAGAAATGAGTCAAATGGCAAGATACTTTTTATAACTAACTGACTGTAAAGCTGTGTGTAGATTTTAACCAGAAATGCAGAGGTCAAAGATTCTGTATCTCATTCTGTTCTGCCCACACAGTTACACACCTTGTAGATTTTTCTATTTAATACTTGATTTAACCTCTTGTACCAGAACTGATGGTGCCTGGGTTTTTTCCTCTTCAGTATTTAATTAGAATTTTCAGAAATGAATGAAAGCTTCTGAACCTGTAGTAGCTGCTTGTGCAGCACCAGAGCATGGAACATGGAGGCAATATTTTCTTTTTACTTACTGTGAAATGGAGATGTGAAAACAGCATGCAGTGATGATGGGGGACATACCTCCGCTTGCTGGAGGGTACCTAGTGACAGGAAAGACCCAGCTTGGTGTGCTCCTTCAGCAAATAACCTGTGCTGTGTGGGATGGGGTGTACCAGCCTGGCTGGCATGTCACACTGCAGCAGCTGGTCTGCTCCCACTTGTGCTGGCACTGATCTCGTGCTGCTGCAGTGAACTCTGGAAGCACGCAGAGCATCGAGTTTCATCTCAAATTGCCTCATGTCTCTTCCTCAGAAAAACATTTCAAGTGCCTTATTATTGTGTCTCAATATGATTATTTTAAGTGGGTTTATGTGGTGACTTTCCCACAGAAATGCTGTGGAGCCAAAACTGGTAGTGTTAAGGGCTCTATTTACAACAGAAATCCTAGAATTGTACATAAGTGGGATCTTTAGACAGATGCCCTGGTTCCAGCTAGGGTTAATTTTTGCAGTAGCTAGGAGGGGGCATGGCCAGGACACAGTCTATATCACCTCACATGATTTTTGGGGGCAGGGGAAAGAGACTTTTCTAGAGAGAAGGTGCTCAGTCTCAGGTGGAGGGAGCTATCCAGTATTGTCTGCTATAATTTGGTGGTTTTCTGCATTAATTGTTTCTTTTCTTATACTTTCTGGCATTGTTGCCATTTAGGGTTTGTTTTCTTATCTCATTGTTCTTTCCAGCAAATTGTTCTTAACTGAACCCATGATCTTTGCCTTTTGCCTTCCAGTTGGAGTGGTGGGGGGGAGCAGCATGTGATTTTAGTGGGAGTACTAACTTAAGGAATACCATTCCTAAACCATGACAGCATGATAGAATTATATGCTACTCTTCAATATTACATGAAGCTACACGACTTCTAGTTGTGTCCCGTGCATGCAGCAAACTTGCAGGTCTACTTTTGAGTTTCTTCCATAAACCTATTTGTGGTGTCTACAGGATGATGATTTGAAAAGAGCTGGTGGCATCAATCCACTCTGTGACTCTGCTGTTGGTGCATTTGTGGACAGGAGGTTTCTGAGGATGTTAGGTCTGACAAGTATGGAAGACACAGGGGGTAGATTTCCCTGTGGCAATTCCCAACCCTACCATCATTCCTCCAGCTGCTCTTGCATAACCACTCATTTCTTGGTTCGGCATAACTTTCCCCAAACAAACAACAGACTCTACCAAAAGTTTTAACCTACTCTTTTAATGAGCACACACTAATTACTGTTAAACCTGCAAATGTGGTTTGTGGCATCAGAAGAAAAGATTTACAATATTAATTTTGAGCACAAGAATAATTTCTCCATTGACATTCATACTTTCTTTTGGTTCTGGTAAAACATTTAATGTAGCAGATGTCTTACATCTTCGGGGATTTTGAGAGCCATGCCCCATTTTTGGCAGGTGTAATACTCTCTCCTGGTGTCACTATTTCTCCTAGTGTGACTCTATTTCTGGATGTGGCATAGATTACAGGTAACAGTGGCTAGCAGGGCTTTGCACTGGGAAAAGCAATATAGAAGGTAGCTGGGTGGACTTGAGAGGGAAGTGAGAATGTCTTTGCTCCTGGGGAGATGGCAGTCATGCATGCTGTGGCAGATCTGTGTTTACATCTTCATCAGTGAATAATGCATGAAAATGCTATGGCTTTTCTCACTTTCTCTATCCACTACTAGCTTTCTGTGAAAATACCAAACATTTTCTGTTTTCATTTAAAGTTCTATCAAAAGGAATTATATCAGGTTTAAAAAAAGAGAATTTGCAAATGGGAACTGGGGAACTGCAAGAATTCCCCCAAATTCTGGATGTTTGTGCACTTATTTCAGTAACAATGCCAGCTTTCTGAGATAATGGATAAGGCTGTCAGGGTGCTGCATGGGGTAGCTCCCCCAGAACAGCTGGGAAGCTGGGGCTGAGGGTGGGAGCAGGGCAGAGGAGGTAATGAGGTCAATCCAGACCCCACACATGAGAAGTCCTGACAAACAGCCCCTTCTGATCTTTTTTCAGGAGAATCTTTCCTTCCCTGTAAGAATTGGGATCTTCTCCTATAGCCACAGCATTTTCCCATGACTGTCCCATGGGGAGTCCCTGATTAGCTCCAACGCCATCCATGGAAGGCAAAATGCATTTAACAGACTTCTGAAGGAGTATTGCTTGTTCATTTTGCTTCAGCTAACTGGGGATGATTTCCTAAAGGCATAGAATTAAATATGTCATTCTTCTTTAAGTTAAAAAGTAAAAAAAAAAAATAAAATAAACAAAGAGATTGCAATTGGATGAACTTCAAGCTAGAAGGTGTTTTTTTTAATTTAAAAAGTTATGGTCTGCAAAAACCTTTTATACCCTACTCCTTTCATGAAATCAGGACTATTCTGCTTTGGAGAGGAGATGGGAGGGAAGAGAGGTCTACTGATAAAAACTCCAGCAGTTTAACTTCAGTATTCCATAGGATATCCTTAATATCAAGCACTCCAGTAATATAACCCATTGGTCCTTGTCCTATCCTCAGTGAAAGAGCATTGTATTTCCCTGATTTGTTGGCAGGCTGTTATAGAATTGATCCTTCTGTGAAAGAAAAATTATATTAATATTTCCTTTACTAT
Source organism: Sialia sialis (assembly GCA_009812075.1). NCBI lineage: Eukaryota > Metazoa > Chordata > Aves > Passeriformes > Turdidae > Sialia > Sialia sialis. The sequence continues at coordinate 70,865,403 of VRYO01002297.1, read as the reverse complement.
GATATTCACTAGCATCTTATTGAACTTTTATCTGTTTGGTTTTCATAGGCCTACCTTATGAAATAATTCTTTTTTTCTGTTAGTTAGAAAAGGAGTGCTTATGAAGATTTGGAGGAAAAAAATCTGTGAAAATAGCTGCTAGCTAATTTCCAACCTAGCTTTTAAGATCTGTTCTTTTCCTCCACCCTGTTTTTTCCTTTGAAATAAAAGTGGTAGTCAAAAGCAGAAGACAGATGCCCTTTTATGCCAATAGATTTACTATAAAAAATAGATCCCAGAAGTAATGACAACACTCGACTAACAGATCTTAACTGATAGTCTGAAGAAAAAGAAATCATAATGGCTAAGATATGAAACTGAATTTACTGAGATTTGCATAAAGTTCAATATTGTGAAAAGGAATTCATACTGGTAAAAGTACTATTAAAATAAGACAAAAAAATCCTAAAACAAAACTGAAAAACTATTCAAATGTAATAATTTAATTAAATAATTTATTTATGTAAACACATGAGTTATCCTTTTCCTATTTCATGTAACAGAAGGAAAGAATTTTTTCCCATAAGAATATTCATGTCAATACCTTCTACCATCTATTTCACTATTTAGTACGGGAATTATCTGATATATATATCCTTATTTATGTGGAATATAAGTGTTCCTACAGTTCTGTTATGACTACTGCTCTCAGATGTTTGTTCAAGAAGTGCTGTCTTGCAGCAGAGATGATAGCATATGTCTTCAACATTGACTTCTGTGATGCAGGGCTCTATAACAGCAATGTGATGACACACATTTTTCTACCAGAAACGGAAGTGAAACCTTTTCTCCCTTCAGAGGTTCTGTATAGTTATTTTTTTAAATCTGTGGAATTTAGGTGACTGGTGTTTTTCTCCAAGATGGTAAATAAGGAACAGGAAAAGAGGATAACTATTATTACTAGAATGTGTTAATTTATAACTACAGTGTAACAGATCAGCACTTGAAATGCTTGCTCAAGTGGTACTGTTGCCATTTTTCCTATATCTTTAACAGAATTATAGACATTTATAAGATAGAATTGTAGCATAACAAAGTTATTTTATATACCTGAAATTTATTTACACTGGTCAGTTGAAGCATTTAAACTTGAGATATGAGGTAGCAGACAACTGTAGCTAGTTGCCTTGAATGGATTTTTGTACTAAAGCTGCAAGACAACAGGACAGTAAAAGACCAAATTTGTGTTAGTTTTATAAGCAAGTCAGAGCAATTTTTGTTTTATTGAGTATAGTTGAGGGAAAAACTCCTTATAATGAAATATTCACTTCAGGCTGTTTCTGTTCAATCATATACTGATTGCTTAAGCAAAATTATAACTTTTTCAGCAGAAAAATGCAAGCTATTTTGTGAAATGAAATATCTTTTATATGTATTTACTTGGGATAACTTTAATTATTTCATATTACAGCAGATGAGTCCTGCATCTTCAAGAAACACAGAACCACTCATTACTAGTCTTGCTTCTGTATAACCAATTGCAGGCAGAGTCAAGTTTCTGGGGAAAGAAAGAATGGATGGACATTTTCAAAAGCCAGTATTATTTTTAGAGAGAGTTGTGGTTCCTGACTCATTTAAACATCCCTGAAAGTCTTTACCTTTACAGAAATTATTTTTCACTCTCGACTTTTCCCTGCATAAATGAGGGCTATTGGCCCTGTACAGACCCCTCTGCAGAGACAAAAATAAGGGCCTTGGAGCAACACTGGGGGAAGGAGAATGGCGTCTGAAAAATAACAGATATTTTCAAGAGTAGGATAGGGTTTAATTACAGACTTGGCAGTGTGGGACTAACAGTTGTACTTGGTGATCTTAGAGGCCTTTTCCAACACAAGTGATTCTATGACAGTGAGACCCCTGACTGATGAGGCTTTTGTTGGTCCAATCTAGAGCTTCATTACTGCTGTTTGGATCACGCTTTTATTGTGAAGGAACAAGACTGAATTCCTAGAAGTCACTGGCAGTGAGCAAAAAAGTAACAGACCATTTGCAAGGAACTTCGTCATAAAAGGCACAATGGAGCCTGAGCATATCAAGTTGCTTTTCTGGCTCCTCTACTCAAAATTACTCAGTTATTGATAGTTCCTTTTCTTCCTCACTGAGGGAAAGCTATTCTAGTTTTACTCCTGCTGGCTGCAAACTAGAACTCAGTTTTGATTCTTCCAAAACAGTCCTTTCCTATTGGTCTGCAAGTTTAACAAGGACTTACTTTGTTCCTATGAAAATGACTCTATTAGAAATTTGCTCACACCAGTTCTATACAATCTTTAGCAATTATTCAGAGCTATTTTATTTAAAAATTAAGCCAGTTAATGTAGAACTTCGTAGCTCAGATGTGACTCTGGCCCACAGATTTCTTGAATGAATAATCAGATGCTGAAAATACAATTTAAATTTTATAAATTTTTTAAAGAAAGTAATATTCATTTTATATCTAGACTGAAGACTTTGAAAAAAATTAAAAATAGATAATTCACTGCTTAAGTCAAAGGAAGAATTTTAAACTGAAACCATAAATAATGATTGAGTCACACATGCAACAAGTAATAGAGGTATTTTCAATGTGGAAGTGTGATCAAGTCAAACAGTGTTTAAAATAGATACTGCTCCAGTACAGCAAGGAGAACAGAACAAGTGAGCATTGCAGTTCTTTTTGCTTGCACTCTGTATGCATGGAGCCTTTTTTTTTCCACTAGAATATCCTTGGGAAATCTAACTATCATCACAAATTTTTCTTACAAATATACACGGAATGTGGCTGCTACGGACCTTATCTTAAGTGGAGATTATTATGATGGGTTTTTTTTCACCAATCTTTCTTCCAGTGTGATGGAACTTATACAGGGGTACATTACCTCGCCCAGATTGGTTAGCATATCTCCTCTACCTTTTTTGGTCATTTCTCCTTCTCTGTTGAGCACACAATTGATAATCCTAGGAAAAATCACTCTTTGAGGACCACCTTAAGGTCATGATGATGACTGGAGGAGTGACAGAATGGGATTGACCGGGGTGATCAATCTTAAAGTGTGTGGGGGAGAAATGTCTCTATGTATTTGAATAAAATTCAGACAGTCCTGAACTCCAAGTCAAGATTCCTGCAGGATGTAGTGGAGACACTTTTGAAGTACCAAATAACACTGAATATTCATTTATGTATAAGAACATTGGTCACAAAAATAACATAGATAGGAGAAGAACCAGAACAGATAAGTAAGGCTGATGTCCTGAAAATATACAGCTACCAATGAGCTGTTCCAGATTTGGTGCCTTGCCATATCTCTGGGATCAACAAATCGCTGGCATTTTAGCAAGGAGTGCAGTTTTTTTCCCATCTTGTGGTTGCTCCATATGGAAGTGTTGTGGTTGCAGCTGTATATTGGTTTAAATGGTGGATGTAGAAGATTTAAAACACTTTCTGCTTTAAGGCACATGTACTCAGCTTGTTTCTATATGATTCTTCCCTCTCATGCTGGTTTTAGATTTTGAGAAGCACAGGGGATTTCTCCATACACTCACCCAGTGCTGGAAGGAAGATTTCAGTATTGGCCAGGGTTGTAATGACTGCTCAGGAAACTCAGATTTGTTAGCACAAATATGCATAGCTGTCAGACTGTGTACTTGGTAATCTCTATTCAGTGGCCAAAGTTCTCCCAAAAGACAGCATGTGTCTGCTACTGCTCAGGGTCCATCTGTCCAGTGCCCTCAGGTGAATTAAGGTTGCACAGCAGAGGTAGCTGGGTCCTTCCTTGCCTTGTTGGATAAGGAAGCCAAGCGTTATGCAGAGAATATGGGTGATGACAGACAGAGTAAAGACTAAAAGGTTAAAGAAAATTAGCTTGGGAAATTGCCTTCTGCCCCTGAATCTGCCACAAAGTTAGTCTATGAGAAAGGGCAAATTACTTAAGCAGAAATCTTCAGAACTGGACATTGAAAGTGCATTATCAAGGGATCCAACTCTTGATACCTGAAGCTTCTTTTAAATAATTGCTGAGCAATCACAGCTGCAGACATTTTCTTGGAGATGTGCTATGAATATATAAATTGTTATGAAGATTTTTTTCTGCATCTTAAAGACATGGAAGTATTTCTAACCTACTTCTGCAAAGCTAATAGTGACTAGAATCTCATTGCTTGTTCACTAGCTATAAAAATGAGAAAAATAAAGTTTAATCTTGAAGCATCTCTTTTTTGCATCAAAATATATGCCCATAAGAAGATGGGTGATATTGTACTCAGTTTCATTAGAAGAACTGACAGATCTAATGACTAATGCTGATTAAAGAGTTAAAAAGATTGGATAAGGATAGTCAGAAACTTTTTAGAAACCATTTTTCAAGAAAGTGTCAAAAAAAGTTTCCTAAGGCAGTCACATAATTTACATTTCTCAGCTTTTGAATAATTTGGTTCAGACACATCCTACATTCTTTACATTTTTTAATCTTCTGGGTAAGATACTAGCTGGAGTAGAAAAGATTTGGCTCTGTCTAGAAACTTTGTCTTAATAACAACTTAAATTGCGAAGGGTAAAAAATGTGTTTTACTTTGTTTCATGGAATCAGTGCATGACATGCTGGACATGGTCTGGTCCAGCTGCCCTGTCCAAAACACAGCCAACACCAACTGCATAGAGCCAGCAGGGTTCAAGTATCTCCAAGTGTGGAGCCTCAACAGCCCCTTGGCACACTGTGTTCCAGGGTTTTTCTGTACTCATGGCTGAGTATGTTTTTTCCTGTATTTGACTGCCATTTCCTATAATTCAGTCTTGTTCCTGGTCTTCGTATTTTTGTGAGGCCCCACTGGGAATGGTGTAACACTAACCAGCCTTGCCCATGTTCTGCATTGGGCAGGGTAGGAAGGCAGCCAGGGGTGAGGAGTGAGGAACAAAACCTAGACGGACTTTCCCACAACTTGCTGTGCAGATTCCATCCATCAGTGCAGCGCCAACATGGAGTTCCAGACATCTGAAGGGATATAAGACATTACATGCAATATTTACCCTTCTTTCTTTCTTCTGTCAGTTTCATGAAGCCATTTGGGGTTAGGTCTTTGTTACTGATATCCAGAAAGAGCCCTGTGGTCTCCCCTCGCACCACCCCTGCCCTCTCTCCCTGTCACTCCCCAGGCTCCCAGCTGGCTCGTCAGCCCTCCCAATACCCATTAATTCCCACTTCTCTCTCACATAAAGCATGCATAACATCCTGCATAAATGATAGCAGAATAAAGTCATATTAACCTGGCAAGGGACATGCCATAAGCATGCTTGTCAAAGGGCTAGGATTTTATGCTAAACTGTGCTTTAAAATGTGTTTTCTATTAGGGTAATTTACTTCTCAGTAGCAGGTCCAGTTAATGATTTGTTCTTGCAAGTCATGAAAAAGGCTTTCGAAATGCAGCTAAGAAAGCTCTTGACTGAGGCTCCCCAGCCTCAATGCCAACTGTCAGATTTGGATGCAATTAATCAAGTGAAAAGGCAAGGCATAGAAACTCTTGAGGCCAATTGCAACTTCATCATTACAGCACCATACAGCATCTTTATGTGGGAAAAGCACTTTGTTACAGAAGGATATGGCCTTACAGTTCTGAAAGTAGCTAAGAGCTCTGACATGTATTGGAAGAGATCTTCCACTTCATTACCCTCCAGAAAATTTCACCTGGGCTAATTTACTCAGACAAGCTGGAAGTAAGGGAATTTTTTTAATATGATAATTCACAATTTTTTTTTCCTATCTCTCTCAGCAAAATCATAAGAAGCTTGAAATTAATCTGGCAGCTTTTATTTTCCAGGTCTCTGCCATCTAATGAAGGAAGCAGGAGCAGTTTTGAGCAATGCAGGTGATCACTTGCACAACTCAAAATGCCAATGATATTTTGATATTTTAATGAGTGCCCATGGTAGTATTTGCTTGTACAGGAAAAAATCCATTGCTAAATTTGTCTTGAGTTTATCTTTCCAATCTGGTTAAAAACCCCCAGTCAACCCCAGCTAATTGGAAACAAAAATAAAGGACAACGTTAGCAGACATTTTCTATGAATAAAATTACAGTATTTTCATGACTATGAGGCACACTCTTTTGACTAAAACTTTGATTGAAACCCAGAAGTACGCCTTATAATCCGGTGCACCTTATATATGGACAAAGTTTTGGAAATTTGCCAACCTGGAAGTGCGAGCTGCGAGAGCCACAAGAGCTGCATCAGCCGGTGCTGGGGGTGGGCTGGAGTTCCAGGGCCTGCGGCATGGGGAGGGCACCTGCAGCTGATCCGTGAAAAATATTTGCAAATTGAGCACCTGACAGTAAACCCACAATCACGCGATTCTATTAGCAATTCATTACTTTGTTGCACATGGATCCTTGCCGCAAAAAAAAAGTGTGCCTTATAGTCCGGTGCGCCTTATATATGGACAAAGTTTGGAAATTTGCCAACAACCCGGAAGTGTGCCTTATAATCTGGTGTGCCTTATAGTTGTGAAATTGATGTACACTCATATTCAGATGAACTCCTGATGAGTGCCATCAAAACTTGTGGCAAAATTTAGATAAAGCAGAAAACCTGACATAGGATCATAGGAAAAATGAGATTATGAGACCTCAAAACATCTGCTGTTCAACCTCCCACTCCAAGCAGTAGCAGTTTGAGATCAGAATTTTCTCAGTGATATATCTAGTCAGCCCTTGAGAACCGCCTAGGATGGAAACTACACAAACTTTCTGAGTTATATTTCCTGTATGAAATCAAGCAGGTGGCAAATAAAATGTGTTTCTGAATGGAAAATAGGGAAATAATATATGGCTAACTTTGTGTTGTTATCAGACCAGGTTGCTATAACTTCATGCTGTGCCTTTTAGAAATAGGTGTGTATACTGAGATTGTTAGAGTTGATGTCAGGCACTCCAGATTAGATCAACAGAAAGACTTACCCAGATATCGTACTTAACTTATAGGAAATTCCCCTTTCTCTGGAAGACTTATAAAAGGCTAAAATCTACAGCCATGCATGTGAAATTGCCACCCTGTTAGCAGAATGGAGAATCTCCACAGTGGTCTGTCCCTCAGGGTTCCCAGGAAAGGCAGCCCTCCAAGTCCCTAAAGGGGCTTTATCTCAAATAGGTCATACAAGCAAGTACAGCAGATCACAGCAGTGATGCCCAGAGCAGGAAGTACAGCAGTCTTTCAAACATTTCATTATTACAGGTAAGTTATTAATCGTTCACTGCAGGTAAAATTGTTGCTAATGGAAGAATTCAAGCCCCTACTTTTCGTGATTCAGCCCTGATTTGAAATTAGATCTGTGTAATCTAGGTTCAAGCCTCTGTTACTTTTGGCACGCTGGCCCCATTTTATGGAGAGGAATATAACATTTGAAGGGCAGGAAGTAAAGTCAACAAAAAGTGATCTGATCGTGTCACACAGGACACCCCTGGAAGAGAAACAACTGTAATTTCTGTAACTGCCTCCACACTACTTTGTGCAGGGCTTTTGGCAGCAATCAGTCATCCTCATAGTAAAAAAGGGATGGTCAGGCAGAACCTCCTGTGTCACAGTTTGTGCCCATTGCCTCTGGTTCTGTCACTGGATATCACTAGGAATCTTCCTCTGTGTCCTGTTCACCCTCTCTTCCAGTGTTCATGTACATTGATAAATCTCCCCCAAGCCTACTCTTCTCCATGTTGAGCAGCCACAGGCCTCTGGACCCTCTCCTGGACTCTTGCAGCCTTTCTGGATCATTTTAGTACTGGGGTTCTAAGAGAGAGACTCTTGTGCTGGTCACACACTCCAAGTGTGTCTCACCAGTGCTGTGTAGAAGGCAAAGATAAACTCCCTTGACCCACTGGTAACCCTTAATGTGGCCTAAACAAATGATTCATGTTCTTCAATAGACAATCCTAGTTGTCACATTTTAAAAATTTAGGCAAATTTTCATGAGAAGGTTAAGATATTAAGCATGGAAGCAGATGTTTCTAATTTTTTATTCTAGTTTTTATTACTGAATAACTTACCTAGATAATCTGTAGAGGAGAATTTGCAAGGAAAACGTGAATCCTATGACAATCTGTCCTGTGTAGGATTTGCTTTAGTGCAATTTGATTCAAAGAGTACATTTCAGAACAACTAGCTTGTTGTTGGTTGAATACTTTTAATATATCTCTTCAAGTGCAAATGAAATCTGAAAAAGATTAGTGTGACTAATGTTCCTTGAATTACTTCAGAGACAGATGTTTTAGATCCCAATTCTGCAAATGTTTTTCCTTAAGTATAACTTGACACTTCTGAGGACTGATGATTTTAGTGATTATTCTGTACCAAAGCTTTCAGCTGGGGATAACCTGACCTATGATAAAGCAGTCTCTGATCTTTCTTTCAGTGCCTTCATTATAAAAGTGTAAATAGGGATAGAATTCAGCTGCCTGTTCTATTATTATTGCAGTTGCCTTTCCTTTTCTTTGTTTGTTTTTTTTTTTTAGAAGAGCTGTAATAATGAATTTTAAACTAATTTTCTTTATCTATGCAATGGTTCTAAACCTTTGTTCCTTTAGGCTTCAATGAATTTGAATCTTAAACCCTCCATGAAATAGCCAATTTGAAAAATGGAGAAGAGTAAAAAGGTCTCAGCCATGGGATGAGTGAACCTCCTTGCTCCTTGATTTTCCTTGAATTTGGATCTATATCAGATTTATATGAGTTGTAAGACTAAATGATAGTCCTAGATTTTTATTCAGTTAATTGCCCTTAGTTAAATTGCCTCAAAGATTGTGGATATTAATTTGAGAGGACATGGTTTGATTAGGACACCATGACAGACGGTAATATAATATTTTGCTCCAAACCCCCTCAACATCATATTGTTTTTTGGTAAGGGCCCTGATGCTGAAGCATGACTGGAAAATGGTATTTTGCTGCATATGAAAATTTACAACATGGTACTTATAAAGAAAACTGTTTTGAAGAAAGATTACTTAGGCTTAAAGAGTACTCCATTTCCTTTTCCTTAGCAAAATATCACTTCTTCAAATCCATTTCTCTATGAAATTGTATTTTAACAACAGATGTGGACCATATTTCTGTGTGTAAAATTTGCAACCCCATTCAAGCAAAGCAAACTTGCTCAGCTTCCTCTTGGTGCTCCTTCAGTACAGAGACTATCCTTAGAGTCCTCCTAGCAGTGGTTGCCAAACCTCTGTCAGTTTAAGAATGTGAAGAGATTTATGTGCTAATTCTGATGTCCCCTGGGATTCTGCTAATTGTACTCGTTCCTTGCCTACACAATAGAATGCATTTATAAACATTGTAACCCGTGAAAACACTAATTTATTAGTGCTGAACATGAGTTGTTTCACATTAAGATAAGTAACTAAAATTGAAGTCAGGGAGAGACTTTATTCTAAAGGCCCAATGAGCTGAGACCCCCCTGGATATATTTATGGATTCCAGACACCTCAAATTATCTTTAAATGCTGTAGATTCTCCCATTATTTGTTCAGAAACTCATACCACTTCTGTGGAACTCCACTGATTTAATTTTCACTCTATTCTGTAGGGGTTTTTACTGAAAAAGAAAAAAAAAAGAGAGAGAGTATGATTTTTTGCTATCCATTTATCTATGGGAATTTTCCATGAGTTTGAATATATGCATTATAAAAACTATTTTCAAACTTGAGTCTGACTGAACTGATCAGATAATTGTTAGTTGAAAACAAGTAGCTGTTTTCCTAGTATGCAAACACTAAACACATAATTTTCCCCCACATGGGGGTGAATGACAGGATGTATAAAAAAATGTTCTGTTCTATTTCTACAGATAATTTTGTTTTCCAAACCAAACTAGAACAATATCTCAGCTTTCCTTCTGACTTTCCTGTGTTAAGAAACAAAAGGCACAGAAGCTCAGCCTGTAGCAGCTCTTTAGCCCACATCAGCAATTAGTACAGGCAAGATACAGCACTTTGTTCAGCAACTCCTCTATGCACATTGTGACATGGAACTTTCTTCATTTTATAGCCAGGTTGCAATTTCCATCATTCACAATCCAGATGCCAAAGTAAAGTATAGGAGTGCTTGCATCCATCCATCATCAGTTGGTTGACATTTTAGACTTATTGCAGCTTGCAAATGACCTTTGGGGCGGTGGAAATGTCTGTGCAGTCACCACTGAGCTGTCAGCTCTGCTGCATCCCAAAAATTCCACTGCCTTAAAAATTTATCCCAAAAGACATTACCACTTCCAGGAAATTAATTAATCGGAATTTGTATTAATCTTTCCTCCTCCTCACCCCCCATTTCCTTGCAGCTCCCTGTTGAAAGTAGAAGGTGGATGGAACTTTTGAAGAAGATAAGCTTTACCGTAGCACTGAATTACAGTTTAAGAAAAAAAAAATTTAACAGTTTGAGTCATTCACAATATATTTCCACAATCTAACCATTCCAGGTGCTTCTCAGAAAGCAGATGAAAATTTTAAGAGTCTGGTCTTTTACGAGCAAATTCTCTAGAACAGGTCTTGTGTTTTGCTGAAAAAAGCAGTTTTTTGTGTTATGGGGGGAAAAAAATCCCTGAATCACCAGTCCCACAAGATGACCTTTGCATAGAAAGCATACAGAAAAGTTTATCACATAATGTAAGGGAAATAATGGAATCTGCCCACCAAGACAAAGCATCTACTGAGTGCTTAGTGAGTATCTTCCTTTGTTTTTTCCTTCCCCCTCATTTTTATAGTTTCATGATAAAAACCCATCCCTTTGCTGGAATTTTATTAGCAGTCTAGAGAAACTGAACCCTGTCTCAGGCCAGTTTCATTAAATGTCAGTAAGGGTGGAATGTTTTCCTCCTGGCAGAGAGTGGTAGGAAATACACATACATGGGATACAGGAAGGGCAGCTCCAAGTGAAACTTTGCCAATGATAAGGTTAAGAGGCTTATTGCCATAGTAGTCCACCAGCTAGGGGCTCTCCTTGAGTTATTATAATGATTTTTTATTTCTACAGTGACCTGGCTGCACATAACAGCCACTGATTTTTACAGCCATCTGCCTTGAGTTTGCCATCTCAATTATTTATTATCTCTTTTTCTTAATTCACAGTGACCAGAAAGTATTTTTTCAATTTCACTAACAGAAGGATAGGAAAAAAGTTGCGTTGGATTCAAGTTAATTTATCAATCCTACCCAAACTCTTCACTTTTTTTTTTCACTTTTTTTTTTTTTTCCTTACTGACCTTCAAAAGTCCCTTATTTATATAGTTCTAGTTTATCCATCTAGGAGATGGAGTTTAGAGCTTTGTGACACATCAGTATGCCTATTAGTGTTTCCTTGAGAAAATATTTAGGAACTCTGGGTACTATGAATTTCCTTCAGAAGACTTGTACAAATGAAGAGTTGAGAGTTTCAGAAGTTTTTGAAGTACTGTTAATTTAATATATCTTCTGCTTATTCTCGCTCTCACTGAGCAAAACTGATAGTTTGTCTTAATATGTGATTTTTGCAATGGTTTATCTTATGGCTGTGTTTAAATTGGAAGTTTGGAACTTATTCTGCATTTAATCAGTCATTTAATTAATCGTTACACTTACAGGAAAATTAGGGAACTAAAATATCTGTAGTGAGAAAAATTATGCTGTAGTACAATTATTAAATTATGCATTTGTTTTAGTTAAAATTAAAATACTCATGGCCATTTTAAAGTGGGTTGTTCCCTAACTGCTTTTTGAAACAAACCCGTCAAACTGGCTTTTAAAGAGCAAAAGTTTCTTTCTCATGACATCATGAAAAGAGAAACAGAGAAAAATCATTCAACATTATCTTTCACTGGCATATTTTCTTGCTTTTTGGTTTAAGTTTGTTGTTTGTTGTGTTTTAGTTTAGTTTGTTTTGGCTTGGTTTGGTTGGATTTGGTTTTTTTAATCTCCATTGTACCTCGATGTGGAAAAGAATAAAAGAAAAAGAGTGTATTAGAATAATGTTACTGTTCATGTGCTCCTTTTAAAAATATAATTACAGTAATTTTATGCATATAAGGCACACCCTTTTGATTAAAATTTTGATCGAAACCCAGAAGCGCGCCTCATAGTCTGGTGTGCCTTCTATAAGGACAAAGTTCAGAAATTTGCCAACCCGGAATTGTGAGCCGTGAGCGCAAGCAGCTGAGACATGTGCTGCGAGAGCCGCAGCAGCCAGTGCCAGGGGCAGGAGGGAGTGCAGGGGCCCACGGCATGGGGAGGTTGCCTGGGGCTGCTTTTAAAGGCTACACTGATCCCTGAAAACTGTTTGCAAATTGAGCACCTGCCAGAAACCCCACGATCCTTTACTAATTTGTTACTTTGTTGCACGAGGTTCCTCACTGGAAAAAAAAAAGTGCGCCTTATAGTCCAGTGCACCTTATAGTTGTGAAATTACTGTACTTTCTATCTCTCCTTCTCTTTTTCTGTCATGCTTTGGAAGTTACATTTTGGATACACCTCATGCCCAAACCTAACTGCAATCCTGTAGGAAGGTGGGGAGGAGAGACAAAATACAAGGGTGTATATCTTGGAGCAATGAGGGGTAGGGAAATCTAGGAAATCATTCGTCCTGTCTCAAACTGGTGTCTCTATGTGTGGATGCCTTCTTTGAGTGCCTGCCTTTCACCACTTTCTGACAGTCTGTTTGAATGTTCTTCAACCCTGTGGCTTCCAGCAGAGAGGGGAAGCATGAAAGGCGGGGAGATTGGGCCAGTGCCTTTCACTGCTGTGCTTTCACAGTAATTCTTTTCTAGGGGACCCTGTTGTGATGATTCAGGAGAGTCAGTTGTGTGTCTGCAATGGGAGCAGAAGGGCACTACCTGCATTCTCTTTTGTGTGTCTTGTTGCTGGCTCCCCACCCTTCTGTACTGCAGTCTCTGCATAGCCACACTCCTGGTGTTAATTCCCAGGTTTGGTACCCTGAGCATCTCATGAATGGCTGAGGGACACGAGTAAACAAGCACATGACAGAACAGTCTGTCCTGTCCTGAAGTGACTTTTGGAGTACCAGAGTAACCCCTTTAGAAAGCTGATATGAAGATAAGTAGGAAAATTGAGTGTATTTAGAATTGGAGTTTTTGCTTGAGCTGTTCCTTAAACTGTTCATAAAGTTTACAGAAGTGCAAATTTTTGATTAGGCTGATTTTTTTTTGGTCTTCATGTGTAACTGTGGTGGCATACAGCTTGACATGATAGGCAGTCTTATCTAGCTGTCTAGAAATTGGCTAGACTGACCACTGACATTTTTAATTGCTTGGAAGCATCCATAATTTTTCCTTCATTAGCTGAAGAGAAATGCCAAAATCACTCCAGGGAAAGAATCTCAATTTGGCCAAGGAACTCAAAAGCTGGTTTCAACAGTATTTTGATCTTCTGTAAGTTTTGATGAAGACAGGATGTTCTCCACTGAAAATGCTGATGCCCTATAATTTTGAAATTCAAGAATATTTTTTAAACAAAATCAAATGTTGAGAGCCGTAATTATTCCATGGCAAAAGCAGAATGTGGATATACATATCACAGTAAATTCACTGTTAAGTATATCTTTATGAACAATATTTCAGAAATGGAAAAGAATGTTTTTTCAAAAATTAATGGATAGGAATGGGTAGTGCTGCAAAAATAAACTTTCTTGAATAGATGTGCATACAAATTTATAGACCTGGAGTAGGTCAATCACACTGTGATCTCCTTTTATGTATACTTAATTCAATGTATACTAACTAATGTATGTAATAATTGCAATAGTGCTTAAAAAGCACTATTTTTACATGACTATCAGTGTAAAAATGTTGCGGCAACAGAAGTTTGATTTTTTCAATTCATATCATTCAACTAATTTAACTTGCTCAGCAAGTTCAAGTTTTATTGTGCAATGGACATCCATGAAGCCCTGGAGACTTGCAGACCTTGAGATTGTGACCTGTTTGTAAAACCTTTCCAGGGTTTTAAACAATATTCGTAAGAGCACTTATTATGTTATCATCATCTGAAAACATTAAGCATGTGATATCATAAATATTTTTTTCTGGAAAGAAATATTGACAAATAATTATCTGCAAAAGCTTACATTTAAATGGCTTCTAGACTTTTCAGAGCAAATTGGCCAAATCACTAGTTTCAAGGTAGAAGATTGTAGCAATTACACCAGTTCTGCTTGATAGAATAGTTTTATTTTATTTATCTAAGATATGCAAGCCAGATAGCCTAATGACAAAATCTTAGATTTGCACTTATTCCACTTTTAGTTTTCAGCCTTGATAATGCCATGTGGTGTAGTATTTGAACATTGCAAATGGCTTTAGTGGTTTTTCAAGGTCAGAGTAAGCCAGTTAGGTACATGGTCATATTTGTAATCATGTCACTGTACCTCAGATGATACAAGGCAGGGGTGAAAAAAAGGGGTCCAATAATCTAATACACTATTACAGCTCTTGAAAATGTCCTCTCTATTCAACTCTAGGTCCTTTATTATGTCTTTATTTTTTGAATATTCATTGTAATATAACATATTAAAAACTTTCAGAGTTCTCTTCTCTCTGTTGTGAATAGTGATGAAAATGAACTGGATTTAGATTGAACAGTGGTGTGTTTACTTTAACTTATAATCTCATACCTGTGTAAATGGATTTTGTCACAGTTTCTATTGTCACTTGCATATATAGTGGCAAGTCACTGCTGCAGCAGGGTGGCTTTGTCCTTGAGTCATAGGCAAAGGAGATAATATTATAGATACAGTAATTTCACTCTGATAAGCTGCACCTATTTCACTGAAGAATAGACCCGATCCCAGAAGTGCGGCTAATCACCAGGTGCTGATTATTTATGGACAAATTCCAGGGAATTACCAACCCGGAAGTATGAGCCACGGGGGGAGCAGGCGTTCCCTGTCCCTCAGCTCCTGGCGAGCAGCCAGGCCCCTGACGCTCCCCCGGCACCACCCAGGCTCCTGTGGTCCTGCGGCACCACTCGGGCTCCCCTGGTCCCGCACTCCCCCGGCACCACCCAGGCTCCCACGGTCCCACAGCGCTCCCCTGGCGCTGCCGCTTCCCAGCCCCTCAGCAGCAGCCCCACCCTGCCGCACAGAAAAAAAAAAAAAAAAGGAAAAAAGAAAATAAAAGTAAAAAAAAAAAAGTGTGGCTTTTCACCCAGTGTGGCTTATTTATGGACAAATTCTGTGGGCTTCCCTACAAACCGATGTGCAGCTAATCACCTGGTGCGGCTTATGAGTGTGAAATTACTGTACATGGGGAGAACTGAATACAGCTAAAAGTATTTATGGTTCAGAACAGTCTAGATTTCTTACAGCAGTCTCCACTGTGTTTAAAGCATATCCCTTGTATTTTTTGAATTTGAAAGGTTAAGTGAAAAAAATAAGCTTCAGAAGGAAGGTGTATTACTGAAGCTGTTTGTGTGTCTGTCTGTGGCTGCCCACACAAATACTGGAAGTTGTTCATCAACACTTTACCACCTGTATTCATTTTCTGCTTCAGCAGTGACTAATCAATTGCAATTTGACTTGAATGTGTCACAGTGTTCATGGATGTTTTCTCTTTATGCTGTTCAGTGTTTGGTATTCATCCTTCACATTTATGCTTACTTATTTTCTTTGGCTGAAAATTTCTAAGCTGCTCTTTATCAGAACATTTAAGCTATTAATGTAATAAAAATCAATGTAAGACCATACCTGAGGCCAAGTGAAATTTAAGTAAAACTTATCTCTCCCATTCTTGCTCATTGTCTCACAGGTTTTGTTTCCTCTCTCACACCATGTTCTGAGGCACTATGATGCATATATGTGTATAAATACCTGATGGAGGGAGTAAGGAAGACAAAGGCAAACTCTCTAGTGGTATCCAGTGATGGAGCCAGAGGAAACATGCACAGTCTGAATTAGAGGAAATTCCATTCAGACATAGGAAGAAGGTTTTTTTCTTTCTTTTAATTTGAGGGTGACTAGGCACATTGGCACTAGTTGCCCAGAGACATAGTAAAGTCTTCAGCCTTGAAGATGTTTAGGAAAGCTAAAGCCCTAATAGAATTAGATCTGGCCAGGGATGTGAAGAGCAGCAAGAAAAGCTTCTATAAGTACAGTGGTGATAAGAGGAAAACTAGAGAAAATAAAGGACCTCACCAGAAAGAAATGTGTGACCTGTTTGCCTGGGATATGTAGAAGACTGAGATATTCAATCTCTTTTTTACCTCAGTCTTCATCAACAAGTCCTCCAGTCACACTGCCCGTCACAGAAGGCAGAGGAGGGGACTAGGAGAATAAGCAGTCCAAGTTTCCTCTGAGCTTTGACAAAAAGGATTTGTATACCTTTGATGTCAGCTGCTGTTTTCTGCATGCTCATTTTGTTGAGATCCCTTAAAACATTTGTAATTATATATGTAAAATATGAGGCTTAGCCTAAGTTAAATATTCACTCTGAAGGATTTATTTAGAACTTAGAGAAAGTTTGGCAAATGGACCAAGAAGTACTTACAAGTGCCTATATAAATGGATGGAATATAAAGTCTAAGCAGTAATGGTTGGCTTTGATTTTATATCATTGTAAAGTTGAATCCTAATCTTTTAAAAAACTTCTAATACTCATTAATGGATTAATTTACTATCTGCTTCCTCACTACCTTGCAGATTTTCTATCAGGATTTTTCAGAAATAGACTGGCAAAAATATTGACGATGTTATGACTGTCATTGGAAAGATATTGATTAAAAAACAGGGAAGTTTATGTTGCCCTTCTGCTATAGGATAGCTGTTGTACCATGTAGGCCCTTATAATCTGTGGTAGATGTAATTCCCCAGGAGAAAGACTTAATATGTCCCTGGAATGCTTTTTTACCATTCAGAAACAAATAGGTTTTATGTATGGTGTTATATACGTGGGTCTTCTTTAGGAGACATATACCCTCTGTTACCAAAATATTTGTCTTCCAGTACAGAGAGGAGGGATCCTTTAAAAAATTAATATATGGCTCCAATGTTGGAGAAGGAGAATGAAAATATTGTATTTAAAATGGCTGATAAATTTGTAATCTATAATAATTTACAGTAATTTCACAATTATAAGCCACACTTCGGGGTAGCTGGGTACACCACGGGATTTGTCCATATATAAGCCGCACCCTAATATAAGTCGCACATTTTTTCTTTTATTTTTATAAGCGATGATCCATGTGTGACAAAGTAACGAATTAGTAACAGAATCGTGCCAGCACCGGGCTTGGTGTCAGGTGCTCAAGTTGCAAACAGTTTTCATAGACCAGCAAAGCCTTTAAAGGCAGCCCCAGGTGCCCTCCCCGGCCGGCTCTCACTTCCGGGTTGGCATTTCACTGGGATTTGTCCATAAATAAGCCGCACCTGATGATTAGCTGCACTACTGGGGTAGGCTGGATTCTTCAATGAAAAAGGTGTGGCTTATAATCGTGAAATTACTGTAGTTCTGAAGTGTTTTAAAAAGTCATAGTTTAATTTTTTATAAGATGTATACAGCTTCTAAAAGATAAGCACTCAAGTAATTAGAGCATATGGCATATTATATCTACACCTGCTGAGGTCACCAGCTGGGGTGAATATTTCTTCATCCTCTGCTGAGACTTCTCCCACTTGAATTAACAAAGTGTCTAATGGGATGTGACAAACTTCTATCCCTGGACCTGTGCTCAAGGAGGGCAGGGTGCTGTGTACCTGCATGGCAAAGCTGCTCTGCTGGGCTCTGGACAGCAGAGAACTGGTGAGCACAGAAACTTCTGTATTGGATCTATATTTGATCACTGTTTTCTTCAAGGTTCACATGTTGGGTCTTTTCCCTTTTCCCCAGACTGCCTTGTATTGCAGCTTCTCATCTCTTCTCATCTTTTTGCTAAGCTGTTTGTGTTCTTTGTGTCTCCTGGCTTACAGCTCTGGTTTATACCTCCCAGGCGTTTACAGATTTCCACTTCCCTAATCTGATTTATTCTTCTGTTATAGAGTCTTGCCCTGTTCCTGACTACTGTTGCACACATTCTTACCAAGAGGTCTTGCTCTCTCCCTCCCTTCTTCAGCTGAGCTTCCCCTACCTCTCCCCACAGTAAATGCTGTTTTGTTTTTGATTCCACCATCATCCTCGTTTCCAGTCTTTCTCCTTCTTCCTAACTTTCTGGAAAAGTTTGCTTTCTCCTTTCAATTTTTCCTCTCCTTCTACATTGCCAGTTATGTGACATCATACTAAAAATCAGTGTAAGAAACTGCGCAGTGGGCTGAGGCTACACTAGGGATATAAAGAAATAAATGAATTCTGTTTCAAATTTCATGTCCCCCAAATTCTGTTCCAGCAAAACCTACAGCAGCCCACAGCAATCCAGGGCTGCAGTGGCAGAGAAGGTCCCAAGGAGCTTGAGTTTGCAGAGTGACAAATCTATGTAAAGCCTCCACTGACAGCTGGCACTTATGAGGAGCAAAAGGGAGATGTGAAATGAATCTGCAATTTGGACAGTCTACTGGAGCTTTTAAAAGAAATGATCTTAAACTACCTTTAAATGGCAGGTGAAATTTTACCTCAGTTCAAGTTTGGATAAGTTGGCTGAAAATTAGGCTTTGGAAATAGGGGTCAAAATGAATACTAATGCTATAAATTCCAGCTACATAGTCAGGAAAAGAGGGGTATTAAGCATTGATATAGTGCTGAAAGAGATAAGGCGCTGATTTAAGGGCTTGTAACAGAAAAATATATAATCAGAAGGAGAATACGAGTAAGAATTGAGAAGTGTTAAGTAACTGCAATTCTTTGTAAAATTATGCATCTAAAAGAGATATTTTATTCAGTCTTTATGAATAGATGTGTGATCATACCATATATATTTGGTAACCATCTCTAAATTATTCAAAGAACAGGAGAGGGGAGTTAAAAAAAAACAGAGAGAAAACAGACAATATGAAGACATGTATATAGGGTTGTAGGATCATGACTGAAAATGAAAGAGAGAAAAGAAAATAAGTTGTTGTAACAAGAACGTTTTCCTCTTAAACTTGTTATCGCAACTTGTCATGGGTGAATATTAGGGGGAGAGGATTTTTATAACACATAATGTTCCTGTTCTATTGAAAAAATAATTAAAAGAAAATATAGAACTTTCTCAAAGGGAAAAAATTAAATAATAAAGTTCAATCGTTTCCTGATCTTGTACTGATGTTTCAAGGCTAGATGAATTAAGCATGCTTCTCTTTTCATATATGCATACATATGGCCCCAAAGACAATTTCAAGTTACATTAAACAGTGAGATAATGATGAGGCTTCTTATAGGAAGACCTTCTTTTAAAGTTGTTTTATTTTGTATTCATTGAGGTCACCCTGTGTCTCTCATCTTTGCAAGCAGCTCTCATTCATGTCATAGGCAGTTTAACGAGCTTAAGCTCCAATAACATCTTCTGGTCCCAAATGCCTCCTGACAGAGCACAGTGTACACAAGGCTACCAAGCTCTGCTGCATATGAAATCAGCAACAAACATCACAGTAGAGAACGCTATAGAAAGGGATAATAATTGAAGATGTACAGTAAGAAGGAAACCTGATGGCAGATTGGTCACATGGACTCATGCAGTATCATCTCCTTAATGTTTTTTAGCAAAGACGTGAAAATATACTTGAACCAATGGATAGAAAGAAATTTGGGGCTTCTAAAGTGTCTTCTTGTGCATTTCTTTGCAGGCAGGTTACATTACCTATCAGGTTTGTTGAGTATTTTTGACATATGGTGTTACCTTCACTGCAAAGTAGACAAAAAAAGGAGAAAATAATCCTTTCCTGTGCACTTTGCAAGATCGAGAAAACTGTTAGCTTTAATGGGAGTCTTTAGTATGCAAGTGTTAGTAGTTTGAAGTCAGGGTGAAGGGTATTACAGATTTTTCTGAATATTAGTTCAGAGATGGATGGGAAGATCCTGCAGAGCAGATTGGCTGTCCATTTATTTTCTCAGGCTCTGGGATAATGACATTGTTCAAGGTTTTGCAATATTTGTTAGATGTGTTTGGTGTCTATGCATCCAAAAAAAATTTACATTAAAAAGTATGTTTCACTGCAAAACCAATTGGCTCGAATGAGGGCGTCTGAAAGGATCTTTTACGCACTTTTACCTATAGTGGAAAAATTAAAATGAGATATCCCTGGGAAAGGCTATATTGGGACCCTATGAAGGGTCTCTAGCTTTGTTGACTATATAATTTCTGTTTCTTCTTCAAAGAAGCTTGGGCCATGTGTCATAGCAGCACTTGCTGTTGAGCAGCCTCTTGCCTGCACAGCTTCACACACAGCCAGGCTTGTTGCTAAGGGAGCATAAAGCAGTGCTGTTTGTTTTGGGGAGGGGAGATGGCTCCCTCAGTGGTCCTTGTCATTTATTCCCACATTCTTTTTCACATCCCATGGGTGAGTCTGTCCCAGCCCTCTGATGTAGGGTCACATTCTGCTGCAGAACTATCCTGGAGAACACAGGCACCAAAACCAGTCTTCGGGGACAAGACACCATCAAAGACCATATCAGCTGGAATGAGGGATTCTAGGCTCATGAGAGGTGTTAGAGAGCTCATCCATATTTCAAAATCACTGCCAAACTTCACCTCACTGCCAAAATTCTGCTGTCATTTTTGACCCCTTTGCTTTTGCACAGATCTCCTTATCCTTCTAAGACAAGTAGACAAGCAAATCCAAACCTCACTATTACTTTGTGGCCTCCTGCAGTCCCTCTTTCCACTAGTAGTCAGCCTACAAGATTAACTGTTCTTTAAAAATGAGCTAGGTCTGTGTAGTGCATGATGGTCTGGTTTAGTCCTTTTTAAAAGCAAAGCAAATTCAATCAGAGCCAAGAGCAAAAAGTCTGTTCTTTCACAGTTGGCCACTGTGAGTTAGTTTAATATTTCTGTGTGCTCAGCATGAAATATCCAGGAACAGATCTGTGGGAGCCTTGAGCACACAGCTGTGGCTGAAATCACTTGAAGTTGTGCTTTGAACATCCAAGGTGCAATGAAATGCTAAGTGTTCAGGAGGATGATGGCTTAATGCTGTTAAATTAAGTGCCCCACATTAGTAAATGCTTTTGACAATTTTGGCTTCAACTTATTTGGGCTTTAGTTCCCAGGGGGTAAAGTGAAGATAAGACCAGGTAATTGGGAATGCTGTCAAACTCAAATAATTAAGGCCTCTAAAGCATGGGATTTGTGATGGAGAAGACAAAACAAAACCCACGCTGGGAGCAATGATTTAGAGTTCAAACACTAACTGGTCTTTCTTTCAGAAGGATAAACTATTATTTCTCCATTCAAAACCAATCCTTTTTGTGATATGGAAGATGTTTCCTTGCCCGAGCTCCAGGAAGTCTATTTAAAACTCCTTTATTGAATCCTGCTTAGACCAGACACTTGATATAATTGGTTCAAGTTTGGAAAAAACTAAATGGAATGGGAAGCATGATTTAATAGGTAAGTGCCATAGGATGCCATTTGTAGCTGCCAGAAGTGGATTGGACTAGATTGTCTTTAAAGTGATTTCCAGCCCAAGGCATCCTGGAAAATGTTATCATTTTGCCTTACGTATGCGTGTGTTAATGCCATTGTTGAAGATTAAAAAACCTGTGTGCCTGTGAGTTTATAACTGCACCTCTCCTAATCCCTCTTTACACTTAGGCTAGGATCATAGCAGAGGTGGGATCTGAACACTCACAAATGTTTTAATGCAGGTGAAAATCACTGTGGAGAAGCAAGCAGCTTGAATCCAGACTCTTGCCAAACTGCTCACCTGTCCTCACTGACCTTGTGCTGGGGCAAGCTCCAGGTTGTGTGCAGTACATGGTCTCAACACAACAGATGGAAACTTTAACTCCTCATTCTCTAATTAATGTAAAATATTTACTTGTTCTGGTCTACTAACACTCCTAGGCCTAATATGAGTATTTTCATACTCACACAAGAAACAGCTTTCAGTCATTGGGTTGTAATCAGTATATTGTCAGTGACTCTGGAATTTATACTCAACTAATTTTCAGACTCGCTAAATTGTCAGCTTTATTTCTCAGAAGGCTGCCATTTGATAAGCACTGTAAGAAACATAAGCTTTACCTGACAGTCCAGAGATATAAAATGATAGGATCCTTAGGATAGGATTCTCGTCATGAATTACAGTTGCCAGACCTACAGTAGGGACTGCTAAAATTTTATGGTCTTGAAATTGTCACTCAGCAGTTTTGCTAATGTTAACAGCCATTCACAACCAGATAATATAATACAATATGCTCAGAAAAGCTATGAAATTTTGGGCAAATCTTCACACCTGATCTGAGAACTTTTTATACTGAGTATGTTGCTTGCTGTCAGAGGTTCACAGAAGCTTGCAGAACTAATTCTACTATTGAGAAATTATTCCTGTCAATACATAATTTTTTAAAAATCCATTGATACTGACAAGGGGGAGGACATGTAAACATAATAAAATTAATATAATATAATATAATATAATTTATGTATATATATAAATATTTAATATACAGTTGTTAGCTGGGTGGGGAGGGATGAACATTGCTGATCTATAGTACAGTAATTTCACACTCATAAGCCACACCTGGTTACAAGCCGCACTTCCGGGGAGCTGGGAAGACCATGGAATTTGTCCATAAATAAGCCGCACTGGGTGATAAGCCGCACACTTCATTTTTTTTTAAAGCAAGGATCCACATGCAGCAAAGCAACAAGTTAGTAACAGAATCGTGCGATCGCGGGGTTTGCTGTCAGGTGCTCAATTTGCAAACAGTTTTCACAGACCGGCGAAGCCTTTAAACGCAGCCCCAGGTGCCCTCCCCGTGCCATGAGCCCCTGCACTCCTGTCTGCGCCGGCTGCTTGCTCCACTCACCGGCAGCTCCGCTTACCTGCAGCCCTGCTCGCCCACAGCCTCCCCGCCCACCCACCTGCGGCCCCACTAGGCAGTGGCGGCGGGCCCTACGGCCACTCGCCCCCCGCCCGCAGCTCCTCGGCAGCTCCCCAGCCGGATGCGGCTCCGCAGCAGCTCTCTCCACCCGGCTGGGTTGCCAAATTCTGGGTTGGCATTTCACGGAATTTGTCCATAAATAAGCTGCATCTGGTGATTAGCTGCACTTCCAGGAGCGGCTCAATTCTTCAGTGAAACAGGCGCAGCTTATCAGTGTGAAATTACTGTACTTTAAAATTATAAATGCACTTAGAGTTAAGTAACAGGTTAGTCAATTCCTGAGTCATACCAATTACCCACAACTTTCACCTACAGCAGTAGATATTATATTCTGCTTCTTTATCAAAGAAATAATAAAAAATCTCCTCATGCAAATCTGATTCCAAATGTTGAACAAATTGTCTAACTACTTTGTAAAGACATGTGATCAACTACCTATTGAAAAGAAACATGATGTGCTGGATAAATTGCAGAAATTATTTTGAAAAATGCACTACTAAGTTACATGAAAACCTGTAACTGTTTTGGGGTTGATAACATGCAGTCCCTGATTAGCATTTAAGCTTTTCTGTGAGGCAAAAAAGAGCACCTTACAGAAAACACATTCCCCATGCAGTATTCTCTGATTTCATCCCTTGTTCCAGGTGACTTAAATTGTCAACAGGATTTTAATAAAGGAAGGGAACTACGGCTGTATCTTAAAAACTTTTTTCTTACAACCAGCTCCAGCATAGTTTAATGCACTGCTGCTTTGCAAAAACACCTTCTGAATTAATTTGAAAATTCTTAGGGTAGCTGTGCAGTATTGCTTTAAAAACAGCTTTGAAGGAACAGTGTGGTTCCACTGTGGCCAGGAGTGAAGTGCTGTTGGAAAATCATGTTGTAGACCAATGGAAATTACAAGGTTTCCCACACCTAACCTTCATCACCCAGGAAAATGGGTAGTTCAAATAGTCCAGCTGAATGGAAAAACTCAAGTAATGCTGTCCTTCTAGCTTGGAATTAACCTCTCATGTGCAACATTCGCACCAGACCTAAGACAGATCTGGAAGAATAATCACACTGACTGAGCATTGAGTTCGAGCTAAGTGAGTTTAAGCCAATATACCTTGCTCACCTGGACTCACCTGACTTAGCTATATACAGCTTGCCCACGTGCTGTAAACATCACCTGCAAATGTTGAAGTTGACAATATTTGTAGAATCTTATCTCAATTTTTAAAGAAAAAAGTCAATATAGTTTGGGTCTTGGGCAACCTTAAAGATTGGTCTCCAGTGCTTCTATCACAGAAATATTTAGCATGTGCTTGTAGTGAACAAAGTTGACAGACTGTTGGAGCCTAACCTCCTTTTCAGAGCAACCTCCTCTCTGTGCCTGCTTCAGGAAGCCTGTATTGCCCACACAGACTGTAAACAAAGTGTGATTAACTGAGCATGGGGATTTTATCAGTGACTTGTGCTATATCTACTATAAGCTCACAATCTTATGTTCTTGGAAAGTGTAGTGGGACATGTGTAATGTTTCTCTGAAATGGCTTACTCTCAGCTTCTGAGGGATGCTCCCCTTTACATTCCCAACTTACTTTAATTTCAAAGGTAGTTAGTCCCTGGTGACCACAGACTAGGTATGAGTTGTAGACCATGCATGAAAGTGCTTCAATTGATCTCTGCTGTTGTGTTAAAGCCTGTGGAGAGCAATTTTCTGAGACAGCTAATCTTACGAGATTTTCTGAAGGAGAACCAACCTATTTCAAACTGCATTTATAAGCAGATCAAAGCTCTGCTCAGTCAAAACACAGTAGCACATGACAAAAGTCACATCATCAAGTGCACCACCGAACAGTTGCTGTGGCTTCCAGGAAGTATTAGTGTCAAGTCACATATGTTCAAATAATCTAAACCACAGATCATAAAAGCATAGGGAGCTACTAAAATTTAAAAACCTTTGGCTAGCTACCCAGAGATGTGAAAAGCCTGGCACATTGTGGTTACAGCCTCAAAGAAGAAAAGAATCCACAGAAACTAAATGCATGTTATTTATAATCAATGCTGTAAGAAGAGCACAGATCTTCAGAAGGGTTCTCTGTCATAATGGAGATGGAGGAAACTACAGATGCATTGTAATTCTGTGCCCTATTCTGAAGCTAAATACAGCACACAGATGTTGTTGGTTTTCATTTATGAGTGGGTAAAAAACATTTCTCATTCTAGAAACTCACAATTTGCTGCAATTAGCATGAAGGTATTTTATAGGGACATATGCAACTTAATAATATTTAAAAAAAAAAGTTTTTATTCCTTATTGTCACCACTCATCCTGTACCATGTACTCCAAACAAAAAGCAACCAAAGAAACCACAACAAACCACACAAAAGAGAATGTGGTTTTTTTAAATGGTTTCTCCTTCCCTCTTTCTTTCCCTTGAAACAGCAAAAGACTTCAAGGCAAAGACATTAGGATGAAATGTCCTGGGGTGACGTTATGGTGCTTGTCGTGTGTTCTGTTTATGCCTGGTATTATGTTCTGTGCTTTCAGGACTAACTCTGAAAGTGAAGGTTTATTTTGTCTGCTTATCAGCTGGCTGCCCTCCCCCATCATCTGTGCTTAGGGGAGGCTAGGTTTGCTAGCTCTGGCTGGCTTGGCTTGCTTGTTTGCTTTTGCTTGCTGGGCTTGCTTGTCTTTGCTTTGCTTGCTTTTGCTTTTGCTTATTAGTTAGTTTAGCTAGGCAGTCCAATTTCTTTCCCTGGACTGTTGTTTTTCTTTCTTTCTCTCTTTCCCATCTTTACCATTTGAACCTGTTCCGGACCGGGGTCTGGGAAACACCAAGGAACACCGGGAGTCTGCAATTGGTGATCTGCAGCAGTCATCCGCAGTGCCAGAGACCGATAACTGGCTGACCACTCGCAGGAGAGACTTTCTGTGTTTGTCATCCTCTCGGAGCAGTGAAAGAGTAATTTTTGTCATCTGGGGCTGTTCATTTTCTTTTCTTGTGTTGGGGAGTGTTTTGTTTGTTAAATAAACAGTTTTTTTCCACTTTTATCTCTGAGGAAATTCTTCCCAAACCCGGTGGTGGGAGGAGGAGTCGTGGGCGTTTTGTTTTCTATGGGCTCCTTACGGAGGTTCTCCCCAAATTTGCCCCAATCCAGGACATAGCATTAATTAAAAGCTTACAAAGAAGGAACTTCTGTGTTATAGTGGTTTTTATTAATTGAAAATAACAAAGAAGCAGCACTGAATATACTCATCAGAAAATGGTGACAACCCACTGGTATAATGTGGGTGTGGAAAATTCAGGGGACAAGATATGCAAACAGTGATAAAACATGTTATATAGTTGAAGGTGAATACTTTTTGAGGTTGCATATTACTCAAAATCAGAGTTCAGTCAGTTCTTGTAGCTATCCAAAAAAGTGAGTTAATCTACTTGATTTGCCTTCTATCACAGCAGTATGTAGGCCTTGTTTTGCAAAATGCGCAGTTTTGCAATATCATAGTCAAGGAAGGTAACTCAGGACAGATTGAAAAAATAGCTTTTAAATTGAATTAAATATCACTGAACATCCTGCTTCAAAAATACAATGTGGTAAATGCTTGCAAGCGTCAAGTCACTTTGGCTTACTAAATTAGAGCTCATCAGATGAATTATAGAATGGATTAAGACAATGTATCCAGAAAAATTGAGTGCTCAGCATGGAAAAACAGCTTTTCTTGAGTCTCATGATGAAAATGAGTCTGGGGGTGGATGAATTCTGATTTTAATTTCCATTTTGTAATGAAAATTTTTCAAGATTTTAGCTGAAACAGCAGCTTTTCATGTTGTTAGGAGTGGGGTCTTAACATTCCCCTATCCACATTTAATGATGAAACAACATTTGACAGTGAAAACCAGTAAAACCTTATTTATTCAGGATTTAAATTTTATATATTTATATATAATTTAAGATATTATGTGTATATTTTTAATTTAAATTATATATATATATATATATATATATGCAGTTATAAATATTTTTATATAACTCATTTAAATCTTAAAGCAGTATGTATTCAACACACAATACATATGATATATAAAGTCTGAATTCTTTGTGATTTTTCTTTTTTTTTCACCTGAAACCAGGACACTACTTTTTGGGAGGTTTTGAGGAATGCCTCTTTTTATATGCAATGACAGTTGATATTGATATTTTATATGATGTTGTAGGAGCATTCAGGAGCAGGTTAGCAGAAGTCTGTATTTTTTGTAAAACTTGGCTATGAGGGTCACTGTCTTAGAACAGCTGAAGGAATACCAGCTAATTCTATGAATGAAAAACCCAGATGTAGAAGAAATATGGGATGAAACAGCATTTTCTGTATTATTATAAATTGTATTAAATCAGCTACAACCTATTTTGAAGAACTCATGGTTTCCAACACCACTTGTGGGGCTTTGATTAAACCAAACATTTCATTCCTTTTTTCACATTTAAAGAGTCCTATGTGGGTATGGGAAAAAATACTGGTTGAATACATTCCAGATTCTAAAAAACACAAGATTTGATGCTCGTCATGCATCTTTTAAGATAATTGTATCTCAGTCTTCAAGACTGAAGTCCCAGGTTTTATCCAGGACTGAAATTTCTAGCTGTTTTTGTTAGTACCCACACTGACCATGATGTGGTCAGTACTTTAAGAAGAAGCAGTAGCAGAGTATACAGCTAAGATGTCTCCCCCTATTAAAATATGCATGACACAGAGCAAAAAATGCTTTCTTTCCACTATAAGAATTGTCAATGCTGATGGACTCAGCATTTGCTCAGATCTGAGTCAATATTTAAGTTCTTAAATAGTTGGGCCTACTGATCTTCAGAATTGCCAAAAGTAAACCTGATGCAGATTTCTATTGAGAGCCGCAAGGGACCTGGATAGTTGATGCTGAAAACTGAGTTATGAGAACAGTGGCTGGTGCTTTTACATGTGTGAAGTTGATCCAAAATCAGTTTTATTTACATGAGCAGGCTTCAGAACTCAGACTTTTTTCCTGAGCCTTATAAATGGGGATGTGGCACAAAGATGCAAGGTTGATGGGTAGGATTAATGCTAGTTTTATCTCAGTTGTGCTCAGCAGTCACTCTTTGCCTGTCTTGCAGTCCTAGTTCACCAGCTGCAGAAATGTCAGTAGTATAGTCTTTGCTGAGTTTTGGCTTTCTCCCTAGGTTCAGTTCTGTTTATTTATATTTTCATATGAGTCTCCTACTTGCACACCACCTATCACAGTTTTGTTCAACATTGGAAGAAGGGAGAGGGTCTCTAAGATCCAGTAGGGAAGGCAAGGTGGAAGGGGGACTTAGTGACATGGGACATAATTGGTTGCAAGGGCAAGTATCCTTCTGAAGATCTATGTGATCACCATGAGCATGGAGGAGTTAACCTTCCCTTTGCAGCAAATCCACATTTTAGCACAGTGTCTTCAGATGCAAAGATCAGACCTTGTGAATAAACCCCAGAGCAAGCTTCCTTTGATAATCTACTAACCATGTAATATTTTCTTTTTTGAGTACAGTAATTTCAGAACTATAAGGCTCACTGGATTATAAGGCACACGTCCGGGTTGTCAGCAAATTTCCAAACTTTGTCCATACATAAGGCGCACCGGACTATAACACACACTTTTTATTTTTGCAGCGAGGATCCGTGTGCAACAAAGTAATGAATTAGTAATAGAATTGTGAGATTGCAGAGTTTACTGGCAGGTACTCAATTTGCAAACATTTTTCATGGATTGGCGCAGCCTTTAAACGCAGCCCCATGACACGGGCCCCGGCTCTCCCGCCCACCCCCAGCGCTGGCTGACGCGGCTCTTGCGGCTCTGCGGCTCAGCAGCTCAGCTCCTTGGCTCTGTGGTGCTTGTGGCTCGCACTTCTGGGTTGGCAAATTTCCGAAATTTGCCCATATATAAGGCGGGCTCGATTATACTTCCGGGTTTCGATCAAAATTTTAGTCAAAAGGGTGCGCCTTACAGGTGCGAAATTACTGTATATATGTTTGCTCATGTGTATGTTTTCAGAGCTTGCAGCCTCTGGAAATTATCAGTGTATAAGTGTAATTTGGCATCACAGTACTGTCACTGTAAACTTCAGACTTCCTGATATCATTCTTTTTCATTACACTTTTGGAAATTAATTTTGGTTCATTTTTATCACACTGGAAGGGCAGTTGTAGAGAAAAATACCTTTGTCCCTTGGCTTTCTCTGGAATTAGTATGGCATCCCACACTCAGCACCTCTGGAGAAGCTTTGTATTAAGTGCTTGACTTGAATACCATGCAGCACAACACTGTGGGTACTGTTAGGGAGACAAAGATTGTGCCATGGCATTGAACTTTCTAAGAAAATGCCAGCAGTGAGGGCCAGTGTAATAAATGTCCCAAAATTACAACAATCTGAATTAGTCTATTGCTGAGAAAGGTCAGTAAGGTTAACTCACATCTGTAAAAAAATTTGGCTTGTATTGCGGACAAGTTTCATGGTGATTAACCTATTTCAGAGAGCAGGGAACAAAACTGGAGTCTACTTGGGTTTTTAGTTTGTTTGTTTGTTTGGGGTTTTATTCCGAAATTTTTTTTGTTTTCTTATCAATGATTTTAAATTCCAGCTACTAACCTTTACAGATGAATAGTACCTTGTAACAGTTACAGATGAAAAGCCAGGACATTTTTCAGGTATTACAGGTCAGGTTTATAGCCTTAAACACTTCAGAAAGGAACATTGTGAGATAGTCTTCCTGCTGGCATGTGTAAAGGGGTATTTTCTGATACAGGGAGAGCTGCCCCCTGCAGATCTGATCCTCTCACTCCAGCTGCAAAAATGTGGCATCCTGATTCCTCAGGGCACAGTCAACTCTGCTAGAGGGATGAGGAAGAAGGTGCCCCCATGGGTAGTTGACAGTGTAATAATCTGCTGCACTGTCCATTATAACAGATGTCTCAGAGAACAGTGCTAATTTTATCCTGAGGAAGGTCAGAGAAAAGAAAACCTGGGTGTGACCTGCACCTTCCATTGCAGCTCTAATTAGTCTATCACTACTCTATGCCCAAAGTACAAGGGACTTCATAGTCTCTCTACATAGCACCGTGTGGAGCAGGTAGTATTGTTTGTAGGGTATTGTATTCGGCACACAACAGAGGTGCAAAACAAAACTGATAGACAACCTGAGTATAGGCACAGCTATAAAGCTCAGTGTGATTCATTGTGGTTATTTGGGGGGTTATCAAATATGCTACAGCTGCATACAGCACTGCATACTCTGCTGAGGGTAAGCAGGTCATCTGTTGCTCTGAAGGGAAATTTTTATCTCTTCAAACTCCCATCCTTTTACTTTGGCATTTCCTGAACACTGTTTGTGTTGCATGCTTCCTTTATTGTCCCCACTTTTCACCCTCCTCGGGGACACGTTGTATGTGGAACTAGTTATGACTGCTGTAATCTCTAAAGTCTTTGAGTTTTGCAACACACTCTGGTATCATTAAAGACATCCTTTCACTGGCCTCCTGCCATGCTTTTCAAGGAAGCACAAAGGTGAGAAAGGTTAGTACTTCAGTACAGATAATAGCTAAATGTGTCTGAAAGGAATGGAAGGTTTTGTGCCTCTGCACAATGGTTATGTCTTTTCTGCAATAGAGTGGCAGTGCTCTTGCATTCTGATATCCCAGGAGCCTGCAGCAGGCAAGCTTCTCTATTTTATTTATAAACCCTTTTTGAATCCAAGATAGCTGAAATCACAGGATTTGCTTCCTGGAGATCAAATGATTTCCAGTTGCTGCACAATCATGTTTCTCAGCGTCCTCATTTGCTTGCTGCTTTATCCTAACAATCTAGACAATCTAGACCTTTCTCTGTTTCAAGAATATTAGTCTTGACACTACCTAACTTTATTTAGGGGTTATAATTATGATGATTCCTGATGATTAAATCAGTTAAAAACCTCAGACCTTGCCAGAATACATATGGCCAGACTATCCTTTTGTAATGTGCATTTCCTGATGTATGCTTGGATTCCTTGAGTCAGGATAATTAGTGCTTTTTATCAACCGAATCTCCAGTCTGTTTTGTGGTTCAGAAAAAGGACTAAAAATATTCTTTTTGTTTTAATGTTTACAGAACAGTTATTTGACTCTGTTTCTATTTGGCTGCATTTTACTATCACATTTGTGACACACAGTTAGATCTCTTTTACAAAGCTTTGAGTATAGGAACAGTACTGAAGTGTTCATTAGAATGTTTGTTTCTAGGGACACATGCTGCCAACACTTCTCAACTGTGAATCCCTGCATTTCTGTTTTCCTTGACAAGTTCCATCCTTCTCTCTTAAATTAAGAATATATCATGTCTCAAAATGAGGCCAAAGGACACTAAAAATTATTTGTGAGCAGTTCTTGCTCTTCATTTTTAACTGATGGAATCATCTCTGACATTCATAGTCACAAAACCTTGACTTTTTAGTGCCTTCAGCTACCAGTGTTTAACTAAGTACTTTTCCCTACTGAACTTTTTTCCACTAGGAAAGAACCATGTCAAGGTATGAATTTTGGATTAATAAAAGACCTCAGTTAAGCTTACCTCCATTGAGAGCTAAATCCTCTGCACCAAAGATAAAAAGGTCAGGTCTTTGTGTAGCACAGGTGAAACTGTATCCCCTACCTACATCATATCACAGAAGTTAATACTTCCGTGAAATTTCATGCTCCCTGTAGGTCTCAGCTTACAGCGGTCAGTTGACACATGTAAAGACTAATTCATATCCCCTTGCCAAATTCTCTTTGGCAAAGGACTAAAAATTAGCTAGAAATAGTCAAGGCCTGCAGGGATCCTAACCTGGACTGGGTAATTGTGTCTATGCTTTCCTCTTGAATAGATCAGAACTAGAAAACTAGCTTGGAATCTCAGCTAGATTTTAGGTAGATATGAACACGACCAATGAAGAGCTAACACAACCAGTACCCAGGGCAATGACTAAACCAAAGATAAGAGTTTGTACATCAGTTAATTGTCTGACAGCTTCTTCCTCTTTGGGGTTTATCTTAAAGGACTTCACACATGAAGTGGATTCTGCACAGCTGTCTGTGCATCCTAAAGACAAGTCTTTCCATTGTTTCTGGAAGGACTGGCCCTAGGTTTCCACATTGCCAACAGTCTCTGTCTCTGTGTTTGCATGGCACTTCTTTTTTTTCTGTCTCTGTCCGAGCTTGCTTTTGGCATGCTCAGTAGTTTCCATGATAGACAAACTCTTGCACTCTGTTCAGGAGGATCAGCTTGGTTCAAAATAGCTGCCAGGACAAGGCTTCTTCCCCACTAAGCTGCACCATGGAGAAAACGCAGTACAGGACATGAACAAATTAATCAAACACCATGCATGACAAACCCTGGACCCAATCTGGAGGATTTGCATAGGTTAGAAAAACCCATCGGCTTTACAAGCTGCACTAGGTTACAGGATGAGACTTACCTTCTTTTAAATCAGTATCTGTCTGGAGAAATGAAACAATCATCTTTACCTTCACTGAAGGTTTGTAAAGAGGACAGACAAGAAAAAAACCCCTTCAAGCAGCAAAATAATATGCAATTTTCCTCTGTGTTATTAAAGTAACTTAAAAGCACAACAGTGATAAAATGTATTATCTACTTGTTGCTTATTAGACAGACAATTTGCTTTTGGAGAGATAACAAGTGCGTTCTGTTTAAGGGTGTTTCAAGGCTGCAGTCCTCAATCTGTCTGTGTCATGCTGCAGTGAACCATGCCCTGGCAAAAAGAAAAAAAAAAGAAAAAAAAAAAAAGAAAAGAAAAAGATACAGCCTGTACTGATCAACCATTCACAATACTTGGTAACTAACCAGATTACTGATGTAGTGATGTTTTTCATAAAACCTTAAATGACACTATCCAGCATAAAACAGGTTTCTATTCTCAAGGAAAATGCAGGGTAGATTGTGTAATGCTGTTTTTCTCTCTCTTCTCCAATGTTGGTTATTGATTTGAATTTGAAAAGAAGCTGTGAATATTTTGAAAATAGTAAATCCTCGTCAAAATTACTATTGACAAAAGGCTTCAGAAAGTGAACAACCACAATTCAGAAGGTACAGATGACATGGTGTCAAAGGTTTAGAGCAAACTAGATAATGATTTTTTCCAGATCATTGAAGACTTTTTTTCCTTTCTTTTAGCTAAGTAATAGCTTATTAGAGATGCACGAAAGCACTGAAGCATCACACAACTAATCATACTGACTGACAAGGCAAAGTGTATGCTTGACAACTACCATTCAGTAAATACAATTT
Source organism: Sialia sialis (assembly GCA_009812075.1). Taxonomy (NCBI): domain Eukaryota; kingdom Metazoa; phylum Chordata; class Aves; order Passeriformes; family Turdidae; genus Sialia; species Sialia sialis. The sequence continues at coordinate 70,832,098 of VRYO01002297.1, read as the reverse complement.
AAAGTTAAATTATATGTTTTGAAAAACAGCATTTCCTTCAGGACTTTTTAATCCATTAAACCTTCTGTCACAAAATATCACTGATGCCAAGAATTTACTAGGTATGAAAAATGATGAATCATTTATATGTATGAAGAGAACATCCATGCTCACATTAGACTGGACAAAGATTATTATGATTTTTTTATTAGGAATGTGATATTTAATCATCTTGTTAAATCAGTAAGGATAAATCAGGACTGTGAACTCTTGCTCAGAGAATAAACCAGTCATAAATTTTATGGAGTAGAGGAAAACAAAAACCCCAGCTGTTCTGCAGCTGTTTACTTTCTTGCAAGTTCCTGAAGCACATAGCATTTGCCAGGTTTAAGGGAAAGGTGATGCATTACTTGCAAACCATTTCAGTAAGCATAAAGTCATAAGTATTGCACCTTGACTTTCATCCTTCCCTTGACAGGTTCTATTATTAAGATTTGCAATTTTCTTCTCCTCTTCTGTTCCTGTCCTCCAATTTTCCTTCATTAATTTCTCTTAGCAATATCTGTGAAGCTATTTTGAAATATATTCAGTTTTTTCTTGCCTGCATTATGTGGAATTGTCGCTCCTTGTATTCTTTGTTTTATCATTTGCTCAAATATTATGGGTTTTTCTAATTCTAAGCCTACCTGCTGTTATTGCATATTTTTTTCAAAATGTCTAAAAACTTTTACTGATTTCATATTTTATGATCTTAGACTGGCTCTCCTTTTTCTCAGAAAACTCATATGTTATAGGGGGGTTTTTTTGTCACTGCTCTCAGCAAAGATTTGATTCAAACATTGGTTTTGAAAGGCTTTAGCAGAGGAGAAATGAAACTGAACATCCTTAATTTTTCCTAAGTCTAATGATGTATCATCTTCTTCCCTCATTGTTATTCTCATGCGGCAACCTCGCATTGACAGTGGTAATAGCACTTGTTAGTACACAATGTTCCTGTAAGCTTATTATGGTTAATAAGCTGCAGTTCTATGGTTAACATATTGTGTGTCTGTATAGCTCCTGTGGGTTATTCGAGATTTTTCTTTCATGCACACAAAGAATTGAGAATGCCTGCCTGTTTTCCTGGTAGAGAAATTTTCTTCTTCTGTTTTCTTTCTCAGAATTTGTACAAAATTGTAATTTGATGGATGAGTTTTTTTCTGCTGTACTTGCTCTTGGAAACTGCAGTAATGCCAGGTGCCCCAAAGATGCCCCAAAAGAGTGAGATGGGCTACTGGTATTTGATGTCAAAAATAGAAAAGAATCCCATCTGACCCAAGAATCTTTTATTGCTTTATCAATTTGTCTTTCCATGCTCTGTCATTTTGCCTTGATTTCACTATAAGACTGAAGAGGAACATAATATTGGATATGCAAGTACAGTAATTTCACGATTATAAGCCACACCTTTTTCATTGAAGAATCCAGCCTGCCCCAGTGGTGCAGCTAATCATCAGGTGTGGCTTATTTGTGGACAAATCCCAGTGAAATGCCAACCTGGAAATGAAAGCCGGCTGGGGAGTGTGCCTGGGGCTGCCTTTAAAGGCTTCGCTGGTCTATGAAAACTGTTGGCAACTTGAGCATCTGACACCAAATCCCGCGCTGGGGCAATTCTGTTATTAACTCATTACTTTGTCGCACATGGATCCTTGCTTTAAAAAAAAAAAAAGTGCGGCTTATATTCGGGTGCGGCTTATATATGGACAAATCCCATGTTCTACCCATATGTGCGGCTTATAATTGGGTGCGGCTTATAATTGTGAAATTACTGTAATTGTTCAATCAGAGGACATTGCAGATGGCCAAAATATGATGGCATTCTCATTTAGTATTGTACAAATTTTTGATAATTTAGTTACTAATGGCTATTAAAAAGTGTGTGTGAATCAGGACTCCCTTTTGTGTGTTTCTCTTCAGGAAATCCTTGTGCTACTGTAAGTCTCTACCATGAGGAGTATGGCTTTACTTCTGTCTGCTTAATTTCTATCTCAGCAACTAGTCACTCTCAAAAGTAGAAATCTGGATGGATGAGTCTTTGGAGTAACAGTTGTTAGCGCATATTTGGAAGTTTTCATGCTGACCTTCTTTCTGGCCTTTTTCCTTAATCAATTCTTGTCCTTCCTGCCTAGTTATTCTTTTTCTGAATTTAGACAAAATAACTATTTTGAGTGTGGGATAAGAACCACTCAAAGAGCTGAAGAGCAATGCTGGGGCTTTTGTCAGTAATCAAGTAACTTCGTGTTAGAAAACCCCAGTACTTAGGTGGGAGGGTATCATCTATATTTACCTTCATTAAAGAACATTCAGATGCTTTTGTATACCTAAAGATATATGTTGCTCCAGCCTGCTCAGAGAGCTCCTGAATCTGCTAGGGAAAAAAATACTGTCAAGCGAAAAACACAGTAATTTCACACTCATAAGCCACACCTGATTATAAGCCGCACTTCCGGGTAGCTGGGAAGACCATGGAATTTGTCCATAAATAAGTCGCACTGGGTGATAAGCCGCAATTTTTTTTTATTTTTTTTTCCCCCTCTCTCCCGTGCAGCAGAGGAAGCACTCTCCATCCTTCCTGCTCGCTCCCCCTGCACGGCTCCTGCCACCCAGGTGCCAGCTGCGCCCGCACATTCCCGCTCCCCCACTCTGCCCCTGACACCCGGAGGCCAGCTGTGCCTGTGCGTTCCCGCTCCCCCGCACGGCTCGCACTTCTGGGTTGCCAATTCTCCGGAATTTGTCCCTAAATAAGTTGCACCTGGTGATTAGCTTCTGGGATCAGCTCAATTCTTCAGTGAAATAGGTGTGGCTTATATGTGTGAAATTACTGTACTGTATTCCCTTTTGCAAAAACTTTTCTCCTTCCACTCTTAGGCCAGTGTAACTTTCTACTAACCATTTTCTACTTTTAGACTATTTTGACATATGTGGAATTATACAATTTCATTTCTTCTGTTGTTATCAGAGAGTGTTCTCAGAAGGCTAAGGAGTTGCAGTTTTAGAAAAATTATACATGACTTTTGTAAAAGTATCTCCTATATTGTACACAGGCTACCTAATCATTAAAATACTAAAATAAACTATGCTGACACATAAGAAGCTGGGAATCACAAAGGGTGAGACAGGAAACCCATAAAAATACTGAGAATGTGATCTTTAAGGGCAGAATGCAACCACTCAATTATATTCAATACTTGCAGAACACAACACCTAAACCTGGAGACTGAATGAACAGAAAATTGAGTGTAATATGGGAAAAAAATCAGTTTTCAAAATAATGCAAGGAAGTTGTCAGAGAGGCTTTATCAATTAAACTGCATGTTGCATGTTGCAATTGAGAGATAACAAAATATAGCATGCTTGTGGCAAACAGTTTAAAATGATGGTTTGGCCAACCAGTTCTATCCATTTGTCTATTCAACATGAAGTACTGAATCAGTAACTTTTGTGATTCACAATGCACTTACAGACCCTTGTTTAAAGCAGTGTGTAAAGAATAGGAGAGTAACTGTAGTGACCCTCTGGAGAAATATCAAACATATCTGTTAGAAGTCCTCCTGAAAATTATGTTTCTTTTTGAAGACTACCACCCCAAACCCCCTGATCCTGCAGTGGCATCAAAGGTGATTTGACTTTGAATTAGGTACTAAAATTGAAGTTCTTACTTCTAGTTGGATTAAACCATTATCATATTGGTTTACAGCAAGAAATTTTTCCTAACTGTACATCTTAAGAAAATTCCCATGCCTGAAGAGAGTTGGACTGTATAAGGGCCATTGGACTAGATGACCATTAGAGATTCTTTCTGATCCAAACTATTCTATGAGTCTATGATAACCTGATCTCAGTGGATGCAACTCCTGACACATGTGGAGCCCACTGCAAAGACTGCATGCTCCACAGAGTCATGGCACAATGAATTTTTCTTGCCCAGTGTGATTCCAGCTTTATGTGGTGTCCTCAAAGTAAAACATTCTACCTAACATGGTGTGTGGATTTAGCGCTGATCCTTGGGCTGTGTTGTGCTGCGTGTCATGGGAGTATCAGATTAGGAGGAAAAGACATACCCTGATTTTAACAGCATCTGCAATGTTTTGTTAAAATGCAGATCAAAGGGAGCCTGAAATAAAATACCTGAATGAGTAGAAAGTCATTAGTGATTTTTATGGAGCTGTGTCAAGTTACAATTGCACTATGTGTGAAAGAAAAGGATCTGCCTGGGGTTGTGGACAGACAGTGAATTAGCACATGGAGCAGTGTTTTTGTTTATACACTGGATGATTTTCATAGTGCTCAAGAGGATCAACTGAGCAAAGAGCTGTCTCTCACCTATGTTGTATTTGTTTGCATTCAGCAAACTGGACAATATCTGTTTAAGACAGATGAAGGAAAAATTATTGGAAATTTTGGCTCCCTCAGTTTCCATGCACAAATATCTGCCAAGGTCAGGATATGGACTGGAGAAGACCCAGCCAAAACTGTGCTTCCAGTATCTCCTACAGTAAATATATTAAAGCAAGTTAGTCTTGCTGCTGCAGAGCATGGGGTATTTAAATAATTTATTTGAGTATACACTTATGCCTTGCATTAGGGAAAGAAGTGCTCTCTTTCTCTTGATCAGTCAAAACTGGAGCATTTCCTAGGGAAAGGCTGATTTTTAAAAGGTGACTACAGTTAGTCATGCAGTTCATTTGACAGTGCGGTCCATTGCAGAGAGATTTCTGTCTCTGCAGTACTAAACATTATCTTCCAAAGGAAGGACTTTTACGTGTATCTCAAGTCTTTATTTCCTTGGTTTCATGCTTCCCTAGACTAATTTGATTAATTCTGCAGTGTGTCAGATTAAACTCACTGACAGGAATAACCTGAAAATTTTCAATGTGGTCTTCATCTCAGTGCTCTCACAGAAGACTGCAATTTTCCTCTCAAAAACTTGGCTCTGTAGCATCTGAAACACCCCCCTCCCACTTTAGGCACAGTTTTAGTAAGATTTGATAGATTTCACTGATGAAAAAAAGGTGCCAGTGGCTAGCTCCAATAAGAAAAGAAAGCTTCTGTGTTTCAAAGTGAACTTCTAGTCAAGGTTATATCTAATGCAAGGTCATCATTGCTTGTGGGTTTTTTCTGAGGACTGAAAGGAAAAGGAATCATTGTTTTGATGATGACCTGAAGAATCAGGGAGCAGTCTCAAGTGATCTGTGACAGCAGAATGACAAAGTACTCAGAAGAAAGTCAATGTTAGTGCTGAACTTGGAACCAGAAAGGCAACACTTGAAGTTGAAATCTTGTACAAGAAAAAGACAAAACTAAACTCTTTTAAAGCTATCAGGACTGAGCCCTAACAAGGGTTTCCATGATGTTTTTGTTAACATTTGTGGGTAACCACAGAAGACAACATATATAGTGGAGATTTTTAGTCCAGCTTTATTAATTTTGGCTTCTTTTTTTTCAGATGAGAAAAATAATAATAGTTTTTTAAAAAATAGGACCCATTATCCTTTGTAAATAAGAATGTACAAAAGATCTACTTTAGGGTAACTAAAAGGTTCCTGCTGCTCAGTTTGTATGAATGTGCATGTGTGTGTGTGTGTGTGTGTGTGTGTGTGTTTCTCTTGGAAAGCTATGAGAAAACACAAATGTAATCTAGATGCAATTTCTCAGTTTAAGCATAAGGTAACATTTTAATTACATCTTTTTATTTAATATATATTTATGGGATGAAAAGGTAAAAGATGAAAAACAAAGAGTAGGGAAAAAATCCTACATTACTAGAAGGTAGAATATTCCATTTTGCTTTTCATTCATAAAGCACCTCTCACTTCTGTAGCAATAGTTGTTCTTCCTTGCCATTTTTACTGTATTTTAATCTGCAAACACCTTCACTGATGGCCTAAAAACTATTAGGAGTTTAAACTATAAGATGTGTTTTGTGTACAGCACAGGGATCAGCAAAATCAAAACCTGTGAAGAAAACAGACACAGCTGACATGTTCAAAAACAGACCCTTGTCTTATGATGGTTCATGAATCCGCGTACTGATGTGGTGTGGTTTCTGTTGAGAATTCAGTTCTGTGTGAATACATGAAAACAATTCTTGTTGCTATTGAGGAGAAATGATGATGTTTTGGAATTAGACCAAACAGGACTAATTTCTGACAACAGACAGGATACACAACTCTGCGTCAGCACAATGTCAAAGTTTCAAGGCAGTGAGCTGGTGAGACTACATGTTTGATCACTTCTGATTAATTTCTTGGGAGACTGTTATAGGGCAGGTTTGGGACCTTCCTCATAGTTCTTGATATTCTTTATTTACTCTCAAGAAATAAAGCTGACTCTTTCTCCTTGAATATAACTGGAGAAATGGAGCTGCCCGTGTTGGAAGGTCAGTGGTAGAAAGGGAACCATGGCAAATTGTACCACTGCCCCAGGGAAGCCATGGAATAAAAGTGGAAAAAGCCACACATCACCTTGATGTCAAAAGACCTTTTGGTTAGTAGGAAAATCTGCCCTGTCCTGTACAAAGTTTTGGAATCTAAATTAGCTGAAAGTCAGAGATAAATTAAGAAAATGTCACAACCAATTGTAAAATGTCTTATGAGTATTATTTTGATTAATTTTGATGGAATAAATATTGGCTAGACACTTATTCAATAATTGCATTGGATGCAATTGTATAATTTGTATAAACATATACATTATACGTTTATATAACATTAAATATAACATTACCCTTGTCTGATGCGAGTATCCATTACTCCAGTCCTCATCTCTGTCTTCTTTCATTTCATATTGGAAAATATGTGAAAAATATTATCAAGAATTTTTTTAGAACTAACTTTATTTTAATCTATGGTAGGGCACATATTCTTAATGGCCATACTAACCATTTTCTAATTTTCCCTAGAGTAATATCTAACTGTCAATCCACATTTTCTTTTTCAATCAGAACATGCCATGGTAATGTTTATTTCTATATCTGTAATCTTTCTTACGAATATACTTTTCAGTGCTTGCCTAACTGAATATTGTGTATATAATACTGGATATTGAGCAAAAAAGGAATTATGAAAACCAGATATCAGCTGAAGTTTTGCAGTCAATTCATCTGAGCTTTTGTTGTGGAAATGATTATATAGAAGATATTTAATTTCAGTGTTTTGTAGGAAAATTTTAGTAATTTCATAACTTCCCACAGTGAAAAGGAAATAATCTTACAGCAAAAGCTTTTAAACAAAGTGTTTTTATTAACCTCTTTACTTACCTTTCTCATTCCTTTTTAGCACTGCTCAAATTCTGCATAAATCTTGTTTCAGTCAGTGCAGGCCACTCTTCTCTACTGTTCAACAACCAAACTGAAACATCCTCTATTCCCTCAACTCTGCCTGTTTGCAAATTCTAGCTTTTTATGTCAGCTTTACTTCATCAGCTCATCCATTTAAAGGCCAACAGAGATCACTAGATCACTTAGACTGAGCTAAATATAACTCCAGCAATTGTACCAGCAGTACAATTTCACCTAGTTAAGCTCTGTAGTAAGCCAGATAACTTATAATGGGCTCAAGCTTGTCCCAGAACATCTGTCAGTCTTGATTTTGAGGATTTCAACAACTGGGGAAATATCATCATTCTACTTGATGGCTCTGATAGTTAATCACCACTGCAATTAAAAAATTGCCTCATTAGAGGTTTGAATATGTCTAGCTGCAAACTCCAGCCATTGATTCTTGTTATGCCTTTCTCCACTAGATGAAATAGCTCATTGGTGTCCAACATATCTCTGTGTTCTGCATAAAGTATGCAGTTTTAGGTCACTCAGTGCCAGAATAATACAGCAAAACTCAAAAGATATCACATTTGAGAACAGTTAGGCACTGATGTTTGGATGCTCTCTTTACTATCTAGGTTCTGCAAAATCTACTCACAAAAGAAAACTTGGCTATACTATTTGGCATCTAGTTAGAAACACCATTGCTGAGAGCATAATTATATATATTTTTGACCTTTCTTTCTAAGGAAGATGGGCTTTGTAAATCATACTGTATCTGTTCCTTTATCTTCTCCCCTCATTTCCCAGAGAACCTGGGAGCTGACTGAATAATTTCAGCTACATGTGATGGTTCAGTAGAGATCACAAAGCTTTTGTGCTCCTTTATTTTCTTGTAGAAGGCAGAGGGAGGAGAGAGATTTCTGTTGAGATTGCTGCTGTCCCCTCTTCCCCAACCCACAGAGGAAAAGCTGCTGCAGGCTGTTAAACTTGAGCTGATGCCAATGAGCCCATCAGGATCTGAGTAGCTCCATTTTGGATGTGACCAGGAGCAGGATGCCTTCACTAGCTGAGGGGGCAGTTGAAATGATGATGAGGAGAAAGGGTGGTTAGGGCAATGTGGGAGGTGTCACGGT
>VRYO01002297.1:70790016-70822683 GCA_009812075.1 Sialia sialis | reverse complement strand
AATCTCAGTCTCTGACGGTGATTGTGAGGCAATTCAGGCAATCTTTGGATCAACTCTTACAGGAGGGAAAAACTGCAGGACACAACAATCTCAAGGGTAAATGCCAGAATTCCTGAACTGGAGCAACTTCGAAGAGATTAGAGGGTCATAGGAGGTTTCCTGGAGGAACCCATTTCTCTTTAGTTTCTGACTGAGATTGTCACAACAAATTATGTCTGTAAAAAGTTAGTGTGCTAGCTCTGAAGGTGTCAGCAAACCCCACAATATATTTGTCATGATCACACCAAAGTGTCTTTTTGTTATATTCTTCAGCTTCTTATTCTAAAAGGAGTTTCAGGTTATTTATATGTGTAGCTTATAGCCATAAGATAAATTTTTGATGTCCATTTGGTATGCAGCATGGTTGGAATGCATTTTTTAAAGCTATTTTCTAAGCTTTAGTCCTGGGTTTGTAGCAGAAAAAATACAATTTGCCTTGTGCTGTCATATTCAGAAACTATTTTTTAGGCCTAAGATATAAATTTGCCAATCAAAAAATCAGTTTTCTTGCTCTCTTATTTTTTATCCTTTCTTTTCAATATCTTTTCTGTCAGGCTTATTTTACAGGTTTCCTTCACAACTAAAACATGTGAAAGGAAAATAACCTTTCAGGGCTGATTAATAAAGATGATACTTGGTGGATAAAAAGATGTTTAAAATAATTAATGATGCCATTTACTGCTAGGAATTGTCATAGCCTCTTATTAAGAGTTTTCAGTAAAGGGTTAGCCCAAAAGTTTTGTTAGGGTATAAATAGGTGACTCCTGAGTTCTTGATGGAAAATTATAAAGATCTAATTTCACTTCCAACTCAAAGCAGTTTTCTTTCCAAAGTCTTCTCTACTGCATACATCTCATACTGAAAAAAACAGCTGACGAATTTAAACCTAAAAAAAAAAAAAAATTTACTGGGGGTCTCACCTTCTGTGGGAAGAGCACACTTCACAGCATCATCTGCTATGTGTAAGAGAAAGCTAAATAAGTATGTGAACTGAGACCTGAACTCCTGGCAGAATTGCTGCACAGACTTCAAGAGCAAATCTCTTCAGAGTAGTCTTCTTGGGGATTCTGAAAAGAGATAATTTCTCAAGTAGATTTTGGGCTTTCTTTTTCATTCTTTAGGACATTCATGTCACATGTTGTTCTTCTGTCTGATCTCTCAGAAAAACAATGAACATATTCAAACCATTTTTCAAAAGACTATGAAATAAATTTGAAAGAAAAATTCAGATTTGAACCTCTACTGTTAAAAATAATACATTTCTCAATTGCTAAAACCTGTAGACCATTTCTACAATTTTTAAGGAAACTTGAATAGGAAAAGCAACCCTCTATCCTTAATATTGTGCATACCCTTATTCAGACATTTTTGAGACCTCAGAACACTAAGATGTACAGAAAGTCAGGTGAGAAGCATTTTAAACTGGCTTCTATTCCCCTTAATCAGCATTAACTTCAACACCAGCTGCATCAAACTCTGGCTATTACAGACCAATCTAAATATTTTTTTAATAATCAATAGAAACATTTCTCTTAACTTCACTGGTGCTTGGCGTAGTCCCTAATTCAGGTACTTGTTAATTACAGACTTCCATTGCTAACATGAAATAATGTGCCCCATGTTAATCCTCTTTACCCAGTTTGTCAGCCCTTTTTCAGCCTAAACTTCAGTATTGCATTTCTGAACAAGTCTCTTTTCAACCTGAGAACAACCAAACAATTAAACAGCTGTAAATAATACTAAAATTGTCCCTCTATTTTTGCACACCACTCTCTCATCTTTTTGTGGTGTGTTTAGTTCAGTTAGCACCTGGATTTCAAAAGCACATAATTCAAGCTTCTTAGATCATTAAAATTTGCATTGAACTTGTTTTCATCAGTTGTCTCTGATTGCAGGCAAAGGAGTATGGAGGGATAATGGAGCGTGGCAGAGCCAGACTACATGATGACTGATCAAGGAGCTTAGTTTAAAAAGGACATAAAACCTCCAATAAAACAAAGAGGAATTAAAATGTGACAGTGGATGAAGTAATACCATTAAGAGGAAAATGAAAGATCAATGAGAAAGACAGTGCTAATATTGATAGCAGCAAAAACTGTGTTGCAATCCAATTAGTGCCTAATGAAATATGGAACAGAGAATGGTCAGCTAAACACACCAGTATATAAAGCATTTATAAAGTATTTGCAAAACTACAGGCAACCAAATGGAAGAATTAACAAGGTGAAATTCAGTACAGGATGGACTTACAGAAACAGGCCTGGGAAGCAATGACTGAAACAGAACTATGAATTGTGTGCTTCTCATGAAGAATGGGTTGCCTTTCCTCTTCCATTGTCTTTAACTGACAGTACAGAACTGCAAGCATTTCCACAGTTAGAACAGAACCCCCCTAAAAAGGTGCAGCTGGGGGAAGAATAAAGACTTCTCTTACAGTTGTGAATGATTGGATCCTGCTGTTGAATGCCACCATCAGACCTGGCTAATTTTCTGCAAAGATAAATGCTGTCAGACATGTCATACTTACAAGAAACATTAACTTCCCAAACATTTGTTAGGCGTTACATATTATCCCTAATATTAAGGTCTAACACTTCTGATTCTAACTAGATTTTCTTTTTTTCATTATTGGGGTCATAAGGTAAGAACAGATAACCCTACCTTGGGCCTGCATTAGTGAACTGATTTGTCTATAATCTAACTATGAGCAAAAAGATTTGGATCAACATTCTGCAAGTTGCATGTTCAATTTTGTTGCAAATATAAGCATGAGGTCTGCTTCTGTCCAGATTTAAATTGCCAGAGAGAAATTTAAAAACAAAAAAGTATGAAAGAGCTCAGCATTTGAGTGCACAAGAGGTCCAAGGTTTCCCAAAGTCAAGGGTATTTATACTACTAAGCAACTTTATCTCAGTCAAGGCAAGAGTTTTCAGGGGAGAGATCCAGAGGAATAAGAGAGGATATTAAAAATAATTGGAGCATATTTTGAGAATAAGAAAGTCTATTAACTATTACAGAAGGCTGCCAAGCTGTCAATGAACATAGAGATAAGATGAAATCAACAGCAGATGATTCAGAGAAAGGGAGGAAGGGCAGACAAAGAGAAGGAGAGAAGGGAAGATACAGTCTGTGATGAGGAAACATGCATAAGTTTGTTGGAGAAGAGTCAACATGGCTCCTACAAAACACTTCAAAAATCTGTCAGTTTGAATTAATCACAGGCAATGTGATCAAGCAGAATCTGACTGACATCTGGCTGTTCTCTGAGTGATAGCTCAAATACATTCTCAAAGAGACTTGGGTGCTACTGGGATTATTGAGATGATTACTACATAGATAAGTAGCCCATTTAAAATTAAGAACTGGAATTGGTGGTCATCCTTCTCAGTGCAGCAAAATGTACAGATGCACAAAATTATCTGGGATACAAAAAAAGACAATCTATTGCAGAGTCACAGAAGGGCATTGTGATACTGTCTGACTGACTGACTGAAATTAAATGACAGTTGGAACTCAGCACAAATATATTCAAGCTACAGAAAGAAGAAAATCATGCCTTTTACCTGTTCTGTCTGTCACCATTCCAGAAAGAGATCACAGAATTACAGCAGACATTCTTGTTAAAGGATCTACATAATCAGCCAAATCCAGCAGATGTGCAGGTCTGGCCACTAGCAAATTACTGACACATATAACTATGGGCCTGTGACTTGCAGCCTTCCCTTTCCTCATCTTTGGTCCTTCCCATAAATATTTTACGCAAATATTTTACACAGTCTCACAATCCCTTTCTGGAAACTCATCAGAAACTTCACACAAGTTCCCTGAAGCATTCCCTAACTCTGATGTTTCCATTCCTTACCTGCAATTTTTAAGGCTGTGCCCAAGCAGTTCCCTTCATGGCCAATCAAACAGTCCCCATGATCACCTCTTCTTATTGCAATGTATCAGGGAAAGTATGGTTATATTCTTGCATTTGTCATCTACTTTTTTCTCTATATCTCATGGCAATTATTTCAGGAGGCATGACACTGGGATAGAATGACATTTTCTTGAACGTATTATAGCTAATTTATGTAATTCTGTGGAAAATGAAGATTCATTTGGCTAAGCTAACAGTGAAAAATACCTCTTGTTAGCAGCTTCCAAAGGAATTTATGCATGAAGTTAGCCTCTTAGTAGCCAAAATCAATGTGTAACTGGCATAGATCTTGTCCAGAATGGTCGGAATACTTCTATATTCAAGACCACTGCAATTTTGAGTGTATAAAACTCAAAATTACTAGTCACTCACATATACATTACTGGGGCCTGGAGAAGGCAGAAGAAAATAAATATACAGTAATTTCACAATTATAAGCCACACCTTTTCCATTGAAGAATCCAGCCTACCCCAGTAGTGCAGCTAATCATCAGGTGCGACTTATTTATGAACAAATCCCAGTGAAATGCCAACTCGGAAGTGAGAGCCGGCCGGGGAGGGCGCCGGGGGCTGCCTTTAAAGGCTTCGCTGGTCTATGAAAACTGTTTGCAACTTGAGCACCTGACACCAAACCCAGCGCTGACGTGATTCTGTTACTAATTCATTACTTTGTCGCACACGGATCCTCGCTTAAAAAAAGAAACAAAACCAAAAAAATTGCTTATATTCAGGTGCGGCTTATATATGGACAAATCCTGTGGTCTACCCAGATATACGGCTTATAATCAGGTGTGGCTTATAATTGTGAAATTATTGTATTTGTTTTCAAAATCCAAAATCACAGAGTCATAGAACAATTTGGATTGGAACGAACTTCGAAAGGCCATCTAGTCCAATTCCCCTGCAGTGAATATTCAATTCAACTGTAAAGGTGTGCAAGCTGACCAAAGAAGAAGGATTCATGCTGAATTTCCTTATTATGCAACCAAGATGAAATCCCAAATTAATCTCTCTTGTGAATCCCTGTTACCCTATATAGAAATATGCTGCTTTTGACAGTGTTGAGGGTATCCTTGCACACTCTGCAACCATATTGAATTCCTTCATAGAACTGAGTATAGCATTTGGCAATTTTACTTGGTTCTTGGGCTTTTCCCAATGTTTAATTAGAATGTAAAAGAGTTGTCAACCCAGTGTAAAAAACAATTATTCTTCTAAGTATAGCACTTTCGACATGATAAATTCTAAATTTCATTTGAAGCCTGTAACTTACAGCTAAAATGGCTTTGGAAAACTTCAGTAACATTTACTACTCTGTCATTTTAATATAAATTCTTTCAGAAGTTCAGTTCTGAACTGGAGTTTCTTTAATTCAGTTGTTCCCTAAAATTCAGTAAAAATAAGTGCATTAATATAGGCAGTGAATATTGACTTGTGATTTAGACAGCAAAGCAGATTAATTGTAGTATTTAATGAAGGGTGCCTTTTTTGTGACAACATAAAGTATCTCTTTTATGTGCACTCTTAACTATAATTCTGAATTACTTGCTGACTATCCCTTATTAAAATCAAGTTTTGGACAATCTATCACTGAAATTGAACAATATCACCCAAACATTAATGTTGCCCCAAAACCCAGATCTTCCTCATAAATCAGCAATAGATTGGACCTCTTTCTGAAATAAAGATGTTCTCCTGTCAGGACTAGTCAAAATGAACAAAACAAAGTCAACAGTAATGTGATCAGTTCAACAATGAGTTGAAAGAAGCAAAAGCTGATTGCATGCATTAAGAAACTGGTAATTATAAAGCTGACAGGAAAAAAAAAAGCAATAAGACAAGCTCAAAAGGATTTCACATTGAGCTTTTCTATTGTACCACAAGGGGTTTATAGCAATTTGCAATTGTCATTTTTCATCATAAAACATTTCCTGCTTAGAGGCTCTTGAGCCCTTTTATTTTACTAATATTGTGCTTAAAAGAATGTATCTCAGAAGCAAAGTGGGATTGAGGCAATAAATGTAGATTTGTAAAAAAATAACTGCAGATATATTCATGTCTACTTTGGTCTCTGCTGTTCCATGAGACCCTTTTTTGCTTTCAATCAAAGACATTTCTTTTGTGATATTTGCACTAAATCAACATGAAGTTTGTACACTGTGCACACTGCAAAGACCCAGGCCTGTGTCCACAGGTGCTCACTGTCTGTAGGATATAGAGAAAAATTGTATCTCTAATTTCACATCTCAAACTTGCAGAAAAACATGTATGAAAGAGACTATGGTACAAAATAAATATTAACGAGAGTGTTCCTCTCTGGTGACTGGAGAACAAACTTTTTGGATACGCAATTGAGGGTCTAGCTGGACTTTGTTTAAAGTGTGGTAATACTCTGAAATGCCACATCTTACAGTCACCATAGGTGCTTGACATATTTGAGGATCAGTCATCTTCCAATTGTAATGTTAATCCACTTAAAAGTCATCTGTAGACTTAAGAAATACACTTTATTCCTAAAAGAAGAATAAATGTGACAATTCCCAACATATGTTACCTAAATATAGTGCCAGACACAATAAGGGAATGTCTCTTGCTCTTTTATTCACAGATATTTATTTTCTTGCAGGAAGAAAGCTAGTAAAATCACAGCAAAACCTTGAATTTTCAGGCAAAAGTTGGTGTTTGTTTTCATGTACCCTCAAATCTCAGCATGATAAGAACATCTCTGTGGAAACCTTTACATCTTTGTGTTGAAGGCAGCTGGGAACATTCCAGACATTCTGAGACTTGACACTTGCATTAGTGAGAGGAGGCTCCTTTTTGATTGCTAACAGGTTTTTCATGGTAGCTGTCTATGTAATTTATTTAAGATATGTTTTACTGGAAAGAGATACCACTGCCCATTTCCCCCACTGCATTGGTTCTTTAGGACTTTTTACTAGATGAGGGATTCGAATTGGGATTGTAATTCTAAAAACCTACGTAAAACTTTATGAGGTAAAGAAAATTAATACTATGTTTCATTGTTTTCTAATTAAAAATCAACTGTCATGAGAGCAAGAACATTGTTTCAATGATGGATAGAGCTTGGGAAAAAAGCAGCCCAAAATTACTACAGACTGATAATTAAAATGGCTACTGATAAGGAGGTTTATCATTATTTTGAGAGGTTTTAGTGGATTTAATGAAAATTATCATGGAGCTGTGTATTACTGACAAATGTGAGACATTGACCTCCAGAGCATCCAAGCTTGTGTTTTATTTCACAGCAGTTCATTCTCTTCTCCCACTGTTCCAGTTATATTTCTCAACCCCTTGCTGTGATACCTTTTTCACCTTGAATAAAATACAGGGGTTTTCTGCCTGCATTCAGAATACCCCTTTGCATAACAAACCTGCATGCAGCCCTTCTTGTTCCTTTGCACTACAGTAATAGCTTTTTCTGCTTGTTTTAGCTTATACCTTCATCTTTTGATCTTATTTGTTATGTTTAGGATACAGTTCATTATTAACAATCCCAGACCAAGTGCTTTTAATAGACTTTTGAAGCTTCTTCAAAATGCTCACAGAAGTTTAACTCGTGTATTCTTGTGTTGTCATTTTGGTTTAATTATATTCTGGGGAGAGAGGAGGAGAGGCCAATGCCTATTATGTGTTTGTGATTATTTCTTATTGAAAAGAAAACAAAAAAATCTCTTCAGGAGGAATTACTAAAAACAACTCTAATAATGACTATTCATTTAGTAATAAATATCTTTCATAGTTATGCCTTTTTTTAATGTCCTGATGTAAAAGCTTGACATTGGTACATTTTCATTCAACATCTTGATTATTTTGGTGTTAATAAAATCCTAATTTTTAGACAGATATCATTAAATATTTTCCTCAAATCTGACTCATATACATCAATTGACACTCATTAAAATTGCTGCTAAGCAATCTGAACCTTAAGAATAAGATAGGTTTATTCCTTTAGACACCACTCATATAAAAGACCTTTTGAGGCTAATGGAATCTCATCTATGTTTTTCTGTTCACTTCTGATTAGAGAAGCCTTTAAGGATCATGCATGCCGTGGGTGTGGAAACACAAATATTTAATCCAGCAGTGACTGTGTATTCACTGCAAAAATGTCTTGCTGTCATTCTCTTCTATGAAACACAGAGGACTGAAGAAAACAAATTATTAGGGCTAGCTCATGATAATCACCATACTCAGCACTTCCCACTGGAGTTCCTTAGGAAATCACTAACTGAAATCAATGGGGCTTTTGAAGGTGTAAAAAATTAGTCAAGAGGAGCAAGGACTTTGCAGGTTTCACTTTAGCTTCTCTGAAATGACACTGTTTCCTGGTAGCTCATCTGAATAATTTCGTTATAGAGAGGTTTCCTTCCAAAAACGTGAAGTCTATCTTGTGTGTTTTTTGTGATGTCATAGTTATTACCTTTCCAATTCCTGTTGATCTTGTTGATTTAATGCATACCTGTTGTTATTCTTAATAGTGATTTACAAGACAGATTTGGTTTACAGAAGCTCCCACTTTGACTCTCTACTTGCAAATCAGTTTTTATTCTGATTTTCATATTCCTCTGAATTTTCACGTTCTTATTTCGTTTCTTTCTGCCTCTGTCTTTTGCAATAAATTTTGATATCAAGACAATAGCTATGTTCAATGTTCATGAAGTAGTCCTTCATTAGTAAAGTAGTCCTTGAATCTATTCCTGTTTAGTGATGAAGAATAACATTGGTAAAGAAACTGCTTCATGAAGCACTTGAGCTGAACTTTTTCACCTTGAGTAGGAGTTATGTTTTTTATGCAAAATTCTGACCTATTTAATTCTGTTTTGCCTTGTCAGTAACTGCAGCAGCTGTTGTTGGCCTGTCTTCAGAGACCTTTCTCTATTCAAATTGGGGTTTAGTTCTTCCACTACACACATGGCACTTATGTGATTAATATGCAAAAGAACAGGTTTGGTTGCACATCTTGAGTACTGCAAAGAGTATGAACCACGAATATTCTTGACACAGAAGTCAGAGTTGAATCTTCAGTCTGAAAATTGAGGAGTTGTAGAAGCTGAGATCTGAGTCTTTACTCCTGTCATCTCATGCAGGAATTGCAGGGTCAGGAGGGGAAGAGGAATTCTTGTTCATGGAAGAGTCTCAATTTCTTTGGAGAAAACACTGGGAGAACAGCTATAAACACAACTGTACAACTTCAGCAGTAATTCTGCAGCCATGAAAAACCACATGGGTGATAAAGCTATAATGCTGCAAAAGGAGGGAAGCAGAGCTTGTGTAAAGAGCATGTGGATCCCCATATGCTTTCTCCTGGAGATGAGTGTCCTGCGTTCTGAGGGACATATGTGCCTTGTCCTAGAAAATAGTTTCCAAGAGCCATAACTTCATTTGAGCTATGATGAAGAACAGGTACATGATGAAAGAGATGATTTGATAGTGCTTTATTAGCATGCTAGTTTGGTCATAAATCGTCTGCCAGGTTCTGTACAGCTGTCCTAGATGGCAAAAAATGTCTCTAGTTTTGGTGTCTTTATACCAAGAATGCTGTGCTAGCTGCAGTCTTCTCATGGCTTTCTTACCCACCTGGGAAAGGCATTATGAACAATTTAGCCACTGGCGTTTTATATAAATCTTAGTATCATAGAATGATTTGTGCTTGTAGAGACCTCAAACGTCATCTACTTCCAGCCCCCTCCATGGGTAGGGACAATTTCCACTAGGTATCATTAAAAAATTAGTTCCATCCCTCTATTCAAGAGAATTATAAAAATTAACAAACTCTTTCATAAGAAAATTAATGCAGAGAGAGCACCTTCTGGCCAGGAAGAAACTGTTCCTCAGACAGCTCAAAGTGTTTGGCATTCCATGCACTACAGCACCTCAGAAGTATAAGCAATCTTATGACTAAAGATAATGCCTTATCGAAGATGTCTACTTTTAAGCATTTTAATGTATATTTATGGCAATCATTTCCACATTTGTTCAATTTTTTTCTTGTTCTTTCTAGCTAATTCTTTTTCTAAACGATCTCCCTAACTAGTGTATGTTCTAGTTCAAATCCTCTAAAGAAAGTCTTTATTCAGATGTTGCTCAGACACTAGCTTATCTGCCTCTGCCTTTGGACTGTGATCTGTCAGCATGAGCACACACTAGAATTGCACCTGATTATTGGAGAACACTTGGTTTTATTGTGATAATGCCTGTCTAATTGCCCTTATCAGGACAGGGCATAGAGAATTCCCACTCCACTTGTAACCCGAAGATCTTATTATCCTCTCTCCAGTCAAATGTAATTTTGTTTTCACTGCCTTTCTCAGGTCACATAAATGAGAAAGAAAGTTCCCCTTTTCATTATATTTGATGTTTTGCCCTCTGCTTCTTGAGGCAGACAATATGGTTAAAAAATTAAACATCATTAGGCTTGTGAGGAAGCTGCTGAAGAGGATAAAGGCTCCTTTTCACATTCCCATACTTGAAGGAGACTTGTTAGAGAGACAGGGACAGACTTTATAACAGAGTATTGATAGGACAAGGGGTAATGTTTTTAAACTAATGGATGGTAGATTAGGTATGAGTAAATTTATTTGTTATGAGGGTGGTGAAACACTGGAACATGTTGTTCAGAGAGGTAATAGATGCCTGTGTTGGTTCTGGCTGGGGTACACTTAATTTTCTTCAGAGTAGCTAAAATGGGTCTGGGTTTATTTGCTGCACATAGGGTTGATAATATATAGGGGGTTTTTTTTATTGTTGAGCAGAGCTTGCACAGAGCGAAGGCTTGCTCTGCTTTCATGCAGCCACCCTGGCAAGGAAATTGAAGGTGCTTGGGAGACTGGGAAGAGACACAGCTGGGACAAGTGACCCAAACTGGCTAAAGGGACATTCCAGAACATGTGACATCACATTCAGTACATAAAGTGGGGAAAAGAGGAAGGAGGGACATTTATACTGGCAAATTATCATCAGAGGTGATGGGGCCCTGCTCTCCTGGGGATGGCTGAACACTGCCCTGCCCAAGAGGAGCACCTAATTACAGTAATTTCATGATTATAAGCTGCACCTTTTTCATTGAAGAATCCAGCCTACCCCAGTAGTGCAGCTTATATTCAGGTGCGGCTTATCTATGGACAGATCCCAGTGAAATGCAACCTGGAAGTGAGAGCCAACCAGGGAGGGAGCCTGGGGCTGCTTTTAAAGGCTTTGCTGGTCTATGAAAACTGTTGCAACTTGAGCACCTGACACCAAACCCAGCTGGCAGCGATTCTGTTACTAATTTGTTACTTTGTTACACATGGATCCTCGCTTAAAAAAAAAAAAGCGGCTTATATTCGGGTGCGGCTTATAATTGTGAAATTGCTATAACTCCTTGTTTTGCTTTCCTTTGTAGCTTTTGTTTTCCCTATTAAAACGTCTTTAACCCATGATTTTTATTTTTTTTTTTTTTTTTACCCTTTTTACTCTCCCTGATTCTGTGGGTGGAAGACCACAGCAATGCCCCATCCCTGGAAACAATCAGAGTCAGGTTGGAAGGTGCTCTAAGCAACTTGATTTAATGGAAGGTGTCCCTGCACATTGCAGGGGGCTTGGATTAGACCTCTGAAGGTCTTTTTCAACACAAACCATTCTGGGATCCTATTGCTTCTTTTCTTTAACCCATGTGAAGGTGGTGTGTCTGACTCCCTCCTTACAACCAGGAGCCCCAGCCAGTGGAGGTAGAATTGATTCTTTACAAACAGCTCTTTGACCTTTTAGATCAGTGCTGGCAAAATGTTCCAGCTTGAAGGAGGGAGTGCATGGGGAGGCTTTTTGATAGAGGAAGCAAACTGAAGCCAAACTCCCTGTGAGTTTATCAATCTTAATATATCTTAATATATCTTAATAGAAATTATAACAGTGTTGTCAAAAATAAAGATTGCTTTCCACAGCAATTTTCAAAGGACTGGGGACACTGGGGAAGGGGTACCTGCTAAAAAAAAGTACTTTGTTTAATTTTCAGCTAGTACAAATTCAGCTTATTAAATGCACAGTAATTTCACGCGTATAAGGCGCACCTTTTTGACTGAAGTTTCGAGTCTACATCGGAAGTGCACCCTATTACACGGTGTGCCTTATATATGGAAAAATTCTGGAGAATTGCCAACCTGGAAGTGCGAGCCGTGAGAGCCGGGGCGAGAGCCAGCAAGCGTGGGGAGAGACAGGGGGGTGTGAGGCCGGTGGCTGGGCTGGGAGAGCCAGGGGGCACAGCCCCAGTGGCTGGGCAGGGAGAGCTTATAGGTGAGCCTTATAGGCCGATGCGCCTTATATATGGAGAAATTCTGGGGACTTTCCGGTCACCCGGAAAGTGAGTGTTTTAACCCGGCGCACCTTATGAGTGTGAAATGACTGTATTTGAAGCAACTTTCATTATTTTTTTTCTACAGAACAAAAGAAAATAACATGGGGTTGATATGAAGCAAATTAATTTACATCTGTTTTGCCTTAGTTGAGGAGGAAAGAAAATATTCATTTGCCTCTTGAGAACTTAGTTCTATCCTACTGTGTACAGCTTCCTCTTATGTGAGGCTGAAATTGGAATCAACAGTAGCAATTGAAAACTATAATGTGAATTTAGAAAGAGTCCTGAAATCTCACTTTGAAACTTTTAACTACCAATGATCAAAAGATGACAGTCAAAATTCTTTTTGCTTCATGTAGCCTATGCTGCACCTCTAACATTTTTTAAGATTAAAGATAAAAATATGAACGAACTTGAAAATATTTGAAACCAACGTGATGTCAACTTTCTAAATGTCAGCAGAATGAAGAGAGTGAATTTCTTCCCACTTCTTTGAAAATTTTGGAGGACAGAATAAAACAGATTAAGGAATGGTGACCCACTGTTCTGTGTACTGACCACTTCAGAGGCAGACTGTGCAGTATCACAGAAAGAGGAATTAAACTTATAGGGTTTTGCAGTAAACAGAAATTGTAAAAATGTACAGCAGAGGTGCAATATGTCTTCAATCCAGCGGGATAATTTATGCAGAATTTCATAATGCAAATTTAAAACACTTCTGTATGGAAATCTCATTCCCAAAAGTAAACATTATCTAATATATCAGCTTAAACAGCTGTGTGGATTTTTGTCTTTTATGGTGACTATAGGAGAAAGATCTGCACCTCAGAGACAAGTGTATGTGTTACTGGAAAAATTTCATGGAAGAGGGTAAGACCACTTCACCACATCAAAAATAAGATGGCTGTTTTCAGACCTCTTTTTATAATACATCCATCTGCTCCTTCCCAGCTCTTTCTCTCCAAGGAATCTTTCACTCAATGACATACAGCACAAGGACTTCTTCTGAAAGTGTTTCACACACCATATCTTCTCCCTCAAAGCCAGCATCTCCATTGCAATTCCTACTTTTCCACCCCCAAATGCTTTCTCTGTATTTTTCCTGACCACCTTTTCTTCCCCACTGTTGATGCTCCCTCCTCTCTGTTGGAGCAGTGTTCATACCTGGGAGCTGGTTCACGGCTATTTTTCTTTCTCTGATAAGGACTGTCTGTATGGTTTTAGGGGTGTTTTTATCCAACAGGCATGAACACCTGTAGTCAGCTGTGGTCAGCAAGGACAGTGCTGCTTTGTGCTTAGCAGACATGGAGCTTATGCTGACCTAGAAAAGCTGTGGATCTGCTCCAGGTGAGCGGGCGACTGTACTCTCTCATGCTGCTTTAGAGGGCTGGTTGTGGTCTAAGAGACAGAGAAGGGATGGGAAATTATTGCCATCCTTCCTTTTTTAATGAATGCCCACCAACACCTTCCTAAATCAATACTTTTCTAGTGATTTAAGCCTGTGAAGTGTATGGCTCTTGAAAGTTATGGAAGAACAGAGCAATATCATCAAACTCAGCTTTTGGCTTCATAGACTCACATAGAGACAGGCTTGGATTTAAAAGGCATTTTTCTGAAAACATTGTTTTTTGTATAAATGAACTATTAAATCACTTGAAAAGTTAATCAGTCTTATCTTAGCCAGTTATTTATTTTGTAGGGTGATGGCAGAGAAAATTCACTAGAACCACATATGCCTCTGTGAATGTCTTTGATGGTGCTCCTGCTGAAATGTTTTTTTCTATCTGCTACTGGCCCTATAGAAATCCTTATTTAAAAGGATGTTGATAAAATTATATGGAATTAATTATTTCAAATGAAATAGAATTAAAAATTTTGGGAGGGATGAAATATTATGTACAAACTTTTCTATAGAGGGTGTTTTTCAAAGTTCTATTTATTATTCAGAAAAATCAAAGACGTAAGACAGGATCAAAGTAGTTGTACTTCAGAATGACACACAAGGAGGGCAGTGGGAAGAGAATCAAATATTCTGACCTACTTCAAGGCCCCTGGGCTCTCTTTATATTTTGGTTGAATGTATTAACAAAACAATATCAAATTTTTAAAACCAAACATATTTTGGGGAAGCTTATATCAATATTCATATGTGTTAAGACTGATTTTCTGAAACTATATATATATGTAGGGCTGTTATAGCTACAGAAATACAGGATAATTTAGGATGTCAGGGGGTCATCTCTCCAGCCTCCTCTCAAAGCAGGGCTTTGATGTTTTATGAGGTCGCTTTTACATTCAATTTCCATAAGGGAGTATCTTAACAGCAATAGACAAATTCTGACCCAATAGTGCTGAAATCGTATCTACATTGATTTATGTCTGTTGTGAATAAGCAGGTGGATTTGAGATGGTCATGGAAGTATTTTCTTTTGCACTGATATCTTTATTGCAAGCAGTATTGCTGAGTAATTGATTAATTAATTACAGCCAGTGTCAGCCAATATTCAGGATCCAGTATATAAATGCATACTTACACTGTGATATCTTGAAAATAGTACTGATGTTACCATTTGCTGACTGTGGACATTATCCCTATTATAGTTATATTATCTGTAAGCATGCTGTTATTTTTTGTAACTCACACAAAATAAAAAATGAATTAACATTGTTCTTCATAAAAAAAGGAAAAAAAAGCCTATGTAAATTACACTAAAATCTGCAGAACTAAGAGAACTTTTCCGTAAGTTTGAACTTACCTAGGCTTATGGCAAGGATACAATTTCATAGCTGTTTTAGAGAGCTTTGAAGAAAACCATCCTTCTTTTTTTTTTAATTTTCCTGTATGATGCAAGTACAAGTCATGCATTATTCTGCTTGGGCCCTGTTGATCCTACAGAAATTAGTTTTTCTTTTCAGTCTTGGCTAGAGCTTTTCTGATAGCTGATCAAAAAAAAAAAAGAAAAAAAAAAGAGGATGAAATGGTTTAATGTGAGAGAAGGATGAAAAAGAAATATATTACAATAGCTGAATTTGATAAGATCTTGTTTTCTCCATGCTAATACACATATAATTCGCTTTCCCAGTTTTTCCAATCACAGGTATCAATATTCTTTTGATCTGACCATAATACTTTTACACCTTGAATCCTTGCATTGATCCCATCATTCTGTTGCTGACTGTGGGATGTTCCTATGATCTAGTGAACGTCTTATTTGAATTCTTCACTTTTATCTCAAATCCCTAATTTTTTGCATTTTTCTGTGGATGGAAAACTTCCTTTTATGCAAGGTGCTGGCCTGGCTGAACCATCTGCTATTCTGTTTCCCTGATAAACTAGGCATAAAGAGGAGCAGGTGAGAGACTCAATCCTTACTTTGGTCTTTCCACTTCTTTTTGCAGAGGGCAAGTTCTTTGGCAAGAGGTTTGGGTCTGTAACTTGATGTATTTTAAGACCCATTCAAATTTTAATAAAATAAATAATAAATTTTAATAAAAATTAATAAAACTACTTATTATAGGATTCAAATGAGACAAAAGTTACTTCAATATTATTTGATTTTAAATCCGGTTTTGTGGTAATACTTGCTTCTCACTATGGAATATGGAAGTTCTGACAATTCCATTCAGCTATTATGGAAGCAGAAGATTTTGTCTGGGGTATTTTGTTTGGTTGGTTGGGTTTTGGTTTTTGTTGGCTCGGCTTAGTTTTTTTTTAATAGGGAAAATTAAACCTCTTGTCATCTAGTTAAGCGTTTTGCACTTTGATTTCTACAAGCAAGAAATATCTAGGCTGGAAACTTTGTATAATTTTTACAAATTATTTTATTTTGTTCATAAAAAAAAAAAATTCTTTCTTTTTAGTCATGCCATTGATGTTGCAAGGGGTTATCATGAAGCTTCAGCTATGTCCTATTTTCTTTTTTAGGAAAAAGGACAAGGTACTATGGTCTCAAAGTGGGAAGACAAGGTAATAAGAAAATTGTCTGATATGAATGTTCCTAGTAAAGGAGTTGCTTCTTGTTTAACCAGCTGGCCGTGCTTAATGGAATTTCCAGGGAGTTGTCCCTGCAATATATCCTTGACTCTATTTCTTTGATCAATCTCTTACCAAAAAAACCCATACCACTATGACATTCAACACTACAACAGAAAAACCCCAAATTGGGGCATGAACTAAATAAGTCTATTTTCACCCATTGAAACTGCTGTTTTTTCTTTTCTTGGCGATATTCCAAGCTCAATAATGGTGTGTAAATTAGTGTGTAGCAAACATTGTGATATACAAACTTACGTCGGCTGTTTCCAAATCTAAAATGAACACAATCACCAAGAGGCTTGCAACTCCCTAATTAGTTTCTCCAGAACGGCTAATTTGATTTCTGCATCCACAGGTTTGACTCTCAGGTATGAAACAGTCAAAGTCTTGAGCAGATGACCATCCAAGGCTCACCCCACTGCTTGAACTGCCAGCATTCTATGTCCATGTCATGGGTGCAGTGCAATGGTTCTACCGTTGCTGCTGTTGACAGCATTTTAGCACCTGTTGTGCCTCGTACTTCACAGCTGCAGGAACTGAGAGAGCTGATAAGCATCAGGAACTTCCTCTCAGTGCTCTCTTCATGCCCCCTTTCCATTTCCTGCATTTTTAAAGCTTGCCAAAAATGTCACATAGGTCTCAGTATGCTCCTGCTCCTGCTCCAGATCAGGATGTTCTTGTATCCTTCACTCCATTTTCTGTTTTAGCTATCTCCAGTGACCTTTCCACAGCTGGCATTTTTCTGTTCTCTCCCTTACCCGCATGTACCTCTGCAAAAAGCTGCCTCTGGAGAATCTGCAGGCATTACCATTCCTCCTTCTGTCCACTTGACATTAAGACCATAGAAAAGCCTAGATTTGAAAGCAGGATAGGAATTTTTTTTTTTTCAACAATGATTATGCAGTCTATCTCCCAGTTGTCCTTTTCCATTTTTCCTGATGTATAAATATTTCCTCTAATTTTGAAATTTATCAGATGGAATGCTGGAACAGAGCAATAATACTGTTTGGTTTCAGTTTCTTGACCAAGTGAATAATGTCTTTTCTTCTGATGCTGTGGAGTGAAACGTAAAACCAGACTGGATGGGCAAGCCACTTTATTATGAGAGGAAGCCTGGGCAGAGAAATTGCAGCAATGCATTATTAGTCATTCAGATTTTAGGCAGATGCCAAAAAAATAATTCTGGTGCTACAGGCTTTTTACTCCATTTTGTAGAATAAAGAGTGAGATCTTGCGTCTCTGACTTGTTCAGCAGACTTATGAGCAGGTGTGATACTTTTACCAAAACTCATATTTATTTGCAAGGAGCAAAAACTGACGTATTTCTCCTATATTTTTTTTTTTAGCATTTTGTTTCTACATCTCTCCTTATGTGAAATTAAAAGCAAAATGTTTTATTGGTGCGTAGGAGTTATATACTTGGTGTACCTCCATATTGTGTGTTATGCATTTCTGTACAACATATAAGAAAATGCAATGCAATCTACATGTCAAAAATATTCTATTAAGCCTTGAGGCACTTGTGGGGGACATTAAACGACCCTGGTGTACATAAGCACTGCATTTCTGGCCAAGTGACAATGAAAACACCATGTATTTTTTACAGTGACTCATAAGACCTATATGTGGGGTTTTTTATGTCTCCACTGTTGTTTTTTTTGTGTAGTCATGGAAGGAATTTTTATGTAATGTAAGGAGCACTGTTATAACTCATTGCCAAGTACCCTGATTTTATTTTTTCCTGCTCTTCTTGATTTTTTGTTGTCATTATTAAGAATTTTTATTCCATAAATGGGAAAAATGCATCTACCACAAATATTGATAATATGCTGTGGGTCAAGGACATATTTTCAGTACTACAAACCACGATATTCAGAATTTCTTTGTTCCTCACAATATAATCTTAAAAAGGGAAGTCATGGGTATTTTTATATTAGATTCTTTTTATTTATCATCTATCACACTTTCCAAGCTTCAAAAAACTTATTTTTTATTAAATAAAAGCAGAGGTTCTTAAGGAACCATGTGACTTCAAAGCAAGGACTTAATATAAAATATTTACTTTTTTTCAAGGCTCGCTGTAAACATACAAGAGGCAGAAATATTTATTTTCCCAGTAAAAGACTAGCTGTTATGGAAAAGGGCAAAAAACTGACCAAAATTAAAACCTTCATTTACATTGCATCAACAGAAAATCACAGTAGCTGTAAGGAGGTGAGTGATATAAGAGTACAGTAATTTCACAGCTAGAAAACGTGCTGGATTATAAGGCGCACTTCCAGGTTGTCGCCAAGTTTCTGAACTTTATCCATATATAAGGCTCACCAGACCATAAGGCGCACTTTTATTTTTTGCAGCAAGGATCCGCACACAACAAAGTAACTAATTAGTAACAGAATTGCCCGATCATGGGGTTTACTGGCAGGTGCTCAATTTGCAAACATTTTTCACAGATCAGTGAAGCCTTTAAATGCAGCCTCAGGTGCCCTCCCCATGCTGCGGGCCCTGGCGCTCCCACCTGCCCCTGGTCCTGGCTGCTGCAGTTCTCGCAGCTCACACTTCCGGGTTGGCAAATTTCCAAACTTTGTCCATATATAAGGCACATCGGATTATAAGGCGCCTTCCGGGTTTCGATCAAAATTTTAGTCAAAAGGGTGTGCCTTATTGTCGTGACATTACTGTAACTATGATTCGGTACCCTCATGAGGTTTAGTTACCTTCAAAACTACTCCTATAATATCTTCTAATGCCATTGTGCCTCATGATATTATGATAATAGAATCATAGAATCCTAGAATGGTTGGGGTTGAAAGGGGACCTTAAAGATCATTCAGTTCTAATCCCCATGCCATGGACAGGGACACCTTCTGCTAAACCATCCAATCTGGCCTTGAGCATTTCAAGGGATGGGGCATCCACAGCTTCTCTGGACAACCTGTGCCTCACCACCCTCACAGTAAAGGATTTTTTCCCAATATCTAATCTAAACCCACTCTCCTACAATTTGAGTCCATCCCCGTTTACCCTGTCACTACATGTTCTTGTAAATAATTTTGGGCCCTCTTTCCTGTAAGTTGCCTCCAGGCACTGATATCTTTGCTATACCTAAGAGGTGCCACTATCAGTTTGTATGTATGACTGTACAAAGACATCGAGGCTCTTGCTGAGGCTCTGACAGAATTCAGTGGACATCCTGATGGAATACAGAAGAATTTGACAGAAAAATGAATATACTGAATGAAGCAGAAGCCTAATTTAGTTCAGTACCCAGGGATGGTCTTTTGATTTCTAGCAGTCTGAAGCCCAAGCAGTTGCTGAACTTCATACATCATGTGGCATGCTTATCTTTAGGGCATTTTTTTCTTCTAAGAATATTTCAAAGGTTTTTTTAACTCATATTAACTAGCAACATCCTGCACAAATAACTATGCACTAAGAACTTGCCAAGCAGTTAACTACATTTCATGCATTTTATTTCTGGTCGTGAAGATGATAAATTGTTCTTTATTGCCTGCACCTGTGTCACTCATAATTGTTTTATTCTCCTTTATTTTCTCTTTTTCCATGCCAAAGAGTTATTGTTAAGCATTTCACTGTTTGTCTCTATATTATCCCTGCTGTCCTTCCTGGTTTAATGTACAATTTTACTGTACACATTTTGAGATACACAGACCAGCAATGCATAGAATATTCAAGATGTTGTGGGCCTCACACAGTCTTAAGATTTTTTTTCAGTTGTTTCTTCCCACCTTCTACATATTGTTTGCACTGCTTAGTCCTGATCAGGACTGAATTGGCATTTTCATCAAAATACTTCATCCACAAGAGTCCATTCCTGGGCTTCACCAGTTAGTGCAGAACCTGTCTTTAGTCTGCAAAATTAAGATTGTTTCTTCACTATGTGCATTATTCATCCAAAGGACTACAATTCTAGCACAGAAATAGAGTTTAGTTTCACTTCCCAGCTTCTTTTTATTAAAGGATATATCAATCTTTTTTTTCATTTATCCTTTTGTATTCTTCTATTTTCTCCTCAACATGAGGTAGTTGGGGAGTGGGGAAAGACAGTGCCATGTGAAACCTTGCAGGTGACAGCTAGGGTGGCATTTTCTCCAGCTGCAGTGTTGCCTATTGCAGAATGACCAAAATCTTACAGGCAAATCTAATACATGCACACCACAACACAATGCATTCCAGCAACCTACCAAATGTGAGAGGTGGGAAAAAATCAATGTCATTTCCATCCTTCAGAATTAACTCTTACAAGGATCTCATAAAGAATGCAAAACAGGGAATTACCATTTTGTTATGAAACAATCACTTCTCTTGCTGATCCTCAAGGGAGAGATAGCAAACACCTCCAGAACGACAGGAATTAGAAGGCATCAACTATGTGAGATACTAAAAATCCTAGACTGGAGAGGAATATTAGTCCTAAAGCACATTGTAATCTTCTTCCCTGCACTTGACAGCCCTTCCATTTACCACTGGTGATAAATACGCTGTCTCACTCTCTTATCTATAGGAGATCATCTCTTTCTCACTTTTTCCTGCTATTGTTCTCTGCCAGTCCTACCCTCTGCATAATGCAACTACCTGTTCCCTTTGGTGGCTGATCTAACATTGTCTAGTTAAATTCAAAGCAGTTTTTCACTGCTTAAAAGTGACTTTGAAATTTTTGGTTTCAGGGCCTTTGAAACCCAGAGCTTGTCTATTATTTTCTAAATTGACCAGTAGGTTCAGACCTTTTCCCATGGACCCTTACCACCCTACAGCATTGAAGGCAATCTGTTAATTAGTCTCCTTCCAAATGGGTGATTGCTTCAGAAGGCACTAACCTTCGAGTGCCCCATCTCGAGGCTCCCGTTAATATTCAAAGTAAGGTGCACTGATTGCTAAAAAACCCACAAAGGTCATTAAGCAAATCAGTTACTGGTAATAACAAATTGCACTGCATAGTTTCAAGGGTATGTGTGAGTGTGGATGTGTGTGCATGTGCACTTGTTCCTCATGTATTTTAATAAGAAGTAATTTTAAAGGAAACATCCAAACAATCTGGGGGGTTTTTTTGTGTGTGTGTCTTAGGATAACATAGTAATTATTCTGTTTTCTGAAGAATTCATCTCAGCTATGGCTGAGTTTTACTTGCCTAAAGGGGCATTTATATCTGTATGAATGGGATCCTGGCTGCATGGATGCTCCCTGCAGACTGTGTGACAAAGGGTCGTTTTTTCAGGGACAAGTATTTATTTTCCTTCTTTTGCTTGATATTTTTGGATCTTAATCAAGCACAGTGCTCAAAACAAACTAATCTTATCTCCAGCACACCTCTCCCTGCTACTATAATACTAATACTAATATCAATACTATAGATTAATTTTACCATGCAGTACTAGAAGATATGCTCAGAGAACTTGTGTTCCTTAGGATCAGTGCCAGAAGGCAGGAAACGGGCCTCTGAGACATGTTTAACTTCACAGAATTTTCAGTTTCACCAGCTTTGACGGCCTTTTGTTTACATAATTTCACAAAGAAGAAATCCAGCTCAGAGTGACATTTTCTGGCTGGGAATATAGAAATGTTTCCTGTGTAGACTAACATTTTGAAAGCTGAGGAATGGCTCATAAGTATCAGAAGAAATCAGACAATATAGCAAGCTCAGGTAGGAATTCTCCAATGCAGTCTTGTCACAAAACAAATTCAATTTTTAGCCCACACATCAAACTTCAGGTCATTGTTAGTGCCCAATCTATAACAAAGATAGTTTTCTCCTTCCGTTTCACTCTTCAGATTGGCAGTGCAAAACAAAACCAAGCACTGCCAAGAGCATAGGAGAAAGGACAGAAAATTGCTCAATTGAAAAAGTGCTCAGATTGTAGAACACTGAGGTGATAAAAAACATGGTAAAAAACCCCTAAAGTTTAAAAGGTTTTGTTTTAAGTTATCTGGTATTTCTAAGAGATTCTGAAAAATTACTACAAACTTAGAAAATGCAGCTCCTCACCACACCTCCTTAGGGAATTTTTAATGCTAAGATAAAGTAAATTCCAATGAAGGAAATAGAGAAATCAGGTCTGAATTATGGTGCAGATTCACAGGGTGGAAGATATTGGCTGAAAAGAACAGGCACACTTTTAGGCAGAAATTGGAATCAACTGAACAGTTGACATAAATAGTCTCTTGTCAAGTAAAAAGATAGTGAGTACAGTAATTTCACAATTAAAAGCCGCACCTGATTATAAGCCGCACCTCGCGGTAGCCAGGTAGACCACGGGATTTGTCCATAGATAAGCCGCACCTGATGATTAGCTGCACTACCGGGGTAGGTTGGATTCTTCAATGAGAAAGGTGCGGCTTATAATCGTGAAATTACTGTAACCATGTCCTTTGAAATATCAGAGCAAGAATGGATATTATAAAAGGTATGATCAGTTATGTAAAAGAAACAGAAGAGCACTGACTTGGCAATATTGCTGGCAGAAACAACATTTTTTTTGCTATTTGAAATATTTGAAAACTCTGGAAATGTCACAAGTGAGCAGAGGATAGCAACTCAGGCCATGTTAGCACTTCAGAACTAAACTGTGCTAACTTAAAATTCATTAACAGTCTACTTCCCCAAAAATAAAATTCTCAACTTTTAGCAATCAGTATCATTAGTTATGCAGAGCACTGGGTCCTCAATAGTCATATCCAAAATTAGCTGGGAGTTGACAGCACCAGAGGCTTATGTCTTGCAGCTAGCCTTGATGACTAACTTAGTGCTCTCAGCTGGTCCTTGGTGGTCTGAGTTGGTGAAACATATCACTGTGGCAGCTGTCTCCAACTGCTTTGCTGAACCACACATATGCTGTCACAGCTTTTTTTCTCTGCAGGCAAACAAATGTTTGGCTCAGGAGTGCAAAACAGCTAACTTGCTGCTAGTTACTCACTGCTGGAAAGAAGCAATGGTTATTAGAGGAAGGCTTCCTAATAAAACTTCCTAATCTTGTTAGAGGGAGTGTTTAAGAGAGTAAACATGAAGAAAAGAGTTGCTCTTTGAGGTACTACGGACTAGATTTCAACTGAGATTGGTGAATGAGAAGATGATCTAAATGTCACTAGATTGCCTAGCACAAATTCTGTAGGTGTACATGTAAAAGAAGGTCCATCCAGAATGAACCACAAAGAAATCATTGACATCCTTTCTGGCAGGCCAGTTACCTGGAAGTTTCAGGACAACTTTCACTGCTTTACCAAGGGATAAAGAGAACAGACTGCTAGGTTCAGTTGGTCTGTCAGGGAAAATAATAAATGAAGCATGATATAGGTTTTCTTATTTTCAAAGGTTCACTCTTCTGGTGATAAAGTTAGATGCTTCAGTGACTTTAACTTAGAAGATATAAATTATGCATGTATTGATTGTAAAGTAGCTGATATAAGCAGGTTTTAGACATTTGATTTGGCTGACCCATGTCAAGGTGTATCTGAAAGTGTGATTGTTGCAAATGCATGTAATTTCTTTTGATCCCCATTTTTGGAAGCTATTACAGTTATTGGAGCCCCTCATCTGACATTAGCTTTAACTTCTAGGGTTCCAAAAATATCTGTTTTTTCTTGAGTATGTGGATTAGCAGAGCAAAGGAATATTTGTAATTATTTTAGTTTATTTGGCATTTAAACAGCATTTTTCTCTTTTCTATACGTTGAAATATTAGTGCATTAAAATAAGCTCATTTGTACTTCTATGACATCTAGGAATACCTAGTGGGAAGATTTCAAGACCTTGCTCCTGCTGAATAGTGCCAAAAGGCAATAACTCTAGTTCCAAACCATCAATTTGGGAAAGGGCATTTTCACAACTCACAGAAGTGCAGAACCTCACTATTTATTTTGGACATTAATAAATTTGGGCCTTTTTGAGAGGGATGAAACTGATCTGATTGTAGGATTTATCTTGTGAAAATCCTTGTCTTGCTCTTTTGAAGTTTTTTGCCTTTTCATTTCCCTAGGTGCCTGCTATCATATATAACATGAAAAATAGAGAGACATTCCTCAATTAAAAGCTCTTTTGCAAATTGAGGAACCTTAATCTTTTCTCCTGATATTCCTGGTAAGCTTTCTACTCATCCCTCCAGTTCCACTATGTGCCCTTCTTTTGATCAGTCATAATGTTTTTGTGAGGCACCAAAGAGATCTACTGAGGAAGAATGAATCTTTTTGCTTCCTTCTCCATTCCTTGCCTAATAATTTCTATCTTTGTTTTGATTATCATTTAGCTCACATTTTCAGTTAACCATCTACAAGGTCTCCTAGATCTTCCTCCCAAAATGGTAACATTTAATTTGCAATCAATTATTATGTATATTTATTTAGGGATTTTTCACTTCATTTTTAATATTTTTCATTTTCAACACTGAATGAATCTGTCATTTTCTTGCCAGACAGAATTATAAGATCATCAAGCACATCTTATAGACAGTTCAAATTTTTATTATCCTAAATTATCAGAAAACTTCCTTATGTCATTTTCTTTCTTCATAGTTTTTAAGGATATCTTTAAAAATCTAAGCTGTAGAGTGAATCTCTTTGACATCCTCTTAGTAGCAGCCCACAAAGATGACAATTTGCAATAAATATGTGTAGACTTTAGCATCTGTGTTCCTACCAGTGAAAGAAGATTTGAGAGACAATTCCTTCCTTATGTCTGTGTACCTTCTTAAAGAGAATCTAGGGAAGAATCTTCTTGAAAATAGAAATTGTATGCAGTTGTATACTCCTTGAAGTACAGTAATTTCACGAATATAAGCCGCACCCTTTTCATTGAAGAATCCAGCCTACCCCAGTAGTGTGGCTAATCATCAGGTGCGGCTTATTTATGGACAAATCCCAGTGAAATGCCAACCCGGAAGTGAGAGCCGGCCGAGGAGGGCACCTGGGGCTGCCTTTAAAGGCTTGGCTGGTCTATGAAAACTGTTTGCAACTTGAGCACCTGACACCAAACCCTGTGCTAGCGTGATTCTGTTACTAATTTGTTACTTTGTTGCACATGGATCCTCGCTTTAAAAAATATATATATATTAAAAAAATGCAGCTTATATTTGGGTGTGGCTTATATATGGACAAATCCTACTGCTACCCGGAAATGCGGCTTATAATCAGGTGTGGCTTATAATTGTGAAATTAGTATAACCTTCTTCATGCATTTATGGACTTTAACAGATTTGTGCACATGAATCTTCGCTCCAAACATTTTGTTGTATCCTTTAAAGGCTATAATAATTACCCATGCATAAACGTTCAAATATTTTTTACTTATCCTGTTTTTTCAGACTTAAAGCTCAAAATATCCTGTCAGTCACAGGACACCTCCAAAAGTTCATTTTAAAGTCTGATGGGATGTTTGTCACCTTCCATCCTTTGGCACAGGTTGCATATCATAGTTAGCATTTCAGCAATGTAACACTTCAATAACTTCAGAATAGTCTTATCTAGCATTTTTCTTCCCCAAATTTTCTTCTTCTTATATTTCAGCTGGAGTCTACTTCTCACCACACAAAAGTAAGACGTCCCCACATTTTTGTGGAGCAAATATTGGCATATTTAATTTGGTTTTCAACAGCTCTCCCTCCCTTCCTTCCTTCCTTCCTTCCTTCCTTCCTTCTTCTCACAGTTCTTCAGTAATTTTTTTTTAATTTGTTTGTTTGGTTTTGAGGGTTTTTTTTTGTTTTTAACAGCAGGTATAAAAACACAGTTATTTCACATCCAGCTTCACAAAATTGTTGTTCCTTTCTGTTTCTTCCACTACTGGCATTAATCAGCTTCCATACTCCTGCAAACTTTTAACTTACTATTTGGATTGTCTCAAAGGTAAGAGCCTTGAAATACTCTGCAGTTGGTTGCAGTATTTTCAGATTCTTGTTAATTTCTTTATCACATTAACATTGTGTCTGCCAAGAATTTAATTTTAGTAAGCAGCTGCAGGTTCTAACAACACAGCTGTTAAGAATGGTAATTACTAGAAATTTGAGGTGAAAAAAATGCTTTCAATCTATTTAAATATAAAACAAAATTATGTCAAAATGTATCAGTAACTCCAAAACCCCACTCCCAATTAATGTGTTTGTCAGTCATTGAACTATTTAGGCTGTCTAAATTGTTAAAACCAAACAGATATGGGAAACGGAACTCCTTCAAATCCTCTGTGTTGTCAGATTTAGAGATCTTGTGTAAAATTACATTCTCTCTTCAAAGAGCAGTCCTTGGTGGCATGAGCTGTTCTGTTTTTGTGGTGTTAAGATGAGAGGCAATGTCCATGTGACAGCACTTACAAATGCAAACCATGTATTTCAAGTCCACACGGCATTTCTAGAACTTAGGAACATGGTGTCTCAATATTCATTTTTCTTCTCAGACCAATAACATCAGAGAAAAATTTGAATTCTCCCCTAAGGACATGTGTGACTTTCCTTTCAGAAGAAAAGAAAGACTTAGAAACAAATCTGAAGCAAGCCATTGCTTATTTTTTTGTCTGCTTTTCATCAAGATCAGATTCTGATTGATTATAGAGCTCTCAGCACACATTTCACTTGAAATCCACTCCGGTAAAGAGAAGTTAGTGATTTTTTTTTTTTTTTAATTGCCTTCATGGTGTATTTTTGTTTCAACTACCGCATTTTCTCCTCCTAATCTCATGTAACCAAACCTCCTCCAAAGTCATGCATTCATTGCTTGAGTCCTGTAAACCAGTAATTTTGTACTTTGTGTTGATATGTTTAAAAGTAATGGTGGTGTTTAATACTTGATTCACAGGGCTTGATTAGTATTTCCCAACTTACATCAAACCTCCTTTGTCTATTTTATATTCAGAATTGACTACGTTACTGACTCAAGCCTTACCTGTAGGCGTTAGCAGTTCCAGTGGAAACATTGTACTCTGAGAAAGGCCCATTAAAATGAGCATTGTGTAAA
This sequence comes from Sialia sialis, assembly GCA_009812075.1. Taxonomy (NCBI): domain Eukaryota; kingdom Metazoa; phylum Chordata; class Aves; order Passeriformes; family Turdidae; genus Sialia; species Sialia sialis. The sequence continues at coordinate 70,795,383 of VRYO01002297.1, read as the reverse complement.
ATGCTCCAGGTGGCAGCAAACTGGCAAAAGAAAGGATGGCAAGATATATCAAGAAGGCAGAAAAGTAAAATTTTATGAAATCAGTTGATAAGGGGTCTTGATTACTTTCCAAAAATATTTTTCTAATATTATAATTGTAATTGTAAACTTTCTGTTCACAATATTACCTTGACAAATTCCCTGTACTGACTGACTTTTTTTATTTAAAATTGGAGAGGATGGGAGACAGGGGGGTTGTTACTTGTGGTATTTTTCACTAATTAGAGCTACTTTCCATTTTTTGTAAAAAAATTTTTTCAGTCTCAGATTGAAAGACTAGGGGTTTTCAAATTGAGGTGCTGTGTGTAGATGTTTCTGAGGTGCTCAACTTAAATTCTCTTCTTTCTATGAACTTGCCTGGACTACTGAGATGCAATCAATAACAGATTAAATGGTACAGCAGCAATAATGTAGTCCAGTATGAGAGACCAGTCTAAGGGATCCAGAAACAATGAGTTCTTTGAACTTTCTTTGAGCAGCACAGCAGGACAAACTGATGGAACCTAATTTTAAGGTATCTTAAACAAATGATTTTGTTTGCCCAACGGAAATATTTAGACATGTTGAAGCAATCTTGGAGTTACATTCTTTGATGAACATATTTGGTTATGTCCAGATGTTTTACCTTTGCAAGTGTTAAATGAGAAATGAAAAATGCTGTGGGGTGCTTTTTGGAATTACAGTAATTATACGATTATACAATTATAAGCCGCACCTTTTTCATTGAAGAATTCAGCCTATCCCAGTAGTGCGGCTAATCATGAAGTGCGGCTTATTTATGGACAAATCCCAGTGAAATGCCAACCCGGAAGTGAGAGCCGGCCGGGAGGGCACCTGGGGCTGCCTTTAAAGGCTTCTCTGGTCTATGGAAACTGTTTGCAACTTGAGCACCTGACACCAAACCCCGCGCTGGCGCGATTCTGTTACTAATTTGTTACTTTTGTTACACATGGATCCTCGCTTTTAAAAAAAAAAACAAAACACCAAAGTGCGGCTTATATTCAGGTGCGTCTTATATATGGACAAATCCGGTGGTCTATCCTGCTACCGGGACGTGCGCCTTATAATCAGATGCAGCTTATATTTGTGAAATTACTGTACGTTTGATGATTCTTTTGCTCTACACCTTTGATCACTTGACACAAAAGTTAACAATATGCCTTATAGAGTGCAGTAAACTCTCAGGAAGAAAGAAGAATGGAATATAAGTACAGATCTGCTATTGTTTAATTTATAGTCTTTGCATGGATTATTTATTTATGATCAGCTGAATATCAGCAAAATTCACACTCCAGCAAGCTGAGGGGATGCAGAAGACTGTAAGCAAATTCCAGGCAGAAGATGGCTGCTCTTCAGAGGTTCCTAGATGGTGTGGGAGGGATTGGATGAAGCTGAATTTTCCTGAGCTAATACCACCAGACTGTAAAGGCTCATCATTTGTCACAAGGGTGCATCCCATCCCAGGCCCCATTGTTCTTGTGAGAGGCACAGGAGGATCTCTTGAACTGTTACTCTTTAGGTACTACTGTCTTTGGCAAGATGAATAATATATATCTTATTATTCAATTTACATATGAAGTCACACTCTGTGAAAGAGGTTTGCAGGAGGAGTGCCAGTCCTGTTCAGGACAGGGCAGGAACTTTATCTGCTTGTTGTGGGAGTTGGTTTCGGACAAGATCTGTTGAGTAAGGATGCTGCAAATGAATATACTTATATACTTATATACTAATATACTTATATACTTATATACTTATCATTCTCTTCTCACTGCCTTCTGACAGTTTTTTTAATCCTGATAGTCATTACTTCCTAACCAGATCCTGTTCCCAAGTCTTTTCTCTAAAAAACAAAAATAGAAAAAACAAACCACTCTCCCAAAACAAAACAAAAACTGCAACCAAATGAAACATTGCATTCATTCCTTTATGCTAAAATAGTGAACCTTTGAACAAAATGGTAAACCTGTAAAGTCCTTATGTCCTTTTCCTATAAACTGACTATTTCTGCTTATTTTAGTTAATAGAAACCTATTGCTGCGTTTTAATTTCCATAATGATAACAAGACTCAACGTGCTTTTAGCTTCAGAGTCAGATGAGAATTTTTGTTTTCCAAAAACCTTGTACTGGACATAGAAGATATAGAATACAATGCACTATTTGCTGTGTTACCATGTTTAGTGTCTCTATTAATTTATGACATCTATTGCAGTGCAAATATTATTACCTAATTTTAAAAACACTTCTGCATATTGTATATATTTGAAATCATTTGAGTTCTTCACTTTGGAGAGATGCCTGGCCAATGTCAGGGGAATATTTTGTCCATTTTATAGCTGGGGAAGGTGAGGAATTCTGGTGCAAACTCCAGTTGCAGAGCTGAAAGTAGAGAGCACTGAGAGTACAGGAATGGGAAATGGAGTGCTCTGCATATCAGAAATGAAAGCGAGGCAAAGATCAGTTTGGACCCAGAAAATTTCTTTCTTTGTTAAATGGATGTGAAGGTCCTAAAGCCTTTTTTTTAATATTTGTTTGTGAACATAGAATAGTGATAAGGCGTCACCCTTGGAAAGATTTTGCTTTAAAAAGAGATTTCCAAGCTTTGGTTCTTACAGCAGGTATTTGAAGATTTATAAATTCATAAATATAGAAGCAATAAAATATGCAAATAAATTACATTTAAACCAATTGAACAGAGTATCCCCCATTTTAAAAGGATTTATGACCCATTTCAACTGTGAGTATGCAAATTAAATGGCTTGGGTTATGAAAAGATATATTGTAAGTGATTCCTTCTTGCTTTCTACAAGCTGACATCTTTAACATCTCTCAGCCAATGCAATTTTTCAGGTTATTATTAAGAGGGTAAAAGGCATAGCAAACTGACAGCAAGTTTTTGTTTTATTAGAGTTCATTTTTTTGTAAGCAATGCTAATAATCCTGCTTGACTTCCATTTAAAAACAGGATTTTTCTGTAACAGATTTAGTGTGACAGTTGAGGAAGGAACCTAGCAGAAATGATAAATGCAAACTGGGCTCAATTTAAAATGACAGACAACCATGTAAGTGCTTTCCACAGTGCACGTGGATCATAAATCTTTAGTTGTCAAAATAAACTATGCCCAGCTTACATGTTCTCCTCTGTGAAGATAGGATCTGAGAAATAATACTACAGACTATAGTTCAGAACAACTTCTTTTAACAGCAGATTTGTATCACAGTTAAGGTGCCTTTGGGGAATTTACAGTTGGGATGGTGTCCGTTCTAAAGTAAGGCAGGTCCCTACCATTCAAACAAGAAGAGTCATACTGTGCCACCGTGATGCAGTCCTTAATTTAATATTTGTCTTGGTTCTTTTTTCTGCTCTCTCTCTTTTATATTAAAGAAGAGTAAATCTTTTGAAAACAATCAGCAGATGCTAAACTAATCTATCAAGAAAACAGCCTGCAAATTTAGCCAGTCCTCTTCATGAAAGCTGAAATGGGAATCTTTAGGAGCAGATTCCTAAAAGCTCTGCCCTTTCTTCATGTACTCTGTTCCAGCCTTTTGTGCAAGCTTAGCAGCCTTGGAACAATATGTATAAAAATAATCTCCTATCTTGCTTTTGGATTCTTGGTAGTACACCCAACCTCTGCACACAACTTGTTCTCTCAGCCCCATCACATGCAATTCCTCTGCACCTCTGACTAACTCAGCTTTTCCTGCTGCCAGGGTTGGCTGAAAAGACCCATACACCTACTCTCACACTCCCATCCATACTTAGGCCTGGCAACAAATGTGAAGTTCTCCAAGAACCATAAGGAGATGCTGAAACTTGCCTGAGAATGAGATTGTTGCCTTATGGCTTCAGTCAGAACATTTTTTGAGGGGGTGTGGATTGCAAAGGAGGGGTGTGAGCAGTGTCAAAGCTAGACATAGAAATAAAATGGGAAGTAAAAGTCATGCAATACTAATCAGCAACCCATTCAGCTTCATGAAACATCGAGAAGCTAAGCTGAGCATGTTGCCTGAGGGAGCTAGAGGAGATAGTTAATAAAACACTTCCCAGATCTGCAAGGGTCCGTGCCTGATTCAGACTGTGAAGCTACAGATTCCCTCTTTAAAATACTTCCTGTTTGTTTTGCTCAATGGTTTTGACAATCCCAAAGGCCTCTTAAAACTAAAGAACTGGAAGAGAAACTAATTGCTCACTGAACAGATGCTGTTCATGCTGGGTTGTGACTTACAATAAAACACCATTCTTCCTGGCATATTCAGGCCCCTGCTCAGTGTGGACAAGAGCAGCAGTGCACTGAGATGATGAGTGCCAGCTGTAATTGTGTTTTGCAGAAAGTAAATCTTACATCTGGAGCATACAAACCCATACAAACAGGGCAAAATGTATGTTCCTGCAAAGCAGAAAGGAATACATGTATTTAAAGAGGGGGGAAGAAAAAGTGTGAAGAGAAAATTTAGATATATTTCACTTACAGTACAGCAGAACTCCACTGTTAAGTGTAGAGTTCTGTAAGTTTGTACGGAGTGTCTCAGTCAATTTCTTTTAGCAGAAAAGTGTTATGAAGGACTCTAATCTCCTCTCTATAGATTTTAATTCCTTTAAATCATGTAATGCTTTGTGCAGCTTATTCCTGAGTTATCAATAGTAGTAATCTTTTTAACAGATGGGAAGTTTTAGCAAGTCCTGAAATAATTACAGGATAAAACCTTCACAATTCTGTATGTGTTTGATTAATTATACAGCTCTGACTAAAATAAAAAGCCAAGCCAAAATAAAACAAGAAAAGTGCTTTGCTTCATTATGAGCTTCAATTGCAAAGAGAATGCATTTGCTGAAATTTCAAATCCTAAAACCTGCATTCTTGGTCCCCAGGGGAAAACATAATCATATTACTACTTAAATATTTACACTGATGCTTTTCTCCTGTTCCTAAATAAAGGTACACCACGATGTTCATAGTATATCTAAAAATCTGTAAATGTATAGCTTGGGCTATTTAAGTTTAGATGCACATTTCAGGACATTAGTGATATTATGTAGCAATGTCCTTCAGGAAGAGGATTAGGATGTTTATGTTCTCACCTTCAGTCTCCTACTTCACACTTTGGGGTTGCAGGGAATGCAAGCTGCCTTGTGGATAAGAGAAGTTAATCCCTAGTACTTCTGGCAATTCATACATGTGATATATACTTTCTAAAACTGCTATCAAAAATATCTATGCAAGGCTCCAGGTGATGAAGGCGTTGCATGTGCAGAGCTCTCCCAGTTAGTGAACATTCTATCTTCACAGCTCCCTTAGACACTTTCCCAGTAAAGCTCATCAAACTACAGT
>VRYO01002297.1:70750605-70789016 GCA_009812075.1 Sialia sialis | reverse complement strand
TGTAAGTTGAATTTGGAGCCAAAATGTGACACTGGAATATAGGCTACACTTCCACTGATTTCAAGAGGAAATTTGGTTACTGGAACTTGACATTTAAACTTGCCTTTCCTTTTGTCCTTACCAATAATGGTAGCACCATTTTGTTACATTTAATTGCAGATATAAATAATAGCAATTTGCTGTCTGGCTGCATGACTGTGCTACCCAATCAGGATAATGTTTCTGTGCTAGTATTACTGTTTATAATTAATAATGTGTGATTTCTTGACCACAAAACAATTTACTTCTAAGAATAGCCTTCAGTGACTATTCTGAATTGCTTGCATGGTATCGTTTATCACTATTTTTTTTCCTCCAAATCTTCTATTTACCTTTCACCAGGATCAGTGAATTATTTTTTTTTCTCTTTCTCAAATGGTATTTAACTCAGAAAGAATACAAAATTTAATTTTGAGACTATTTTAAAACACTCACCTATTCTCTTTTCATTTTCTTTATCTTTTGCATTGCTGCAGATATGTTCAGTCTTATGTTTTTGGTGGGGGGTTTTGGTTTTAATGGTTTTTTTAATATAGTTTCCAGGACAAAAAAACCAGATATTGAATTTCTGTACTAAGCTACTAGCTTTCAGGATAAATTAAGTGTTGAATTACAGTAATATGAGAAGAGCAGAATAATTAAATGAGGAGAATACATTAATACTTCTATGTTTCTCCTCTATGCAGAACAATTATGTGTCCTAAATCACAGGGGACCATGGGCACACTATTAAAGGAATAGTTCTTCTCCATTTGCTCCACCATCTATTTGCAGCTATAATAATTTGTACAGGGTACATAGAGGTCTTTATTACACCTACAGGACTATTTTCATCCCAGGCCATTTAAACTGTAGCAGTAGTAATGAAAAAACCTTTCTTTCTTGGTGAGCATCTGTACTCTTGAGAGACACTTAATAAAATTTCTGCTTTTGATTCTGCATTTTGATATCTCATCCCAATCTCATCCCAATGACATCAAGGTTAAAGCATGCGGATATTACTTCTTTAGTATGCATGTTTTCTACATTGATTAGTCTAAGAGAAAATACACAGGTTTGTTAAATGTTTAACAATTATCTGAAATATTTTTTATATTAAAAATAAGCAAAGACAATGCAGAAATACGTGATGGCTTGTAACAGTGAACACGCTGCACAGCCTCAGAGGTCCTAAAAGATTTTTCATGTATAAAAATAATGACAAACGGAGCCTCTTCCTTATTCTGTCCTTAAATGACACTAAACAGTGTGAAGGACTGAGCTGGAGAACATGACTGTACTGCTCCTCATCTGTAGTAAGAGGAGAGTTACTGATCTACAAGTGGGGTCCCCAAAGTACCTGGGTAGAAGAGGCTGTGCCACACTATTTTAAGAGCTATAGAGCTTTAAAGAAATTGTCCTAATTCTAATGTTGTCTGCCAGCAAAGGAGTTGAGCCTTACTGACCTAATACTTCCTAATTAAGGCCATTTCCAATATCAGTGAGTTGAGGAAAGCAGTTTCTGATAGGAAGGATCTCATGAATTCGAGACTCAGCCAGCCTCAGGACCTAAATTAAACCATAACCAGTCTCAAACTGAGTAGGTCAATGTGTTAATATCCTTCCAGAGTATGTGAGTGTTGTCACACATAAAAGTGCATTCAGGTTTTGATGGTACCTTGTTAAGATGAGAGCTAAGTTGCTGCAATCAATTAGTGTGAGTGGCGTTCAACTGATTCACCAATGGCTGAACTATGGTAGCCACATGCCCAGTTTTAGGAAGTCCCATTTTTACCTGGGGCTGGGGCATGCTAAGTGAACACAGTCATGGACTCAACCAATGGACACAAATAATTCAAAACTGTTGCCATTGCAACTAAGAAATGTTTAATTCTGTTTGTAACTAATCCTTGATGTCTCTACACCAAAGCATTATTCAGACAGATTCTCTCAGCTCGCCTCCAGCTCTAGTTTCTTAATAGCTCTCAGCAGAAGAGAAAAAACAATATGTGATGAGAAGAAACATTTTCTCAATGGAAGCACATTAAGTATGAAAGGCATCAATCACTACCACTCTCTCTTCTTTACCTGGGAGTTATTTCTTCACTTGCACATACTTAGAGAGTTGTATGTTGCTGCAGGCCATGTGCGATGTGAGCCCTGATTGTGGTGCTCCTCCCACTGACTGTACAGCAACAAATAAAAAAAAAATCCTTCATCTTGTTCTTTGCTACTCTCATGCTATGGCACATTGTCACCCCTTCGTAAACCATGAAAGAGATCATGGAAGGAGAACAAGGCAGAGTCTTGAAAGAATCTCTTTTTGCTTTCTTGTGTTCAAAAGATGCACAATTTTTCTTAGAAATAAAGAAATGTAACTGCAGGTCTCTCTAATGTCTCCCTCAGGAGGGGAAGAAATAGAAATTAAAGCTTAAGATATTATTTTGATTGCAGTTGAAACAGCTTCAGTGTAATTGGTTCAAACTATCACTGCAAGAAAACACACACATTAGTCAAATAACATTCAAACCCTGAATATGCCTAAACTACCTAAACTTGTATATGTGTGCTACTGCCAGGACCCTGCAGCTCATGCTGATGAGACATTTCTGGGCTCAGGAGCAATAGGAGCCAAGGCCCCACAATGTATAAAAGAAGTCCTTGAGGAGTGCTGGTGACAAGTGGTGCTGCCAATAAGGGCACGGTGTGGCATCTTGGGCAGCAGTTCACGTGGAAGAGTGCGCAGGAAGAATGCTGGAGCCCTGCCAACTCATCCAGAGAGCAATGCCATCCACCCCACAGAAAGTCAGGGCCTCTTTGAGCTCTGCATGCTCGCTGAATGACACAGCTGCCCCGGGAGAGCTTCAGGGCCAACTTGCTGACACTCAGGTGTCAGCTAGGGGTGTGCTTAAGGGATCAAGAGCCCAAGCAATGCTCTCCTCCATCCTTCCTGTTGCAGGGAATGATGAGACAAGAAACAAGAAGAGACAGCAAATCAATACCTGACTTTCAGCCTGGTGTCACTGGCAGAATTTAGGGAGGTTTTCTGACTGTGGGTCAGTTTACAGGCCACCAGAACTGCTGAATCAGATGGGGTACACGTGTCTCAAAGGTCTAAAGCTGCAGTGCAGTGCCTGAAGCCCATGTGCTCCAGCCTCATTTCACAGTGCTAAGGTGTGTAGAGCAGGGACTGCTGCATCCCACTGACCAACTTATGTTTGCTTTCCTTGACCTCTGGACCTTAACCTTATCGAGCCCCCTACCAGCTGGAAGGAGTTCCTATCACTAGTCCCCTGACCACCCCCCTTCTCCTGAAAGCTACATAACCCCTGTGTACCATGTGATCTGTCTCTTTCCTCCTGGAACCCTTCAAGAATAAACGTTGGAACAGAGCCAGGGGTCTGAGCCTCCTTTGTCTGCTTGTCCATGATCATCCCCCACCCCATCACTGACTGAGAGCTAGCTGGAAGGTTGGGGATTTGGGGCAAAAGGGGGACAGAGTCAAGGGACTATCCATTCCTTTGGACTCTGAGGTGCTACAGCGGGCAAGGTTAACAGGTGGAGTGTGGCAAGTGTATTTCTTTCTTGCCTATTCCATACTGATAAACCTTGAAGTCATCAGATAATGGAACCAGGAAAAAGTGAGTATGTCTCCTCATAATCCTCCTCTCTTTCCAGGGATGTCCTGGTGCAGCTGTAGGATGTTACATGTTTGGGATCACAATTTTGTAACATAAGAAAAATAGGTCGCCAAATACTCTTTGGGCAGGTTTGGGTAAGTGGAGAAGAAGGGCCATTGATCAACTCACTGCCATTGTATCAAGATTTTTTTTTATCTCATTTTAAACCACTGCATCTGAAATAAAATGAAGATCCTATGGAGCCTATTCCTGAAAAACCACAAATTTAAAGATTTTCTTTGTAGTGTTTTCAGTCTTTAAAGCGAGAATGGATACAGATTTTTCAGATTATTTTAAGGCGTGCTGGTCTAATATATATGCTAAATGAACTGCTTACGAGATTATTTTTGTCCCATATTTAATCCCTTATGTTTCTGTCATGGTCATTGATTTGATTTGATTTACTATGCTTGTAGTCATAACTAGTTTAGTTTAGTGAGTTACGGATATATATAGTTTAGTGAATTATGAATATAGATGGTTATGGCAAGACAGGAATTCCCTGATGTATATTACCCTGTTTTTCCACTGAGTGTACATTCCTGCTGACAGAAGACAGAGCTGCAATATGAAAAGAGCACCCTCTGTAAATATCCACCTCTTATTTATGTTTTTGGGTTTTGGTGATCTCCAGCTAGGAAGCTGTGAAATACTTGGCATATTATAGCATTTTTATTTCCTATAAAATATGGAAGGGATTTTACTGGGAAAGTGAGCTGACCCCAGTGCAGTAAATTTGATTGCACAACTGCTAATATATTCTCTGTTACTTCAGTCTTGGGTGTCTACTGAGCAGAGGCTTTTAGAAACATTGACCATGCAGAAGGCTTGATACATTTTTGGTGTGTAGGACTGGAAAGATCATATGGCCTACAAGCAAATTTCCGTAGATCAACTCAGAAGTGACAGGCAATTGCACTAAAGTACTGCTTCCTTCCTGCTGATTAACAGGAGTTCTTGTCTGGTACCTGGTATCATATATTCTTTGTATACCTTTATATTCATATTTTACCCACTATATCCTATAAATCCCAAACTAGTATGTTCCTCAAAATAAGTCTTTTCCAAACTCACCTCGAGTTTCCTACTACTCCTTCTCAGCTAATGGCCTCTGTATAATAACTGCCAAGAATGTGACACCAGAAGCCTGCAGTCAGTCTTTAGTATTCATTGGCTTAAGGATCCCTACAGAAAACTGAGTGACTCTCAGTAGTGAAGGAGCCTTTTTCAGTCTCAAGCAATGAGTTTAAAAAAATGGCTTTAAATTAACACAGCTTTGGCAGAGTGCTCTTCTGGCAGAAAAGAGTAACCCATCCTTCTGTGGAGCTATCAGGGAGCAGAGAACAGAGCATCCACATCCACATCCACATCCACATCCACATCGCAGCTTAGTGGCAGGAACAGGTTGGTCCTGTGCTGTGAGTGGCTACCAAAAAAAGAGTTCACTTACTGTCTCTGAAAGACTGTGCTTATAAAGCAGTGCCAGAGGTGGCCTTCAATGCAGTGGCATAGACTGACTGCATCCACACTCTACTGCAGTGGTTCTGAGTCTCCTCACTGCTCCTGTGATCTATGATCTACTATGATCCTATGATGCAATGCTTGTTGTCTGTGTACATATTTTAGTTGTTTTTTTTTTGGTTTTTTTTAAATTCAGAGTCTCTGAAATAATGCTGAAGCCATGTCAAATCTGACAAACTGGTTAATGGTGATTGTTTTCATAGCATGAAATTGGAGGTATTTGGGTTGGGCTGTAGGAGGGGTGCAAATCTGTCTTGTCTGCATTTGCAATGGTCTGTGGCACCCACAGGCCTTAAATGGGACCCGGGGATTGCTTCAGTGTGCTAGTTTTAGTCCAAAGCGATTTCTCTGAGTGACACCCAACACTAAGGCAACAGTGTGCACTCAGTCAAGGAGTAGGGATTAATAAAGATGCTTCTCCCACACTCTATTTTATTTAGCTGCACAGTCAAAGGAGTCCAGCTGCTGAGTTATTGCCCCCTTAGCATAGTGTCTTCCAGATCTGCACAAATTAGGATTACTAGTATCAGTTTTTTCTACAGAGGCCACACCAGGATTCCTGTGCTCAGCTGCTAATGGCTGTGGTGCACAGGTCTTGCTGACACTGTGTGCAGTAAATTCACGCCTATAAGGCACACTGGCGTACAAGGCGCACTTCCGGGTTGTCAGCAATTTACCGTGCTTTGTCCAAATATAAGGCGCATCAGACTATAAGGCGCACTTTAAAAAAAAAAAAAACAACGGAGATCTGTGTGCAACAAAGTAACAAAGTAGTAACAGAAAACTGTTACGTGCTCAATTTGCAAACACGTTTCACAGATCAGTGTAGCCTTCAAACTTAGCCCCAGGCGCCCTCCCTGTGCTGCGGGCTCCAGCACTCCTGTCCCCAGCGCCGGCTGCCACAGCTGGCCGTGCCATGCGGTGGGGGGGTGGGGGCTGCCTGTGCCGTGCCGTGCAGGGGGAGGGGGTGCCCACACCATGCCATGTGGCGGGTAGGCACTGGCCACGCGGCTCGCACTTCTGGGTTGGCAAATTTCTGAACTTTGTCCATATATAAGGCGCACCAGCATACAAGGCGCACTTTCAGGTTCAGATCGAAACTCCAGTCACAAAGGTGCGCCTTATACATGTAAAATTACTGTACTCTCTGTATGCCACTGGCTCACTAATAGTCTGCAGCTGCTTTGGGTGATTCTTAATTTTTATTCCAGTATGGTGATAACAAGAAGTCCACACTTCACAGAAGTAAGATATATTTGGCATCATTTCCTTCTTCTAAAATAGCCTGTTCCCCAGAGTGGGGTCATCCTAGTGAGGTAGATTTAAACATTTGTTTAATGCATAAAGATGTCCTTACTGTTTGTTTCAATTCAGTTTTATTTCTATCTTTAAACAGAGTTTTCTATAGTAATGTACCAGAATGCTGCAAAACCTACATAGCCATGAGAATACCCTTAGCTTGAGTCATCTCCTGTGCTCTCCAGCAGATATCTTCAGAGTTTTATTTGCCTTAATTCTATCTTCTTATAAGGAGTTTCCTCTTTCTGCCCAGATTCCTTGTCTGCATGCCTGCAATTTTGTATACCATACCAACAATTCTTTTAAAACCTCACATTTCCTGCGAACACAAATTTCCTCTGAGATTAACATGTTTTTGAACAAGGCATCAAATAATGAAGACTTCATGAATTCTTATTGCCTTTTCAAATTAAATGAAAATATTTGCAACATTTGATGATAAGGAGACAAGGCACATTCCTGTTTCATCCTAATTCAAATATTTGCTGTATTGCGATTGGGACTCTTGCCTCCATGAGGTTTGCTGGGTACTCTATACAAGTTCTTTTCTTGTACAGCATCTGACTTCTGTGGGAGTTCTTGTGAAATTTGCATTTCTCAAACAAAAAAATTGCATTATCTGCACCCTTAGAATGCCTGCCTAAATTAGCATGACACCCAAAAAACTAAGCTTGACATGTTCTGCTTTCACATTTTTGTTTTCCAGTAGGTATGATGGAGATTTTTGTCCCTGGCTTTCCATTTTTAAGAAATAGGGAACAAAAGAGAGAAAACAGAGGGAATTCCCCTCTGAGTACATATAATTTTCCATATAATAGCAGAGGGTTGACATTTTTCATAATCACTGTACCTTGCACAGACATTAAAACTTTGAATGGCCCCATGCAGTGTAAAAAATTATACCCCAGTCTTGCTCCTATGTTCCAAATTTCAGTTAAAACCTTTTATGTGGAGCACATGCAACCCTATCATCAAAGCTGAAAAGGCAAACTCTTCATCACACATGATTTAAAAGAATATTAGAATTTAATTTTCAGAACTCCTTTGGAAATTACTGGTTTAGGGTAAAAAACAGATTTTCCATTATATGCGTATTTGTGCAAAATCAAGATCAAAAAGAATGTGATAAAATGCTTTAGAATTTCACATAATTTAGGAATATTCTACCAGCATCTCTTTTGAATAGTTGTCCTCTATTATTCTGTATTTCAGGCTTAGGGAGCCCTTTCATTCATGTGTTGACTACTAAAAGTATTATTTATTGTGAATTTTTCATGTTGTAAGTATTATATTTTTGTTATGCTCTTGCTAGCTACTGCAAGATCTTTTGGTGGGGATTTTGGTGTTAGTGGTGAGGGGAGGGGATTTAGTGGTGAGGGGAGGGGATTTACTTTTCCAGATGAACTTCTGGAAGAAGTCTGTTGTATTACAATTGATAACTGCCATAATTAGGCAAATGGGTGGAGAAATGAATGAGTTGTCATTTTCTTAAAGAGTAAGAACATTACTAAAACATGAACATTTAAAGGGATGGAGGCAGCCTGCTAGGACGTTTACTTTCACTAAACAAGAGATTCTAGTAAATAAATTAATTTTCATTCTTAGTGGGCATATTTCCTCTCATCATTTTCATAGTAAAGGCAACATGAAGTCAGCAAAGAGAGATCTGAGAATTGGTAAAGCCAGAAAAATGCTTTTTAGGGATTTTTGAGTCAGAGGCAGACTTTATCAGGCAAATTATAATTAGACTTGTATGAGAGCTTGAGGCATGCCTGCTTGGTCCCATGTCTTTTCCTTGCCCTGCATGAAAGATGATCCCTGTGTGTCCCAGCACCCCCAGAGCACCAGTGGGAAAGAGATCATGGCCATTGCCCTAACAGAGGAATGGTGAGCTACAGCTCTTATGTAAGACCAGCTGTGGGATTCAAACTGTCAGACAGTCATGTCATCCAAAATATGTCGAAGCTGCCACATTCACATCAACTTCCCCAGTGAGTCAGAGCTTATCTGACATCCCCCACTGACGGTCAGAGTCTGACTGTGTGTTAAAGTCACCATAAAATCCCATGCAAGTCTTTCACCAGCCCTAGTGCCACAGCTTACAGAACAAGCTTTGAATAAGGAATTTTATTTTCAAACTCATGTTGATGCCCATGAAACAAGGTCAACAGAAATCACTGCATTTCTAGAAAGAGCACTGCTCATTACCACTAATCACAAAAATGAATCATCTGCAAGCTGCCTGCACTTACAACTGTCTTGCTTAGCTTATTGGATGGCACAGTGCCTGCTCATGTGTTGTTTAGACGTAGTATAGGGAATAGGTGTCAGAAAAAATGATTTTACCAGGATAATTTAAATAGAACAACAACTGTTATCTTGTTAGCAATAATTTCCCTTTTGGTGACAGAACAAGAAAGCATTACTCTCCCATGAAGCTTTCCAGCCTGCTGGCACCTGCTCCCTGCTGCAGCATCAGGAAATTTAGTCAGTCAGGCTCCTGGACTGCTGTCTCTGAGATGGGGTCCATTCGTGCCAGGGATACCAGAACATCAAGAACACGTTTTCATCTTACTCAAATTGCAATCCTTGCTTTGATATCAAAGACTAGGAAAATACAGAAGAGGAAATATATCCTAGCTAGCAGTTTGGGGTTTTTTCCCTTTCTGTCTCTTGCTGGAGCTAATTCTCCCCAAAGTACTTCATCTTTTTAGCTGGACAAAATGTTCTGAACTTTTTGCATTAAAGTTTTTGGATGTTCTGTAAGACCCATCTAGAAGATTTCTAAAAGAGCCTAAGCATACCCATTGCTTCTGGTTTTGAGCAGTCTGAATCAGTTAAGAGGGATATACTGATTGTCTCCTTCCAAAGGGGTCAAATAATTGCAGGAATTTGAGTTTAAATAGCCCTTTCTGTCTGTTTTCTTCCTTTTTTTTTTTCCCTATTCAAATAAATCAGAACTGTAAACATAAAAATAAAAAAAAACCCCAACAATTCTTGCTCAGCTTCTCATCATAGTGCAACACAGTCCAAACCACTTCTCAACTCCCACTCAAAATTCAGAAAACAGAGCATCTCACACGAAGCACCTGCCATCTTGCAGAATAGTGCCATATGTGATTATCTACAGGATTTATGTAGAGATGTAACATCAAACTTAAGACAGAGAGGAATGTTTCCTCTTATGGGGTTAGACTCTGCATGAAAATTGTGCAGGTACCTCCATGATCCCTTTTTTGTCTTGCATCTTAATTTAATTATTGAGAAAGCATAAGTAGGATCTGCCTGAAAAAGTAAGACTGTAGTAAGGTTAAAAATACTTCATCAGGGATTTGAATTATTTCAGTATGCTACCACTGCTTTGTTTTTGCCTTCATAATCCAATCATATATCTTGAAAATGTCATTTGTTTAGTCATTTTAAGCATGTTCTGATTTAAAAAAAAAAAAAAAGTGGAATTTTATTTTCTGTGTCTCAGAAAATATGTTAAAAATATTAGTTAGTTTCCATTTCAGTTAGCAAATTTGTCTGTAAAGTACTCAGGCATCCAAGTTTGTGATCAAAGCCCATCTAATCAAGTTCTGTAAATTTTTAAAGAAGATCCAGAGAGAGGGCAGTATGTATTTGTTTCATAAACTGCAGGAGCAAATGTTCTAAACTATATGTATTTAAAGAACTGACTGAAATACAGGCAAATTCATGACATTTTCCTATGAATCATTTAATTTGTTGTCGTTATGTTGGAGAAAAAAAAACAACTACTAGATTTTTTTTAACAGTAGCTGCCACCAAAACTGACATCTAAGGAGAATTCATTAAAGTTTTTCCTCACATTTATTCTAAAGAAAGTTATGGAAATAATGATGCTATATTTAGAGGGGATAATAAGAATGAATAGCACTATTCAGAATAATTTTCATATCTATCATGCATTGAACAATCGACATCTAAAATTTTCAGCTACTTTCTTTATTCTCTCTCCTCTTTGTGTATGGGACATGACATTGTTTTGAATTTTTACATCTCAGTTGACTATGATGACTAGCTAAATACTAACTAAATAACTAACTGAAAAGTTTTAGAGTTCTGGAAGTCAGATGTATCATCCAACTGACCAACTGGAGATTTCTCGGGAGTGTGGTTGTATAGCAATGTATAACAACCACAGAAGACTTATTAAGTAAAATAATTTTAAAATAGAATATAGGTACAGCTTTTGCTGTAGTCCCAAAGCTGCAGTAATTTATCAACTGGAAGAAGTGTTAACAGGGACCTGAGTTGATTGATTGAAATGAACAAGACTTCATATGCATCTTGAAATTTTAGCATAATTCTCTAGTGCTATTCATCTTGGTGACAGAGAAGAACTTTCTTGATGTTCCACTGCTAATAAATACTATTTAATCCAGCTAAATTTTCTGCTGGTAGAATACACTGTTTCTTAAGCAGATGTCCCATGCATGAAGGAAGACTTGCTCAAATATTCTCAAATGAGAGGTCCCAAATGTACAGCTACACAGATTCCATAGCTCGGGGAGAGGAAAATAGTACAAATGGTCCTTGAAAGAATGGAAAAATAGTGGTGCTCCTGACTTGCAAACAAAACAATGGTTTTTATTTTGATGATATTTTGATGATATTTGTGTTAACATTACTTTTACTCTGCTTGAGATTTGTCCAGGCTTGACTCCCATAAGCTTACAAGAGCACAGGTCTTGTAAGAGAAAGAGAATTAACAAAATGGGAATCTGTAAACTACATCAGTGCCAAATTGAACTGGTAGGTGGCAACATGAATCCAGTCTTGCGTATCACAGAGGAGGTGAGAAAGGCAGCACAGTTTCTTTAATCTCACGCTTTCTCTTCCTGCTCGTAGGAAGATCCCAAGTGGTTTTCTCACAAAAAGACATCAAACTCTTCCCAACTGGTTTCTATTTTTTTTTTTTTTGTAGGGAATGAAGCAAGTGGGAGGAAAGAATACAGCATTGTTCTGCATGGACTGTAATTTTTTTCAGAAAAAGCTGTTTTACCTCATAAAACACAGCATCTTTGAGTCTAAAATATTTTGTGGAAATATACCTAGCTTAGAGCCAGAGGCCCCCCAGGATCCAATGGGAGAAAATAAATTTTCAGAAGAGGTGAATGATCATCCCAAGAGATAAGGGGCAAGTTCCAGCGGGAAATTTATATGCTGCAATGTTCAGTGCTACACTTGTTGGTGGCAGTCCCAGGTGCAGAACGGCTTCAGAAGTGGCATTTGCACCCCTGGCTCAGGCACTTATGCTTTCCTTGTACTGAATGTAGTGAGCACAGCGAGATGGGGATGCTGAGAAGGTGGGACTAAGCACTAAAGCTGCTGGGAGGGCATGTATCTGAAGGCATGCAATTCTTTAGGACACAGGTGAAGTTTCTCACCTATTTTTCTTTTTTTTTTTTTTTTTGTTAGCCAGTTTCACCTCCATGAGGATACAAGAAGGGTAGATTTCCTGAGTTTGGCTTCATGTAACAATTTCAAACAGATGATCTGCAGCAATAAAAAAACTACATCTATGTGTTACATAATCTCTGGGTGGCCACCAGGTACCCACCTATCCACTCTATCAATCCCCTTCCTCAACTGGAGAAGGAAGAAATTATTACAAGAGCATCATGGCCTGACCCATCTAAACCCAATACAACCTGCCATGCCAAAACTAAAGGAAGAAAGACAGGGGCAGGTAAAAAAAAAAGGAACAAAATAAAACAAACAAACAACAACATAAACAAATAACAAAAGCAAAGAAAAAAGACAACTACAAGCAATGTGTCAAAGCTGGGGAGGGCAACAACTATTCATTTGACCATCTGCTCTGACTGGTGAAAGGCTGAGGGCCTGGAAAGGATGAGTAGCTGAAGCTCTGCCTTCCAACATAAATTATCTTGTGTTTTTTTAATCCTCTCCACCAGTTTGCTGTATTCCACTTTGCTGGCATGGTTGAGGAAGGGAAAGGAGGAGGTGAGTCATCAGTGCCATGCATAGAAAGTGTGCAGTGAGGAGTGGCTGTGCCACAGAGTAAACATACTCCTCTGTGCTCCCCACAGCACCCCAGCTCGCCTGCCCAGCTCTGCAGACCTCTCACGTTTGTTTGGAGTTAGGTGATGGCTGAGGGCACAGTCACGGGGACCAGAATGGCTGGACAGACAGGACTGCCTGGCCTGTGTGTCTCAACACATAGGTTGAGATAACAATTTTGATAAGTGAGGAAAAATAACAAAAATATAGCAGACGCATCCACTGACAACATCTGTCCAGAAATGAACAAGCCAGGTTTGGATGGGCCTTTGAGCAACCTGCTCTAGAGGAAGGTGTCCCTGCCTATGGCAGGGGTCTGAAGCAAGATGATCTTCAAGATCCTTTCCAACCCAAAATACTCTTTGATTCTGTGACCCCACAAGCACTTCTCACTCTGAAGTTGTCTGTATCAATCAGATTCTGAGCTCTGAGGCGAGGTGGGGAATGAATGTGTATCAGGAATTTATTTTCACTTCTGTCAGCAGCTTCTACATCAGCAGTCTGGCATTAGAAATCGAGGTTTAATTGGTGAATAGTCTGTCAATCACATTTACAAAAAATGCACAGGAGGTACTTTTAAATTTTTGCATTCTTGAAACGTTTGTGATCTTTTTCCCGTATGTTTTAGCCTATCTCCCTCTCTCTCATTACTTGAATAAAAGAAGTGGGAGGATGAAAAAGAGAACAGCAAGGGCTTGAGAATCTTGTTATAAAGATACAGAACATCATCTGTAGGTGGTGATATAAAAAATTACAAGAAATGTTCCTCTCTGTTACTGTATATAGATATGCCTGGTCAAAGTCTGCCACTACAAACACCAGGATATAACCACGTTGCTGAACGTCATCATCCTGCTTCCTGCAGCAGCTCCATTAGTAAGTCTGACGTTGAATTCCTTAAGTCTTTCTGAGTCCTTTTGGCTGTCTCAAGAATTCATTTATCAATCACTGGCTTTTGCAATCCCATGCTCATTCCAGCTCAAATTGCACTAGAAAGTTATTGCCTGAGTTACTTTAAATGTACTTTAACTCCTCTCCCTTTGAGTCAGTTGGATGTCAATCTGAATTGCTTTAAATGCAGCCACCTGGGTGGTTTTGGTCTTATTCTCTTATTCTTCACCCTGGCTTTACAGACCATGGCCAAATTTTTTTTTCGTCCTGCTTCTCATGTTGAGGAAGTTTTATCCTGCTTTTTTTTTCTCCATCGCCACTTTGGTGACATTCTAAATCCAGAAATAATTTAGTCAGAAGTAAGAACTCAACCCTCCAAACAGCATTTCAACAGGTAAGTATCTGAAAAAAATTACTAAAACATGCTACCAATGCTGAAATATGCATCTATCAGTTCATATAAAAGACTGCTTTTTCTGTCACTTTAGGATTATCCAAGAGAAAATAGGACTGTCTGGAAAGACATTTTTGCAATGAGGTATTGATTTTGAGGAAGTTTTTGCAACAAAAATGTTTATGAGATCCAAGGCATTCTGGTCACTTCTGCTGGTGGATTGCAACAGAGATCTGAAACGAAAACCTGGTACTCATCTGAAAAAGATGTCTTCAGTAGGGTGCCATTTTTGAAACCCAAAAGATAGTGTATTGTTCCAATGCAAAACACAAGCCCATTTCCAAATCTTAAGAGCTCATAAAATTGTCAGACTTTTAGTTGCTAATGAGTTACATGTCAAGAGGGATTCGTGGTTATGAAGATCAGATGTTTTTGTACTCAAATTTTTTCCTAACAGAATGTTCTCTCTGAAGAGGGGAATCCCTGTATGGCAGGAAGCAGTGGTGTCATCTCTGTCACAGTGTTCACAGCAAATGGCTGATGCATCGTCCTTGCTCTCAAGACAAAGGCACTTTGATGGCAGTGGAAGATTGCTCCATCTGCTAAAAGCATCCTGGAGTTCAAGGCTGGGTACAAGCCTGGGAAAACCACACTGCTTCCCAGGAAAATAAACAACTGGGGCATCAGCACAGGCACTGCTTCAGACTTCTCCCATTTCTGATCCCTGGGAAGCCAGGCTGGCTGCTGCCCCTGCAAATGCAAGGTGTGTGCAAAATAGACTGTCCTTGGAGAAGGGTGGGGACACAGGATGGCAGCACACTGTCATCAGCACCTGCAATTGCTGTGTCTGCCTCCCTGCAAGTGTCTGGAAAGAACAGGACCAGCAAGCTGGTTTTCTCAGGGCTCTCACATTCTCTCTGGTTCCCCCAGCTTTTCCTGTGCCAGGAGCAGGAGCATCATGGCTTTGTTTTAGGTCAATGAAATTGAACTTTCTGTGCTTTCCTGAGAAGCCATTTCCTGAGACCCAGCTCTGATAAAGACCTAACATCATCATTAGGGACAAAAATAGTGTGGTGGGCTGACCCCAGCCAGCAGCTAAGCCTCCACCCAGTTGTTTGTTCATGTCCCCATAGCAGAAAGGGGGAGAGAATCACAGGGCAAAATTGTAGAAAACACATAGGTTGAGATAAAAACAGTTTGAAAAGTGAAGAAAAATAACAAAAACCAAAGTGATGCAAAAGCAATACCAACAGACTGGTGCCCAGCCAGGGTCAGAGCAAGGGCTACTCCTGTGGGCTGTAATCCTTAGCACAGTGCCACAGCAGATGGAACATGATTTTGGTCAGTTCATGTGCCACAATCTCCTCCCAAATACTTGGGCATCCTCAGCCTACAACACCTAAACCACCAATGGTGCTCTCAACGCTGCTCTGGCCGCAAATCTTGAAACATGTCACCCCATGGGCTGCTTACCTCAAGGTATTTCCTTCCCAGCACTCTTAGGAGCAGTAGTGGGAATTTTCAGGGATGTATTTATCAAGGCTAATAAATAGGACCAAAAAAAAGTAGTTTAGGATAAAAGCTTAAAATGGGGTTAAAATAAAGTTGAAATATTATATGGTTTAGATTCATGTTTCAATGTGGTTTTCATTGCATATAACAGTACTGAGTCCCTTCTATGGTTCAGCATCAGAATATCACAAAGCATTTTTGCAAACCCTTTTTCCTTTTTAAAGTTGGAATGAACTGAAACATACTTTTGCTAGCAGTTGGGAATTGGACTAGCAAGGACCAAAATTAATGAGCTTAATTTTGTGTTCAAAATATTCATATTTTTGGGTTTGGAAATACTTATTTTGTTTCCTTTACTTATATGGCAGACTTTTTTCCCTCTTTCTTCTAAGATGAAAATATTCTCACTAATGAAGACCCACTTGCTTTTATTTTGCATCCAGATATCCTCAATTTTTCTTTATATATTTTTGATCAATCCGATAAAACATTTGGTAACCTTTTTTTGTCTCACTCCTGAGATATTTTTATATGTTTTTCTTGGGGTTTGCATCTTTCGCCAAAACACTGGAAAGATGTACTGTACATATACATCATAGTAAATGAATAAATGCAAATGAATAAAGTCTTTGCATTAGGCACTTAACATCACAACAACCCACTCACTTGTCTCTTGAAAAATTCGCCAATAACATCACTGGCGTTGTTAATTGTTATTTCCTTTTCCTAGTAAACGTTTAAGAAAGATGCTGAAAAAAAAAAATTCTGACTTTTTTGCATAAAGGAAAGGGTTAAAAAATTCTTAAGTCCCCAAAAGACATTACCCCTGAATTTGAAGCCTGTGTAGGTGGCATTACTCTCAAAGTAAGGTTTTTGTTCTTTGAAATGTGTTTTAACAGGAGCTCTCTTTGGGGACCGTTTTAAGGCAATGAAACCAAGTAAAGCCTTGACAGCAGGTCCACTAAGTATGGATGGGCACATCCCGGGTACGAAGGCAATTCTTTCTGTTTAGTCTATCTTTTGAAGCTCTCTCTTCTTCTAATCTTCTGGTAATACTCTAGCTGTCGTCTTTGAGTAAATCTTGCAAAGATTTTTTTTCCCGTAGTAGAAATAAAACTTCATGCTCCTTAGGAGTGGAGAAATGTATGCAGGTAGGTAGCCAGGCAATCTCCCTGGCTGTGCCATAATTGAGGGATGCTGCACACTCAGTGACTGTCAGTACAGCTTCTCCTAGGAATTTTAAATTGCTCTCTTGAAATACAGTTGCAGGGGCTCTTTGTCTTCTGCTTGAGTATGCAAGCTGAAACAAGGCACATAGCAGAAGACAGAGAGCCAATCTCAGTCACTCTTAGCTTCAAATCCTAGCAGTTATGGGGGGTTGATTTAGTTAAACAGAAATGCCACCAAGGACAATTTGTAAAAATTGTACCCATTTGAAAAATTTGGATCCTTCCAAGTACTTAAATGTACTGAAAAACTTTGCCTGATTTACCCTGTGCTTTCTCCAGTTCTGGAACCTCATCCCATGTAATTTCATATCTTACTAAGACATCACTTTGTAAAAATCCCTTGGGGAGATCCAGCTTCTTATAAGGTCTGTTAGAGTCCTTGGAATTTTTTCCTATGTTTTTAAGGACTTCAGCAGAAAAGGTATTTTGCCTCTCTTCTTATATGTAATAAATAGCTATTCTAATGGTGATTAATCTACTTTGCTAATAAAGTTTTAACTGTCTAACTTTGATAAGCATTAACAACATATGTTTGTGTTACTAGATATCTAAGAAACTTCTATTATTTGTCATACAGTATAATCAAGCTACTTTTAGTCATCATGAACGACTGACTTGGCTGTGGAAAAAAGTATACTTTTAAAATTGTGATGGTATGTCATCAGCATAGAAACATGCAAACATTGTATCGAGACATAAGTTTTGCAAGCTTTAAAGCAAAGTCAAGATACTACCTCTAGCATCTACATTATGGAACAAAGCATGTTTATTTATTATGAAAATGCATCCTGTTTAAAGTACCTCTTCAGACTGGCTGTTATGGAAAATGCACAAGAAAAAAATGAGCAAAAGGAATCACATTTCTTATCACAGCACTGGGAAAAGACACAAAAAGGTAAAAGGTGGAAATTTCATTTTGGATGACATGCCTGAGAACAAATCTGTGTGGACCCTCTCCTGTTTCTGGGAGCCACAGGTAGCATACACAATTATGAGACCTAAAAGAGTGCCTCCTCTTTATATTTGATGTGAAGGGCTTAAAAATTACTAGATTCTTAATAAATGATATTTTTCATATGAAAGGACAAAGTTCATCAGAGTTGCAATTCTAGTGCTGGTGGATTTGCTAAATTAGCTTTAAAAAAACCAAACAAACCACAGCCATTGAGCACTTTTTTATTTTCTGACAATGGGCTGTATGAGTGAAATACTAGTCCTGATTGTTACCTTCATCATATAATGAATTATGAACAACCATCTGGGAGTTTTTTACTGCCCTTTAATTTTTGCCCCCCAGTAAGTGTCTTCCAGAACTTTCCTAACTAGGGAAGATAAGAACTTAAAATGTGCCTGTAAACAAAAATCTTTTTATATGCTCCCTACAACATTTTGGTTTTTTTTTTTCATTTTCATTCCAATGCTTGTTTGACCATTCTGCTTTTGCAGTGTATGACGTTACTCAGTTACCAGTGAGACCTGCAGGATCAATGAAATGGGGTGGACAAAAAAATCCCAATCCTATTCCTACAAAGAAAAAATTTAATCTGCAAACCCCTGAAGACTTTATAAATATATACAAGCTGTTCTGGAGTGGTGATTCTGCATGTACAATACAATTACCACACCAGCTTGTCACATTTCATTTACTATTACAGTAATTTCACAATTATAAGCCACACCTGATTATAAGCCGCACCTCCCGGTAGCTGGGTAGAGAACGACATTTGTCCATATATAAGCCGCACCTGAATATAAGATGCTTTTTTCTTTTTTTTTTTTTTTTTTTTAAGCGAGGACCCATGTGTGACAAAGTAACAAATTAGTAACAGAATCGCGCCAGCGCGGGGTTTGGTGTCAGGTGCTCTAGTTGCAAACAGTTTTCACAGACCAGCAAAGCCTCTAAAGGCAGCCCCAGGTGCCCTCCCCGGCCGGCTCTCACTTCTGGGTTGGCATTTCACTGGGATTTGTCCATAAATAAGCCGCACCTGATGATTAGCCGCACTACTGGGATAGGCTGGATTCTTCAATGAAGAAGGTGCGGCTTATAATCGTGAAATTACTCGTACTAGGATTCAGTATTTAGACAGTGCCAGTCTTAGTCTGCAGAGGCATTCTGCTAACACAAGGCAGAACTATACTGGAAAAAAAATTTAAACAAGTAAGGGAAAAATAATCAGTTCTCTTATAAATGACACCTAGCAGATGACACCATCAAATGGAAGTCTGGAACAACATTATTTATTTTAGAAATAAAACCAATATTCCATGTTTTAAACATGGATTTCACCTCAGCTATTCTATATGCCAGAATCATTTGGTATGATTTAAGAGCTAATGAATGCTTTGTCACATTCTTTTGCATATACCTGTAGGACTTAACATATCTCTTTTAAAATGTCCATTGCTGTGTCTTCTTTCTAGGTCTCTGCTCAGGTTGGCCAGCTTACATGGCTGTCAGTACTTATGTGCTGTAAGGTTAGCTGTGTCCCCACTGCTTCTGCAAAGCGGATTTGCGTTCGGGATGACACCAGGCTTTTAGGCACATCTAGCTAGCAGCCTTATCAGCCCCTGGTCTGCAGGAACATGAGTGCTGCTGCTGCTTCTTTTTAAAGTCAAAATCTTCTGTAGCTTGTTCAAGTTAGCATCCTGAGATTCATGTGGGTTTTCATTTAATTTTATAATTAATATACGGACAAGCACTTGCATATTTCAAGCAACATTGTACTAGGCTGACATTTTTGTCCTTAACAGCTAGATTTATTTCCCTATATATTCTTCTCCAAATGGTCATATTATAATCATGAAAATTACGATCCACTAACTACAGCTTCACCATCAGCCACTCAGTGCTAGATAGTGACTTACTGAAGTCTCTCAAAGTGACTTTTTTGAAACTTTTGCAATGTAGCAAAGTTCTAGGGTTTTGCAAAAAAATTAGCAGACCTGAACAAGTGGTAATAGTTTTAAATGGAAAAAGAGTAAGTTTAGTTTAGATATTAGGAAGAAATTATTTACTGTGGGGGTGGTGAGGCACTGGAGCAGGTTGCCCAGAGAAGCTGTGGACACCCCATTCCTGGAAGTGTTCAAGACCATGTTGGAAGGGGCTTTGAGCAACCTGGTCTAGTGGAAGTGTGTCCCTGACAAGGGCAGGGGACTCTGGAACAAGATAATCCTCAAGGTCCCTTCCAATCTAAAACATTTTATAATTCTATGATTTTTTTTTTATAAAATACTTGGAGAAAAAGAAAGTGAAAAGTTGTTCTTCAATGTGTAAAAAATTCAGTGTTGAGTGGGTGGGTGTTTTGTTTTTTTCCTTTTGTTATGGAATGGAAGAATTTTACAATATCTCCATTTTTACCTGGAGAATTATATAAGTTTAACATCTATTAGAAATGGAAAAAATGTAATTTCTCTTAAAATACACCAAGACCCTTTCTACGTGGTTCATGGGTTTCTATTATCATTAATACTATATATAGAATAAAGGTATAATTCATGAAGTAATATTTTTGGAAATATTCACAGAATAAGAACAACTGGTATGCAATTGTTTTTGCTCATTCAAGGAAAAGTGCCTTTCTGATTAGATTCCAAACTATGTCACATATTTGCATAATGGTGCATTACATGGCCACATTAGAGACTTGCTGAAAATAACCAGAAGGCAGTTTCTCTTACTTGCTCTAACATTTTGTTCATTAGCAGGCTTATCGTTTTAAGGCTAAGCTAGAGAGATACATGCAAATATTCACTTATTCTTAATTCACTTGCCAAACTTCCTTTTCCCATCTTGTTTAAAATCTGGCAAAGTTCTGCAGAAAAAAAAAGCGGACTTTCTTGATAGCAAACTGATCATGAGTCAGCAAAGCATCCTTGCAGCAAAAGCCAGGAGCACAGTGGGCTGCATGAGGAGGGAAGCATTGCCATCAGGTGGAAGAAGGGGATCTTTGCCCTCTGCACTGAAGGTGAAACACGTGCTGAGCCCTGGGCTCTCCAGTAAGAGAGACATGGACATACTGGAGCAGGTCAGTGAAGGACTGGTAAAAAAATCATGGAGGGTTTGGAGCAGGAGGAGGCTGGGAACCATTGGGGCTGTTGACAACTATGGCACCTTGATAAGTTAAAATAGAATTGATTTGTTTGGGCACAATGCTGGACATGCCCTCATACTGATGCTTTTATCTGTACCTCTCTGTCCTTTTTTTCACCCTTCTGATATTTCCACAAATAAGATCATATTCACTGAAGCTACAGAGACTAATCAAGTGTGGAGAAAAGTATTTTAACAGAGATGCTCCATGTCCTTTCTTGAGTATTACATCAAAAGAACAGATGATCTCTGATTCACTTCTCTGGGATTGGAAGCTGCCTTCTTCCAGCAGCTTTTTTCACATAGAATATAATATAATATACATTGTGTCTCTACCCTCATAAATTCCCTGATATTCTTCCTAGATAGGAAGAATATAGAATATAATATACTCATAGAATAGAATATAATATACATTCATAGAATATAATGTACATTTCAAATAGAATATAATATACATTGTGTCTCTACCCTCATAAATTCCCTGATATTGTCCCTAGATTTCTGAAAATCGTGTATATACTATACCAAGTACAACTCCTTTTGACTTCTGTTTAACATCATCATGCCAAATTACATAGGCTAGATACATCACATTTTCCTCTGGATGTCTTCTTGGGCCCTCCCAGAACGACAATGTATAATGACTTTCTGACTTAGGAAGGGAGCTATTTTATTTTATTTTATTTTATTTTATTTTATTTTATTTTATTCTAATATATTTCCTATTACTGAGGTGATGCTGGGATTTTGGTCTAGCCCTTAAGAGGAGATTTGGTTAATGCTGTACATCTAGATGATGGCTGAAGACTGCATGGATCTTTGGTGGTGATAAACTCCCTGCAGTTGTGCTGCAGGACCGTGTAGGGTAGACAACAAGACAAGAAGCAATGGAAACAAATTGATGCACAGGAACTTCCACCTGAACACGAGGAAGAACTTCTTTACTCTGAAGGTGACTGAGCACTGGAACAGATTGCCAAGAGAAGTTGTCTCCTTCTCTGGAGATATTCAAAAGCTGTCTTGATTCAATCCTAAGATTCTCTAAGGAACCCTTAACTGAGCAGGCAGATTGGACCAGATAACCTAACCCACGGTGTCCAGTGAAACCCACTGCTCCTGATGCCTACTGGAAATAGTTACTGATCCTTCATGAATAATTCCCAATCCTTTCCGTCCCTCAAACTTTGCCTAGAACTGCCCAGAGATTGCAAGTTGGCTTGGACCAAAACTGTGATAATACAGGAGAATAAGCTTTTTGCAAATCAATAATTTGAAATCCAGAATCACGCCCCAGTCTTGTTTTTATTGTCAGCATAGATGTTATCTCAAATAATGAGTATCAGGAACGAGATTTTTTAAAATGTTTTCAATATTCTTCTTAATGCATTAAAAAGGACTACAGACTTCTCCTGCTGCATCTTAAAGGCACTGCAGCTTTGGGAATGACTTATAACTCTTGCAAGCTTCAGATTAATTTGGTATTCAAGCTGTAAACTGAAACAGTCTCAGGTTGGTTTTTAGTTGCACTCCAGTGATGCAGATAGAACATGGATGTTGACGGTTGTTTGCAATTAAAATAGTTTTTTTATCATTTATCAAGACATATTTCATAATGGAGTATACATAAGAATGCAGAGACGTAATTCATGGTAAATTAGTTACATCTGAATAAAAGCTTCAATGTCAAAAAAAAGTAAAACAGATCTAAGTTCAAAATTAATGACTGGAGCTATTTGTAATGTAAAGGGTACTGACAGTACTTATTTCAGTTGAATTTGATTTTCCTCTAAAATTGCTCCACTGAGTTTATAGATTGACTTTCTACCAAAACCTGAAACCGTGTCCACACATCTTACTTTATAGATTTTCCTTTCAAATTGTTGTTTCTGGACAGATTTAGTTGTTGAGTGTCTGATGGACAAGTTTTTCTTCCTCTGTTTTTAGGGTTTTTTAAAGTAATTTTCATTTCCTTTTTAACATTTTGAACTACCATGAGACATACTTTGATTAAAAAAAAAAAAAAGAAGAAGAAATTAGGTATCAGACAAGACTGATTTAAATAAAAAGGAAAGGGAAAATGAGCACTTATCTTGTACACCTAACTAAACTTAATTGCTTTCTCATGTTGATTAGCAGTTTTGGAATTCAGATTAGAGAAATTTAAAAATCTCATTGTTTATATTTACAATGACAGTTTTATTTTGAAACATAAAGGACCAAATTTGCAGTTCTCTTAGCCATGGCTTCAAAACGAGTGTATCACCTGTTTAGTATTTTGATTTGATCACATGCTTATATTTTGATATTCCTAGGCTTGAAACTCTGCTCTTGGAACAGTAGTTCCAAGTTCAGCCTGTGCCTTCCTACCAATAAATTGATCCTTGTGTTGGACATTAGGAAGTTATAACTGTGATCACCTCATTACTCTGTGTTAATTTTAGCTTCTTTTCTTGCAAAGAGACATATTTTCTCTTTCTGTAGTTTGAGTAAGACTGGAGTGGAAAACTCAGGCTGCTGAGTCTCAGCATAGCTGTCCAAATACTGGACTTGAAGATGTTTTTCTTCTGCTTAGAGCTCTGACAAGCAGTCAAAACATCTACAGCAAAATCACATCCCAGACTTCTGTTGTTGCATAAAGGGGTTGAGTTCAGATAAGAGTAAGGGAATAACAGACAAGAAAAAATGATAAGAGTTCTGCAGCGTTTAATTTCCTTTCAACTTTTTTTTCTTGTCCAAACTGTTGCTAAATTTAAAATTCATTAAAATCCAACCTAGAGCAAGGGACTCATAGGTCTGCCTACATTGTATTGCTTGAGTCTTCAAAAACTGATCTGGAACAAGCACTCTAATAAAGAAGCATAATTTATATTGTCAGGGGAAGGATCAAGAATACATGTAATGAAGACAGGTCCAACCCTTGTGCAGCTCTTGTGAAAAAGAAAAAAAAAAAAGTATACCAGAGTTCTAGTCATTCTAGAATTCTTTCAAAATATTCAAAAGGGTATTTACTTTAGAAAGAGGTAGGGGGGAAATAAGGGAGACATTTCAGACTCTGTTGGTTACTGCACTCCCCCAGCGACTGTCTCTGTCACTGTGTTTAAGTTGCTGGGCTGTAGCCAGATTGGCAGAGAATGCCTAACTTGTCAAAATCCTGACTGTCTGGCTCTTCAAGATCTATGCAGCTCTAGTTGCCGGTGTTAGGAAAGGTGAATTCAAACCAAGATGGGTATAGAGGCAGGATACTGTGATACTTGTGTAAATAGGGAGACTAAGAAAAAATAGTAGAACAGGTTGAATTACTCAACCAAAGAAAAGAAGAGTGAAATAGATATGCTTATCATCTGTCAATATACTGAGGAGGACAGATAAACACCAGGGAAGGAAAAGAGCTACCTCAGGACAGTTTTGCCACTAGTACATATATATGTTTAAATAAGCCTTGAAAAGATTTAAGTGGGAAGTTCAACTGACATTCCTAATTAACAGAGTATAGTAACACAAAAACCCCTTTCACTTTGAGAATCTGGGAAAAAAATAAAGCATTTTAGAGTGGAGTTTGATCGGTTTATGAAAGGGATTATGCAATGTAGTTCCCTGCAAATCCATCTTTAGGCACTGGCAACAATAGACAGTTACTTAGCTTATGAGATTTATTTACAAGGGTTAGGGAGATCAAAATTTGTCTGCAGACCTAAGCCCTTAATGCATACTGCCTTGACTTTTGGCTTTTTATACCCTTAAATACTACAAGTTTCCTGACAAGCAGAGGCAACAAGCTAGTGCCTTAAATACCTATCACTGATTTTCTTCTCAGAGGTGTTTTGCAAGGCCTCCAGGGTGGGCCTGAATCACATCACAGCATCTCCAACATACACCCCAGGCTTTCTCTTCCCTCACTCCCATGATTTTGGCACACAGGCCAAAAATGTGTGCACAGTCTTGCTGCTGCAGACATCGGAGGGGTCTGTTGAGACCAATGGCTGCTTAAGTGTGCTCAAAAGCAGCTGTGTGCATGGGTGCATCTCTCCTCCAGCCTCCCTCTGTGTTGTCCCTGTGTGGATGAGTGACAACTCTCTACTTCTCCAGCAGAACAGGATTATCAGCCTGAGTGACACAATCATGGGATCCTGAGAGGGCCAGCTCGAGCTGTAGCTGCCAGTGTGCACACCCACAAGCAACAGTCTCATTGTGAAATTAGATCATATTAATTTGGCAAAATAGGTGGCTGTCAAAAATTGAAGATGTTCCTGTCCTCATTCCAGATCTTGTCTATTTTCCATTACTTCAACCCAGTCTCATGCTAGGTAGCAACTCAGGCATCACCTCAAGGAGTGTGACACTATCATGTCTTCATTGCATAAGATGTTTCTCCACTCAAATAGTTTGGAAGAAACTTAATTCCCTGTGAATTTCTCATTTCCTCTAGAATGAATTTAAACCTATTTTGTATTATTTTGGTTTTTAGGCAAATTTCTTAACAATACTGAAGTATTCCAATATAAAGGGCCTTGAGGGGAAGCCGTGTGAGGAGCAGCTGAGGGCACTGGGTCTGTTCAGCCTGGAGGAGACTGAGGGGAGAGCTCAGTGCAGTGACAACTTCCTTGTGAGGGGAACAGGAGGGGCAGGCACTGATCTCTGCTCTGTGCTGACAGGGACAGGAGCAAGGGAATGGCCTGAAGTTGTGTCAGGAAAGGCTTAGGTTGGATATTAATGAAAGGATTTTCACCCAGAGGGTGGTTGGGCACTGGAACTGGCTCCCAGGGAAGTGGACACAGCCCTAGCCTGAGAGAGTTCAAGAAGTGTTTGGACTGTGCCCTCAGGCACAGGGTGTGACTCTTGGGATAGTCCTGTACAGGGCCAGGAGATGGACTCTGTGTGGGTCCTGTCCAACTCAGAACATTGTCCTGTCCAATATTCTGTGATTCTGTAACATGGCAATATTTGAAATGTGCATAGAATAGTAAAGAGTGTAGTAGTAATAGAATAAAGAGTAGTTAAGAGTGCTGCTTTTTGTAGAAAAACGTGATCCTTGGTCATTAGCTCCTGGTCACATGCTGTCAGTTTATACCAGCCTGGCTGCTGGGCAGCTGTGCAGTGAGTCAAGCTGGGGTCTGAGCAGGGTTAGAAAGAACATGGGAAAATGTGAATGCACAAAACTGGTGTAGGAACAAGTGAAGGAAGGAATAATAGCTGCTTAAACAAGAATGAATTAGTTGGTAAGCTACAGCTTGAGGTGTAGCTGAACTGTTCTCTACGAAAATTATCTGGGGGCTGAGAGAGAAGTAGAACAGTAGACAGTATTCAGCAAAATCCTTATTTATGGGGAAGAGGATGTGATAGAGGTGAGTTCAGTTGGCAGCAAATGAAGCAAAAGGGTGCTGTAAAGGTTGAGTAAACAAACTGCTAAAGAAATATTAAATTATTGCTAGAAAATAGGATATATCAGTATATACAATATTGATGATACAGGTAAATTATTATCCATCTAGAAAATGGAATGAAAAAGTAGCAACTGAACGATGCCTTGAGGATTCCAGATACAGCTACTGGGAGTAGAATTTGGGTAGTACCTCGTGTATGGATAATTGGCCTCAATGCATTTCACAGAGAAGTACATTTACTGTTCATCATATAACCAATGTCTCTGGCATTCAATTTTATATATTTCTTCATCTGTCTGAGAATTATTTACAAAGTACAGGCTGGTATTTCATGCAGAAACTGAAGATGACAGGAATTTTCAGTACCAGGCTTGGCATAAGCAAGATACAATGTTTCTTACTTATTTAGGGAGCCAGGGAACAGTTATCAGATTCACTGTCCGTTAAAAATAACAATTCTGTGAATATTACTTAAAATCATATTTTATAAAACAGTCACTTCTCTTGGGTAAACAATTTTGTGAGACTAACTGCATGTAATTCACCAGTAGATACATAATTATAACTATACATCCCACGATGACTTCATGTGTGGTAAATGTCATGCAGGAAATGAACAAAGAAATAGAATTATATTAGAAATGAAGTGTAACTACAGTGTCTTAAAAATACTTCCTCAAATCATGACTCTCTGGTCCATACATTACAGGAGTTTGACAGTCCAGGTTATAACTTGGGAAATTATTTCTATGCCTCTGTTTTATGTAAATTACATCCTCTCCTGGGCTCAGCAGTTTTGGCACATTTTATCACCCTGAGTAGGTTGGAGTTTGTTAGTTTTGCCTGCTTAAACTAAGGCTGGAGGTTTTTATGAGTACTCCAGTAGTACATTAGGCTTTTTTTTCCCCCTGCTTATTTTAAAATGACTTTTCATAACAGAGTAGTGAAATAGGTCTCTTGTAACTGCAAGGGCTCCTCTGAACTAGAATACCTTATCAAATAGTTTCTGAAAATCTGATCTATTCTCAAGAGCAAAGAAGCATCATGAACAGCATCCTATCTAACCACTTAGTTGTTTAAAGTATTTAGAGGCATTAACCAGTAGGTGGACAGGATTTTAATCCATACCACACATTTCAGCTTTGAACTGTGTAGAATGCTTTAAATAGATACATCTTAAGGTAATCAGCACTTCAGACAGGAAACACTTTAAGCTAGGCAGCCAGGTTCTAGAGGGTTGTCCATTTAGCTTGTGGGGTTACATTTTTGGAAGTGGTTTTTAGCCTAGGGATAATAGCAAAAGCCTGAGAAAACACAAGTTAGAAGTTAAAATACACACCATTTTCATTGAAGAATCCAGTCTACCCCAGTAGTGTGGCTTATATTCAGGTGCATCTTATCTATGGACAAATCCCAGCGAAATGCCAGCCCAGAAGGCTGGGGAGGGCGCCTGGGGCTGCCTTTAAAGGCTTCAGCTGGTCTATGAAAACTGTTGCAACTTGAGCGCTTGACACCAAACCCAGCTGGCAGCGATTCTGTTACTAATTTGTTACTTTGTTACACATGGATCCTTGCTTTTTTTTTTTTTTAAAAAAAAGTGCAGCTTATATTCAGGTGCGGCTTATTTATGGACAAATCCCATGGTCTACCCGGCTACTGGGAAGTGCGGCTTATAATCGTGAAATTACTGTACTTGAAAAGTTTTAAGTTATTGATTTCCAAGTCCTTCTTAAGCAATCTTCCCAGAGAGAAGCTGTTTTGGAGCTGTACTGCAGCAGACATTGCAGCACTAAGAGCTCTTAATAAAAATGCAATAGAGTGAGGGATGTGCTGTCCCAAGGTGGAACACAGTTTACATACCATTCCACTAAATCTGGATAGGAATGAACTTTGACACCTTTGTAGAAGTGCAAGAACTACCTGAAAATGTGGCAACATCTCCAGCAGTAAATAAAGCAGGCCAAGGGCTGGTCTCTGTCTGGGGGCCACCTGGCACAGCCTATCTCAGGAGTGAGTTTCTTACATGCCAAAACAAAGAGGCAATGTCCATACCACCTTCAGGATGTGGTCACCTGCTCACTGTAAACCTAAGAAACCACACAGAAGAAATGCCACTTAGCCTAGGACAGAGCCATAGAGCATTATAGCATGCCAGCACACTGACAGATCCTCTGGCCCTTATGGTTTATCAGTACAGACTTAACCAAAGGCTACAGAGCAGCAGATGCCTAGAAACCATAGAATTACAGACAGCAAAGAGGGCATCTGAAGCAGTAGATATATTTACAGTAATTTCACGATTATAAGCCACACCTGAATATAAGCCACACCTTTTATTTTTTTTTTTGTAAACAAGGATCCATGTGTAACAAAGTAACAAATTAGCAACAGAATCGCTGCCAGCTGGGTTTGGTGCCAGGTGCTCAAGTTGCAACAGTTTTCATAGACCAGTGAAGCCTTTAAAGGCAGCCCCAGGCACCCTCCCTGGCTGGCTCTCACTTCCAGGTTGGCATTTCACTGGGATTTGTCCATAGATAAGCTGCACCTGAATATAAGCCGCACTACTGGGGTAGGTTGGATTCTTCAGTGAGAAAGGTGCGGCTTATAATTGTGAAATTACTGTAGCTTTGGGTTGGATACGACTTTTCCTCACTGAGGTTCATAGGGTTAGGCACAGGGTTAAGATTTAGAAAAAAAATGCAGGCTTCAAATCTTAGATGGTGTTCAAGAAACCTTGGAAAAGTAAGTAGGCTCCAAGTGTCCAAGGACATATTTTCCTTTTTAATGGGAAAGATTGATTTTGTGAAGTGTTAATGACATTTAAAGTGAGAGATGACTGCTGCATTTTCTTTCTTGGCTCCTGCTGTATATCTGCAGAGATATACGGTATATAATTGTCAAATACCTTCTAAAAGCAAGGTGATAAACAAATATATGTGAATCACCAGCCCACAAGCAATCTATCAACAGGATAGTGATGTACTGGATCATTTTTCAAATCCTAGTGTATTTTACAGGCATCAAATGATCATGACAGCTTAAGGGTAAAAAAAGGTTTGTCCAAGGCTGTGGTCAATTTAAAATGTGTCTTTTCCTTCAAAGGTTGTCTTTTCAATTTTAATTTTACATCCCTATTATAATATTACTGTGCATTAATGTAAATTATTATATAGTCTGTATGGAAAGGAAAGACCTTTATAAATGGAATCTTGAAAACTATTTAAAAAAATGTAGCTTAGTGGAAGTGAGCTAGAGGTGATGGTTTGCTCATATGATGTTCCTAAAGAATTTGATTGGACTTTGGATTAGATTATGAATATTCTGCATAGAATACTTAAGAGCAAATCTAAGAAATGGTAAACAACTTATTTTTACAATAGCCAACATTAATTTGTATTTACAGTTCCATAGATCCTACTGAACTGCATTACAAAGTTGTTACCATGGCAGAGTTCAAAGGCAGATATTTTGGGAAAGGCAAAAGCACTCTGTGGTCACAGAATAAGAAATAAATCTCCAGTGTCTTTTATTTAAAAAAAAAAAAAAAGAGAGAAATCAGAACACCTGAAGATTTTGTGTGTTTACCTACAATTTATTATGCTTAAAACTTTGCTGGTCAAAATTAAATCTGAAAGGGACATGAATTTCTGTTACAGATCAAATGTTGAACTTGTCATGATGCTCAAGTGGGTGCTTGTGCCTTGTGCCAGAATGAGCTCCAGACTGGTGTATTTGACCACCCAAAGAAAAGTTGTGTCTGAAATATGGTCATTCAGACTTCTTTGCACTGCCCCAGAGATAAATTCTATTGCTTTCACTGAATACTGCCTTATAAGAAAAGTTCAGATGTCGTCTAGTGCTGAATACCTTCGCGGTTCTAATATACAGCTAATAAAAATCATGTTCATCAATGAATTTCATATAGCTTCCAAAAAAGAGCCTGTTCTGTTATCTGGATCAATTCTAAATGTCATTGATGGGTAGAAATAAATATCCCAGCATATTCACCTCCTCATGAGCATGAGCTATGAGTTGTTTATTGAACAAGCTTCTTTGTGTTGCTGCACTTCAGCTATTGAGAAGGACAACACTACTCAAATTGGCATAGCATCTGTTGGGTTGTGCAAAACCCTACATACTTTTATTTTTGTCGTAGAGCTGCCAGAAAAATGTTGCTTTTATTTGCATATAAAAACCTGACAAGTGTGGCTTCAGGAAGTGGTCATGTTTTTAGTGTTGATTTGTATTCTTCTGCCTGTGTGAACTGTTTGAGCCTGAACAGGTTATTGAAGACATCTAAATTAAAAAATACTTATCATATATATAGATATACATCACAAAAAACATGAAGGCTGAGATTGTTTTCTAGGATAAAACACTACATTCTGTTTTGCCTAAGATGGAAGCTGGCACATTTTTGGTACCTTTTCTACAGAACCTTCTGGCAACACTGCATTCAGAGTCATCCAAAGAGTGAGAGTGAGACCACCTCTGCAAGCAGAGGGAAAATTCCTGGGATATTTTAGCAGCACATACCTATTTGATGTGTTTGGCCTGCTCACCAGCTGTCCAGCACACAAGAGTGCAAGGCAGGTGGTGCATTTTAACTTATATATTGGACTGAGCAGCTACAGCACATTCTGAAATTTGACTTCATCACAAACCTTTAATAACTAACAGGTACTTCAAATGTCTTGAGTGTGGAAAGAAACAGTTTATTTTTAGAATATTTTATTTCCTTTTGCTTACTGCACTTTTAAGGCAATTGTAAGTATCTAGTGAATAAAATGAGACTGTTTAAGCAATATTTTATTTCAAATTTATCTCTAAAATAAATAATTCAATCCAGTACGATAAGTTTGGGTTGTTTCCAATAGATAATTTGGAAAGATACAGTAAGATTTTAAAGTAATTACACAATTATAAGCCTCACCTTTTTCATTGAAGAATCCAGCCTACCCCAGTAGTGCTGCTAATCATCAGGTGCGGCTTATCTATGGACAAATCCCAGCGAAATGCAAACCCAAAAGTGAGAGCCGGCCGGGGAGGGCGCCTGAGGCTGCCTTTAAAGGCTTTGCTGGTCTATGAAAACTGTTTGCAACTTGAGCACCTGACAGCAAACCCTGCATTGGCGTGATTCTGTTTCTAATTTGTTACTTTGTCATTCATGGATCCTTGCTTAGAAAAAAAAGAAAAAAAAAATGCGACTTATATTCAGGTGCGGCTTATATATGGACAAATCCTATGGTCTGCCTGGCTACCCGGATGTGCGGCTTATAATCAGGTGTGGCTTATAATTGTGAAATTACTGTAGCAGTTTCCAGCTATCAAAAATTACTGATTTATAAAATGTTATCTTTACATTTTGCGAGGTATAATTATGGAATTATTATCAATGTTACAGAATTACAGATTTTTTAATATATATTATTTTAAGATCAATAATATGAAAGAGTGCAGAACATCTATTTGTTTTCCAAAGCACTAAAGAATTTGAAAAACTGTCATTGGAAGGCAGAATACAAGCTTTGCTTCATACACATCTTTATTTCTTTATGAATGAAAGCAATTCTCAAATTTACTTTTAGGAGAAAGTTACTAGTAACAGTTTCTTACGTACATTATTCAAAATAGTTATTCCTAACAGGTAAGCAAGTTCATTATTTAGAAACATATATAACATGCATTTCATTTGGTACAGGGACTGGTGGCACTCCAGTATTCCAGCATGGAAGGTGATTCCTTTCTGAATTGTTATAGACTGAGTTTTACAGATGGCTTCCTCTCCAAAAACTGTTGAAGGGACATGAAGTCCCTCAGTCATCCTGAGTCACTTGTTAGTCAGGCCAGTAATCTCCCTTTCCCTCAGTGCTAAGGCTTATCAAGGGACACAAGAATGCTCCAAGTGTTAATCTACAAGTCTGATTCGCTCAGTCTATATTTGCTTTGTCTTGGTGTGGTTTTACCCTGTTGAATCGCCTCACTCTCTTGATGTCACAGGAATCACTCCAGATTATGCCAGTAAATATAAAAAACATGTTCAGTCGGTGTCTTCTCACAGTGAACATGTTGTGAAACTAGGATTAATCCGATAGAACCCTCTTTCCATTTACAAGAATGGTCTGGTTATTACTGTGTCTTTTCCATACATGTCTATGTGTGACATGTAACAGTAAGTGTTGTAGTTAATTTTTCTATCAATTTTCTATCTATTTTCTTAATCACGCTTCTTTTCCATTTTTCCATTATTCTTATAACACTTGAAACTAGTAACCTGTAAATATTGTTACCATCTCTTTAATTTTTCTTGTACAATATTAATACCTCTTGTATCACTGAGATTTGTCTGATGTTTTAAGATTCATTATAAATTAACATCAGAAGTCTTTTCAGATTACTGGATGGTCCAACACTTTCAGGGATTCAGGGGTAGTTCTTTAATGTTGATTGTCAGATGTTTCTCTCTGTTCTCAACAGAAAATATTCTATCATTCCCAGACTGAGAGGAATTTAATGCAGGGGTCTGGGTCACCACTAAAAACCTGAACAGGCATCAAAATTAGGCATAAAGATTGAATCTGTCTTTGAAGCTGATTGTAGCAGGTTCTGCTTTGGATGCAGCAAGATTTGCTTCCACCAGCCTCTTGGACTGAATGGGCGAAGACTGTCCAGGAGCCTGAGAGGTGCTTTTTTCCAAAAGTGTTCAATACAAGAGGATGCCACCCAACATTCTTTCTCTTCTGTATGTCTCTTAGAGCCAGATGTCTGCTGTTCTCTAGGAGTCTCAGTCTGTTTTCTATAGTCAGGTTCATTTTTCTGTCCCTGGAACATCTGAATAACAGTTGCATGGAGAAAAAGCAAGAGGAAGTAGCAGTATAAATACATTTCAGAGTTATGACTTAATAGACCTAATAAAGACCTAATGGGATGATTCATCTAGCAGGAACATTAATATAAGCAGCGGAATTTATTCGGGGCATGTAGACAGAGAAAAGGATGTAGGTGTTTCCTTATATGTTAATGTACACGCAGGCATCTCTTGCTCTGATGTTAATAATAAAGAGGCTAAAAAGCTGTCTCATAATTTCTGAGTGCAATTTAAAGGACAAAAAATATTGCTTTCCTGATGGGAGGCAATAGTTGGACAACTATCAAGGAAATCACATGATGAGTCCTCTGTAAGAAGAATTGTCCAAACTACGGCACTCATAATTTGATTTCAAAAATCTGCATATTGGGGAAGGGACACAGCTGCCCTCAGGCATTTGGCTGATTTTTGAAAAGTTTTAGTGGAAATTTTCTATGTAGAAGTTGGAAAATTCAAAGAGAGATGGCATTTTCCAAATGTGATCCTCCTAATTTGGTAGAACCTAAAGGAAAAAGTAACAGTTAAAAACAACTCGGCACTTCTTGAGCAACGATGAAGCAGCAGAATTCATGACAAACAGGAAGAGATGTAATGTGCTTCAGCAGAGCAGATCATAGGAATTGAGAGAACCAGTGAGATCCTGTGGGAGACAATTCTGAGAGAGAGTTAAGTGCAGTAGGCAGATCTTTAAAGGAACTATGCTAAATGCAAGTTTATGCAAAACTATGCAAAAGAAAACTATGCAGAATTGCAAGTTATGACAGTGCGGAGGAAGGGAAGGAGCTGTAGATCACTCACCAAGGAAAAGAATTTAAAGAAAGATGAATGGATGAACATGTGAGACCAAGGAGAGAAAATTAAAAGCAGAGAGTGAAACCATGTGGTGCATAGGTGATGCATGCTTCTCAGCATGCTGATGCACTAACAGGCAGAGGAAGCTAAAGAAAGACTTAGCCCACTTCTCTGGACTTAGCCCACTTCTCTGCAGAGTGAAGGACGTTTGCAAACAATGCCTGGAAAGCTGATAGATTCAGCTCCTTTGTTTCACTCAAAAGGTCAGTTGTAAGCAGATGGTATAATGACAAAAAGGGTGAGAACTTAAAAGGAGAAAGAAAACACTTGAAGTTATGCAAGCAAATGAGCTATTTTGTGATCAGCTAGTCCAAAATGTTACTCTCAAAATCCAGAGGAGAGAAGGTGCCTATCTCTAAAAAGAAATAGGAAAGTGAGGTTAAAATTAAAACACATAAAGTTAATTTCAATTCCTGTAGAAATAGCAGAAAAAATAACGTACTGGTTATGAACATTTAGAAAATAGTATATAAAGAGAAAGGACTGGTTAATAAAATCCAAGTCAAGCCAAAATAAACTTAATCTGTCATAGGGTAATGTTTCACGTGGCTTCACAAAAACATTGGATACCATATCTTGATTTTAGTGAGTCTCTGGACACTGTCTCCTAGAACACTCTTGTAAGTGAGCTGGGAACATATGGTCTGGATGAAAAGGCTGCAGAGGAAAGAAATCAAGCTACAGCAATATATTGAGTGGGTTTTTTCAGGAATAATCTGTGCTTGTTCCAGAATTAGTTGATATTTTCTTCAATGACTTGGCTGATGGAAAAGTGTGGATGCCTTATATATTTGCAAATGATACCTAGTTAGGAGGAAATGCAGGTAGCAGATTAAAATTCAAAACACTCAGGACAATTTAGAGAAGAGATGTGAGGCAAACCAGGAGGCAATTCAATAGGAAAAAGTCTGTGATCTGTACTTGGACGCAATAGCTATCTATCCAAGCACTGGACAAGACTCCTCATGTGGTTATGTGGTTTTTTTCAGAAAAGGAGTGAAGAGCTCATCGAAAATAATGAGATGAGCATGAGCTGGTAAAACATGCATCTCTATAAAGCCACTTGCATCTGCATTGTGCTGGTAATCTTGGAAGAACAGAAATCAGTTTTCCTGGGCTCTGTGCCTGCCCTGGTTTGACCCCACCTCCCTTGCAGTTTGGTGCTGGGCACTGGTGAGATCCTGTGATGCCTCAGACTGCCAATATTCTCATGAGCAACCTGTGCACTATCTCCTTTTGTTTCTCGTCTAATAAGTCCTGAACTTTTTAAATTTAGAACTCTCAGTTCTTTGGAAAACATGCTGTTCCAATACGTATGCAGTAGATTGGTCCTGCCTAGGAGTGGTAACATCCTGTAATTGTCCTACTGAGTAGCAATGTCACTAATGTGTATTAGAAAGAAGCCTGAGAACTGGATTCAGATTTGCTGGAAAGCAAATGGCCTTTTTTAAAAAGTGTATAATTTCATTAGTAGAACTACAGTAATTTCACAATTATAAGCCGCACCCTTTTCATTGAAGAATCCAGCCTACCCCAGTAGTGCAGCTTATATTCAGGTGCGGCTTATCTATGGACAAATCCCAGCGAAATGCCAACCCGGAAATGAAAGCCAGCCTGGGAGGGCACCTGGGGCTGCCTTTAAAGGCTGGTCTATGAAAACTGTTGCAACTTGAGCACCTGACACCAATTTGTGTCTGTTACTAATTTGTTACTTTGTTACACATGGATCCTCGCTAAAAAAAAAAAAAAAAATGTGTGGCTTATATTCAGGTGCGGCTTATATATGGACAAATACCATGGTCTACCCAGCTACTGGGAGGTGCGGCTTAAAATCAGGTGTAGCTTATAATTGTGAAATTACTGTACTTAAAACTTTTCATAAGTAGTTTATTTTTTTTTTCTGTTTAAGGTTTGTCCTTGAGTACTTTACCATCACCTTCCAAGAGCTATATTCATTATACAGACCTGCCCATTAAATAGTTTCTAGACTCAGATTTTGGTTCAAAGTCCATTTCCAGACTTTCCAATCCCCAAAATGCCACCATGGGTGAATGTTATTTTCAGAGGAGTGTGAGACAATTAAAAATAGTGTCACAGTGCAATTCAGTAACAGATAGCTGAGCTGCCACTGAGGCAGACAGCTCCAAACTCCAGCAAAGCCTTCCACTCTGAAAATATGAGAAATTTTGAACTATGCTGCCACTGCCATTCCCCATCTGCATCATATTAACAGAAGTGAAATAAGCTTTCAGGGTATTGCTGATATCTGGAGTGTTATTGTTCCACACCAGGTTGGAGCATGTTTTGTTTGTGAGCTATAATGTACAACAAATGTTTTCAAGAGAGTTTTGAAGGTATTTATGACTTACACTGGAATAATTTTGGTTTTCTTTTCTTTCTCTCAAAAAGATGGTTGAGTTGCAGCACAGCTAAACAAGTTCATCTCTAAAGGGGAAATATGAAAGTGCTATAATGGGAGACAGCACTTCTGCTATGTGACCAAGTCACTGTATAATGCATTACCTTATCCACCCCCAACCTTAAAAGTCAGAAATGGATTTAGCTTCTAAGTTCTAACAGAATTGGACCTTAAAAATGCATTTAACATTAATAAATCACACTATATCCTCAATTTCAAGTCCTCGAGACAATGTGACGTCTTCGGGAAAAAACATATATTTGATAAGAAAATGGAAAAATATAATTTCTAGCAGACTACTCCTCTAAATGTGTCTTATTATTATCATTTTAAATCTGGAAGCATTTGGAAGTTGCTTAAGAGGTTGGGATGTTAAATTAATCAGAGATGACAGATTGGTGGGCAGATGAGAACGAGTGATATCATGAATTGGTGTCATGTGACCCTGAAATTTAAGGTACTGTCAAATTGTGCTGTTAGTATATCTAAAAGACATTTATAAACCAGAATTTCCAAAGAAAGCAGGTGTTTTTATACAATTTTCTTCCTGATCTTGATGTTTTCTCTTAGAAGGAGATCATAAACAATCAGTAACTTTATTAAAGGCTTTGAGGAAATCTATACATTTTTCACAACCATGAAAATCTATTTATTGCTTCAGCAGGTGTTCAAAAGCAGCACATCCACCAAAACCTTCATGACCTCCAAAAGTCTGCATCCTGCCAGGTTGGTCCTCTGAGATGAAGTCCACATAATGAACCTGCCACTGAGGGCCAGCATAGAGATTTGTGCAATGGGATTGAGTCTTCCACTTTCTCTTTTTTTTATTTCTTTTTTCCCCAATGTGTTTCTGTACATTCTTCAGATTAAAAGAATAGCTAATAAATGGCTATGGTTTATGGGACTAAACTAACTTGCTGAAGGAAAAAAGCTACACTGAGATATTTTTACATTTTGAAACAGGTTGCAATAAGAATATGCTAGATAAACATGAATAAGAACTTGAGTTACACATTTTATTAAATAGGCAAGCATAATTGCTTTGTTCTCTGGTTTAGGAGGACAGATGGAATGTAAAACAGGTCAGGTGAAGAAGGCTCAAACACAAATTTGTAACAATATTTTAAAAATCAGATTCTAACCTGTAAGTTTGAGCCATGCAATATAAATAAATGATAGCTGTGTGGCACATTTGAGCTAGATATTGGATATAAAATAGCAATCAAATGTCTGGAGAGCAGCTGCTTGCCTATCTATAAGACATCTGGCTCTTTTCCTTAGTTCAGGAAGAACTTGCTGCCATAGCCAACTGTTGTGTTTCAGAGACCTGTTTTATTTTCCAGCATAAAATCTAAGTGCAATATGACACAAAGCAATTTTTCCTTTTAAATTGCTTAGAATGTTAGGCTCCTTCTGTGTGGATTTATACTGCATAAACCTCTGCTTATTTTGCCACCCTTTCCTGCTGCCCTTCCTATATACCCCAATCTGCTAGTCAGGCATGATCATTACAGCTGCCATTAGCTCCCTGTCTTTAAAAAGCCTGCTACTTTGCCTTAATGATGTTTTTATTTAACACAGGCGGGGGAAAGATCATGTTAAATGTTGCTTTATGAGACAAATACAGCTTCCTGGATGCTGTGGAGTCAGGAGGCTGCAGCTATTCTTGCATGCACTGCACTGTCAGTGCTGTCTCCTGGTGTTCCTTATAGCCTCGAGCTATAGGGCAGTTTCCTTTATATCTTTGCTGATTTCTCTCCCTCCAGAGGAATGCTGAAGTGTCTAAACAGACAGCACAGAGGTATTCTTTCTCTGAGAGACACACTGTACAACAAAACTATAGTTTAAAAGCTAAAATCTTTATTTTTCAAGGAACATAGAAAATTTGATATACTTTTTAATATGAGGTAAATTGAATCAATTTCTGTCTCTTTGAAAACCACTGAGCTAGATGAAAAGCCAAAAAGCCTTCCACTTCTGTCTTCTACTTTCCTTTTCCTGTTTTGAAATGTTTCCTGAA
Organism: Sialia sialis; assembly: GCA_009812075.1. Classification (NCBI taxonomy): domain Eukaryota; kingdom Metazoa; phylum Chordata; class Aves; order Passeriformes; family Turdidae; genus Sialia; species Sialia sialis. Next base: position 70,750,788 of record VRYO01002297.1, on the reverse strand, counting down.
GCACCCACTGATAGAAAATGAAGCTGAATCTAAAGATCCCTCTGTGCACCTTGTTCATTCCAGGGTGTCTGGAATATATATAGGAATATACAGGTAAATAGGTAAACTTTTCTTGTGAATTTTCAGGAGCTATCTGAGGTGTAATCTGGCATTCTATTTGTCCATGTAGAAATCAAAACAGTG
>VRYO01002297.1:70725127-70742398 GCA_009812075.1 Sialia sialis | reverse complement strand
GCTTATAATTGTGAAATTATTGTAGTTTGATCAATTCTGCAGCAAGAACCACCCAGAGAGTCTTTGGGATGGCCAGATGCTTCACACAGGATACTAATCTGTACACTGAAGATGTGTGCAGACTAAGAAAATCGTTAATACAAATGGCTCAGTATTTTAGGCTTCAGTTTGCCTCTTGATGCTCTCAAACTACTCTTAGTTTCATCATGTCTTATCCAAAATACATCTTGGTCCTACAGCCACTGTCAGAAGTGAGTGGGTTTTTTCATATGGCTTTAGAAAAACATTTTTTCTTAAAAATATGTTTTTAAATCCCAAATTTTACTACTGTGTACAGTCTTTAACTTCTATTGAGTTTGGTAATTGTATGTAGGAAACTGTGGTGCGATCTGTCTATGACAATAAAGCCCAGGCCTGTGCTTAACAGTATGTACTGCTCCTTATCCTAACTTCTGTGTGATAGAAGTGATCTGTCCATTTGAATATGAACATTTGGTTCAGAAAGTATTTTAGTTTTAGTAGTATTTATAAGTCAAACCAGGAAATCGGAAAACAGATCTCAACACTTCCTTTTCTTTAACGACAAGGTTATCTTGTTCAAAAATTGGTTGCCTGTCCACTTGCACTGTTTCACTTGCACCTGAGTCAGAAGGAATCAATTTTCATATTCTGTTACTTCTGGTTTCTCAAACCTATTTAAATTCAGCTATTTCCTTCTTAGCTTTGATATGGATTTATGCCATCTTCATTGTGCCAAAATTTGGAGGAGAATAATTTTTTTCTTACCAATTTGGTTGATACATATTTGAAGTGAGCATTTTGACAATTCCACAGTGAAACACCTGTTTTATATTAAAATGGCTTTTGAAATTCTGAAGTTCTTCAAAATATGCAAATATACTGTTATGTGCTCTTTCCCATATCCACCTACTTGGGGCATACTCAGTGTGTCATTTCACGACAGCACATTAGCATAATTAACTGTGTAATCTGAATGCCAAATGTATATCACACACTGAATCACAGGATGGTGAGGTTGGAAAGACCCCTGCAAGTCACCTTGGTCCAACATCCCTGCTCAAGCAGGGTCCCCCAGAATACCTTACTCAGAATTTTGTCCAGAGAGTTTTTGAATATTTCCAGAGAAGGAGACCCCATAACTTCTCTGAGCAACCTGCTCCAGTGCTCAGTGACATACACAGTAAAGTTCTTCCTCATGTTTGGGTGGAACTTCCCATGTTCCAGTTTCTGCCCATACATAGTCCCTTACTCTTATTGCTGGAACTACTGAGAGGAGACTGGCTACATCCTCTTGGCACCCTCCCTTCAAATACTCACATACATTGATAAGATCCCCTCTCAGTCTTCTCCTCTTCAGGCTAAAAAAATAAGGAATGCTTCATGAACTTGCATATCATATCATATTATATCATTAATGTTGCTTTTTCTCTTCTCCTGATTTATTGTGGCCTTGTCCTGGAAAAATAATATGGTTACAGTCTCCACATAACCACCATTTTGGTTGAGAAGTCCCAGCTGGATCCTCCCTACCCTTTTCATTTTTTTCTGTCACATGACAGTAGATGTGGTTGGTAAACTGCTGATTAAAATGATCTTTACTTATATAGTGAATGAATCACTACCTCTATTTAATGTAGAGAACTGCCATTAAAGAATATTAACTATACAATACACCTAGGCAGAATTTCAGAAGATAATGTACATCCTGCCAGTTTGGAAAAGAAAATACAATATTTCTGTTTCCACTGTTTAACTAACCTATAGCTACTTAGCAGCTTTGCATGGTACAAATCAGACAAGAGCAGATACACAGAAGAGCTTTATCTGTAGCTGCCTTTTAAATGTAATCCCAGACAAAGGGGGTGAAATTTACCCGTCAAATTTATATTTAGCATCATTTTAAGACATCCTTCCTACTTCCTTGTTCCTGAAAAACAGAAGACACACACAGGTCCTGTATTAATCTGGTAAATTATGTGCAGGTGTCTCAGATATTCCAGGATGTCTAAAAGGTATTAAAGGCCTACGAATTAAACTCCAAGTGCTCCTTGTACTCTTGGTATTATACTACAACATAATTAAGTTTTAGTTGAAAGTTAAGTTAAAATAACATTATTGACTGTATTTTCATTCTTGTCTCCATTTTCACATACAGTAATTTCACGATTATAAGCCACACCTTTTTCATTGAAGAATCCAGCCTACCCCAGTAGTGCGGCTAATCATCAGGTGCGGCTTATAATTGTGAAATTACTGTATTTTGTTATCTTTAACTTCTTGAGATACAATAATCAGGGAAGAAATTGATGTGTATCCTGCTGAGGCAGAAGAGACTGGTATGTAAAACCCACAAAGCCAGAGCAGAATACTGGAGCACTTTGAGCAGACCATGCATGTCTAGCCTTCTGCAGTAGTCATTCATGAACTTTGCTTTGTTCAACAAACTTCAAACACCAGGATATGTTCGAAAAACCTATTCCAAAGTTTTTCAGGAAGACTTAAACATTTTTAATCAAACCCTTTTGTATTTCCTTCCTTGAGCTCCTTGTCTTTTTTCCCAGGCAGGTAATTGAGGGCATAAGACCTTACTTGTTCATGGTGTACCCAGTCTATTTGGACTCACTTTCTGTACAAAATGACATTGATACCAAGCAGTGAAATCTTAACCATAACCTCCAAGACTTCTGTCCACATATCCAGATAAGCAAGTAGTTAACTTTCTTGGTGTGCCCAGAGTGCATCAGTGTTTGGAGGAACAGGTTATCATCAGCTGCTCAGAATGTCTTTAACTGGCTATCACTGCTGAGCAGCTTCCTGTGGTTCTTGAGGAAGAATGAAATGAGGCATCTAATTGAATTATCCACTCTTCCTTCAGAGCACCACAAATTAACCAGGAAAGGCCAATGTCAAATCATCTGGGGAACTTAGCATAACACCAAGAGTAAAAAAATTTATCTGACCCAAAGTAATCACTGAGAAGTGTGCTGAATGAAGAATATGTTACCTTAAATCAATTTCAACACTCCTTTCTGTGGACACGATTTCAGGTGCTAGTACTGAGTGCATCTAGTCCAAAAATAATGATTTTCAAATTAATTTCAGTTATTTGTTTTTGAGGTTTTGCACAAAATGCCAGGAAAAGCGCACTTTCCTGCAGGATTTTTTAGTTGCATCTGAAGTGTGGATAAGCTTTGCTGCATGCAAGTCCTGCATATAAATTAACAATCATATTTAAAAGCAGTGGAGTGAGAGAGGACCTTTTAAAAAGGTGCATTTATTTTGTCAGCAAAATATTATCTCAGATGTCAATAAATTCATAATTTTTACTATAAAATTTATCTATGATCTATTTTTCTCATACTTTTTGTGGAAGCAAGTTGAAATAACAATTTTTCTATACAGCCAAGATGGATGCATTTTAAAAAGAAACAAGGCTATAAGCACTAATCTTTCACCAAAAGCTTGTTTCTGTTTTATTGACTTTTTTGCCCTCCCAGATAATAAAAGAAGAAAGAAGAGTGATGGAAACTCACAAGCAGAAATGCATTTGGGATTGTTCAGGAGAACAAACTCGCAGCTGTGGTTTCACTGTCGGATAATTTGGCACACGCTGTCAATCCGGTCAAAGAATGTGGAGCAATCCTGAGCTTGGTGATGGCTTGTTCAGAGCACCCTCACCCAAAGCCTGCACATCTGCAGTTAGCATTGTGTCTTCTGGCAGCACCTCACTCACCTGTGTGCCACATGGACAAGGTTGTGACAGCCCAGCTATCAGAGTGGCGGGGAAGTGTGAAAGTGCGGCTGGAACATGGGCTTGATACACTGGACAGAAGGATTGTTTGCAGTTCCTCTCTTCTTCTTTGCAGTTCCTCTCTCCTTCATGAGAGTCAGGAGAAAAAAACAGGCAGAGAGTGCAGGCAGCCTGAGTTAGTACAGACCGAGGAACAAATGAAAGACATGAATTTGCCTGTCAGCACACGCATGGTTTGGGCAGGCAATTCAGCCTTCCTGAACATCACCCTGCTAAGCACATAGCAAATCAAAAACATGCCACAGGATGTGGCATGCAGTAATTGCAAAAGAGTGAATAAAGGGGGCACATTTATATTTCTTTTATGTTGTACAGTTTCTTCGCTTCTATATTGCACAATCGTCTATTTTCCAAGATGTCCCTTTCTATGGGAATCTTATTTTCAGTTCATATATAAGCACTACATGAGCAAGCAGTAGGCACAGTTAAACATGTAAATCTATTTAAATTTGAATAACATTGTAGAACATCAAAGGAAATATTTCATGAGTAAAGTTTGTCATGGTTTAAAATAGGAAAAGCTTTCTACATTAAGATTTCCAGTTTGATTGTTCTGCTTTCAGTCATTAGAATACATACGAGTTTTTCAACTTGTAGAGAAGTCTTAAAATTAATATTTTATGAAAGTAAAATTATTTTGCTGCACTTTGCATCCTTTTCTTCTTATCCAAGAGCCTTCTGACAGCCACCTAATACCAGCTAGATTTTCAAGTGTCCCTTCTCCTTATTGCAGATAATTGGAAGCATCTGCTCCATTGTTAAAATGTGCACTCCTGTGCTTACAGCTGAAAACTGTGATCTCAGCATATCCAAACATCTCTTCATCTTCCCAGCTTCAATATAATTTTCCAGTTCTGATCATGTCCTGGAGTAAGGAGTTGGTTATTCTAAATAGTTATTCCTTGATTTATGTCAATTTGAAGAAATTGCAGAACTGCTGTAATTTTCAAGTCAATTGTTCCTCCTCACACCACCTGTGAACTAAAAAGGATGTGCTATCTAAAAGATATTCAGTGCCTGATGCTCAGTTGTTGGTTCCTTGGCCATCCTTGAAATTTTTTAAGTGCTGCATCTTGGCTGAAACACCATCAGCAGTTCTGTGGTACAGAAGCAGCCTAGTTTTGGAAACTATCAGTGTGGGCATGCTGTTCTCTTCAGTTTGTGAGGATCCTCTCAGGCTGACTGCCCTACATACAACCCAAGAAAAAGAGATTCTCACATATTGAAAGGACCTGCCATGTTTATCTCTGGTACAGTAATTTCACAATTATAAGCTACACCTTTTTCATTGAAGAATACAGCCTACCCTAGTAGTGCGGCTAATCATCAGGTGCAGCTTATTTATGGACAAATCCCAGTGAAATGCCCACCTGGAAGTGAGAGCTGGCTGAGGAGGGCACCTGGGGCTGCATTTAAAGGCTTTGCTGGTCTATGAAAACTGTTTGCAACTTGAGCACCTGACACCAAACCCAGCTGGCAGTAATTCTGTTACTAATTTGTTACTTTGTTGCACATGGATCCTCGCATTTAAAAAAAAAAAAAAAAAAAAAAAGGTGCGGCTTATATTCAGGTGCAGCTTATATATGAACAGATCCCATGCTCTACCTGGCTACCCGGATGTGCAGCTTATGATCAGGTGCGGCTTATAATTGTGGAATTACTGTACTTGCTTTTTCAGCTCTTGCTGGTTACAAGGACCAAGAGCCTGACTACAGAGACTGTCCCGATGAGTGTGTTCAGCCTGTGACCGGTTCAGTAAAAGTGGCAAAGAGTGGACGAGGGCCTGCAAATCTTCAGCAGAGGTATTTCTGTCTCTGAAGGAGACTTATTTTGCCTATACACAGCAGTCCCTGTTCAGAAAAGTTCAGACACAAAATGCATGAGTTGCTGGTGCAGGACAGCATTGTGGAAAGAAAGCACTGTTAAAAGAACTTGGACAGTAGTGAGGCTCTTACTTTCCTACATCTCATAAGTATTATAGACATTCTAACAGATTTCAACATCCTCTAAGAAACACATATCTGAAGTCTAACTTGATAATGCATTTTTTTGACATTGAACATCATTAAGATTCTTAATCTGTGTGTACAAGCAAATTAGGTGTCCAGTGTCCCATAAAAAAACAGTCTCCTAGAAAACCAACTGGTCTACTAAGTGACTCCACTCAGCCTGAGGTAGAATCTCACTCCCCTGGGCTCTCCCTGCTGACTCTGAAGAGAGCTCAGACATCTGTATCTGAAATAGTAGCACCCATAAGTAGATGGCTGGGATGAGTTGTCTTCATTTGCAAACTGGATTCTCTGAAACTCCTGTTGTCATTTCCCTGAAAGAGAGATGCTTTTTTAGGAGTTCATGGTGCTGCACATGAGTGCTTGGGGTACTCTTGTCAAAAGTAGGGGATTTCTTAATCCTCTTCCCACTGGTCACTCACTTATGTAGCAAAGATTAAAATGTCTTTTCCTTTCTCTTCCCCATGATCCTGTTACAGAACATAATGCTTTCTACCATCCTCCCTTTCTCTTTAAATCACCATCATTTTGAAGCCGCTAGCACATAGGGAGTTGTTTTCCCTAGTTTGCTAATGACTTCTGTGTTTCAAATTGCAGTTTAAAGGGTGAGTGTAAACAGTGATATGGTAGCCTGAAACTCAACCAGACCCTTTTTAGCAAGTATCCAAGCTTGGCCTCCCATCCCTCTACAATTTTCCTCCACAGCTTTTGTGATGTCTCTAACTTTCCCTTTCAGCTTAAACACTTCCACCATTACTTTCATAATCACCACAACACTTTTAATCCAGCACCCCTTAAAGCCCTCCCCTGTAGTCAGCATTTGCTGACACAATTTTTCTTTTTCTTGGAAATAATGTGACCCCTTTTGTGAACTTCTTCCTGCAAAGAACACTTCTGCAAAATAAGATTTGTTAGAAGCTTCAGCCTTTCAGATAAAATCTGCTGACAGATTTTACCAGGTAGCTTTTTTCTTGGATACTTTTGCCAACAGTCATGCTGGGCCAGGCTGGCTCATTGATTGCTGTACATTACCAAAAACTGCACAATTCATGTAAATCAGGCAAGACAGAATGCTTTCTGGTGAGAAAGGTATGTCTACACGAGCAGATGGCAGCAGGTGCAGTATATGCACAGTCTGAAAATTTTGTCTGATATATTCTGCTTCTTAGAAAGGCCTGACATCACATGAGCTTTGCTATCTGATGTCCACTAAAACAAGGAGTCTCTGTCAAAAGAAACTGTATCAGTCTACACAATGAAAACAACATTCATCTATTGGTTTTATTTCATTTTCCTTTTGTATTGCCTAGCTGTGCTGCTGTCCATCTCCAGCTCTTACTTTTCTTCTGGACATGAAACGGAATTTTCTATTCTGAATTTTCTCTGCTATTTGATGATTTTTTTTTTTTTTTGACAAAATGCCTAGGCAGGTCTAGCAGCCACTTTTCTGGGAAGTAGGCTAGTACTTTTTAAAGGTACTTTGAACTTCAGTGCACCAGATTTTCTAATAGCCTCTGCAATTTGAATACAGAAGTAGATAAGATGTGGTTAAGTCACCAGGCTGATGGAGGCCTCATATCAAATCAGGTTCAAAGGTGATTTTAAAAATAAAAATAATTACTTAGAAGGCCCAGAATTGCAGTCCTTACCTATCCCTAAGCCTGCTAATCACTCCCAATTTCTTTTTTCACAGCTTGTCTTCACTAATGGTTGGCAATACCAGACCACCGGTCTTAGTTTGAAGAAAATGTCAGCTTAACCCAAGCAGAGCGTTTAATAGCTAAGTGGCTTTTCTGGAGTAACAACCCACACTTGTAAATTAATCATTCTGCAACAGTCTCACTCTAGGCTAACTCCACACACCAATTTAACTCATTTTCCATGTTCTGAATGTGGAAACATTAAATCTAGGTCAATATTTTCAGTAAATTCAATAAATTATTCACAGAGTCAATTATTTTCTCAAGATATTTTGTACCACAAATTTTCTACCTAATGCCACGGAGCCATTTTAGCATTCAAGGAAAAAACCATTCTTATCTGCAAAGGAACTGTGCAGCCATGCATCTTAATTCAGGATTTAACATCACTAGACATAGCATAGCACGAGGGAAGCAAATTTCACCCCACCACACACTTGATTATCTTCAGACTGAGATGTACTTGTGTCTATATATGCTTATTAATGAAGTCAAGAAGGTGAAAATCCTCAATTAATGCAATAAAAACTGTATATTCCAAGTAGCAAGTCATTAAGCAATTTGTCTGACATTGGCTGGAAAGTGTAATATAGCTTGAGATCACTTGCCTGACCCTGTAAATCAAAATGCACTCATGATTTAACAAATCTGTGGGTTTTTTGCTTATTTCCCCTTTGATTTTTACAGTTTACATGTGGTATTAGTAAAATCTCACCAAAGCAAAATTTGGAAGCCAAAAGAGGTAAAAAAGAGATAATAATCTCTTTCCTCTAGACAGAGGCTTCTGAGAGACGCGAATTGTAAGAAAAAGTTGAATGAAAGATATGGACATTCACACACAAAGGTGAATAAGCAGTTCTGAAAATAAGGGCTGGGCAGATGAAAGAAGGACAAGGATGCAGGCAGGACACAAAGAGACGATTTGCAGGGAGCACTAGAAATCCCAGCAGCATGGGGAGAGGAGGATTTAGACACACTATCATAAAAAATTCACGGAGCTCAACCACAATCAATCCAAAGTTAAAAGGAAACCTTTCAGTGAAATCCTGTCAGAACTGACATGCTCAATATTCCACTCCTTACAAAGCCAAGCCCAGCAGCTGTAGTGGTAATGGATGGCTTGAAGTGAGATACTGCCGTGGAAGTCTCTGCTGTGTTGGCCAAATGATGCTCATCGGCAGTGGCAGGCGGTGAGGAAATTGGCAAAGGTGTCCCACTGTGTCTGTCAAACTCACCTTCCCTTCTCCCTTAAGGGCTCCTTTTGCTTTTCATCACCATGACAGTCATGCTCCAGAACAGGTCCTCTTCCCCAGCTGCACTCTCAGAGAAAGCTCAAGAGTGCCACACATTGCAGGACCACACAACCACAACCTTCACTCCCACTCACTTCCAAAAATTACAGTAATTTCACACTCATAAGCCGCACCTGGTTATAAGCTGCACTTCTGGGTAGCCGGGAAGACCACGGAATTTGTCCATAAATAAGCTGCACCGGGTGATAAGCCGTACTTCTTTTACAACAAAGCGAGGATCCATGTGCAACAAAGTAACGAGTTAGTAAGAGAATCACGCGATTGCGGGTTTTGCTATCAGGTGCTCAATTTGCAAACAGTTTTCACAGACCCGCGAAGCCTTTAAACATAGCCCCAGGCGCCCTCCCCATGCCGTGGGCCCCGGCACTCCTGCCCCTGGCGCTGGCTGCTGTGGCTCCCTGCGCTGCTCAAAAGCGGCTGTTCAGCGGGCTGGCTGCGCAACGCCAACTAAGTGGCGGCAAAAAGTAGCAGCAAAGCGCGAAGGCGGAAAAGCACGAAGCCAGCAAAAAGCGGCAGCAAAAAGAGGCAGCAAAGCGTGAAGCCGGCAAAAAGTGGCGGCAAAGCGGCTCGGCTTCGTGCGAAGGCGGCAAAAAGCATCGCCTCTCTCCCCGGCTGGCTCACACTTCTGGGTTGGCATCTCACCGGAATTTGTCCATAAATAAGCCGCACCGGTTGATTAGCCGCACTTCCGTGATTGGCTCGATTCTTCAGTGAAATAGGTCTGGCATATCAGTGCGAAATTACTGTAAACTTTTCTCCCTCTCTGCAGCCTTGACCTGATAATTGTGCTGGTGGGAGGAACAAACTGTTAGTGCTGCTCCACTGGATTTGGATTTTAAATGTTCAGCATGCCCCTCATTAAAACTGTAATTATTAATGGGTATTTTTTAAAAGGCATTGATGTCACACTTTTTGGGGTTTTTTTCCACAGCTTTAATCTCATGGCTAAGGAACTGCCAGAACTGCTCTTTTCCTCCAGGAACAGGAAAGACTCTTTTCACAGTGGAAAGTATTTGGATGTGTTTAACCAGAATTTTTTGTCTTCAAGATGAACAATTCCAAAGAGCTTTGCTTTTAAGGGGTTTTCCAGTTATATTGACTAATGTACAGAGGAGAAAGATCAAGTAACAATTATTTCCAAATAAAATTAGATACTGCTGAAATCAGAATCTATGACTTTCTTAGTCCTGAGCCTTTTTCCCCAAGACATTCAGTATCAGAGGTTATCTAATTATATAATATTTTATACAATAAATGCAAGCATTGTGCTTTTTTGGCATATTTCATATCTCAATTAGATATTTTATATCTCAGTTAGACTGCAGCTTTCATGTGCAGGATGAATATGCACCTATACAGACCCAGATACTTGGTGTTGAATGTTAGGGTGATTAACAGTGGTCCAATGCAGAATTAGATATTTTGGATTTTAATGTCATTGGTAACAACACTAATAGTGTACAAGGTACATTTACCCACTGAGATTTTGGGACAGTGAACCATTAAGTCAAAGGTATTTCCCTTCTGAAGACCTAAGACCATACACAGATACTAGTGTGGCCTCACTCTTGATTGTCACCCAAGTGCTTCTCTGATGCAGATATTAATCTTTGAAAGAAGTCAGCAGATGCATCATGTACCAATTCTTCCTGTAGCATGGACACATCATGAGCCACATGGCAAATACTTAATAGGATTTCAAGTACATTTGCAAAGCAGTCTGTTAAAAGCAATTTGTTGCATTTAAATGGCATAAAAGGTTGAGTTTATTCTAAGCTCTATACCATGTATGACATTTGGAATTTAACACAAAAGAAGAGGAACAAACTAGAAGATAGCTCGGGTACATATTTTTAGCTGGAAGAAATCCTTAACACACTGAAGCTTACATGACAGGGCCATTTCCTGTTGCAGGACACTCCCATCAATAATGAGAGAGAGACTGGGAAAGCCAAAGATGAGAAATTAAATCCCTGGAACACTTCTTTTGGAGAGCAGGACAGGAAGTGGTGAGAAGAGACATTTATTTTTATACTGACTGTCTCAGTTCTAGGGAAATGAGAAAATGCTGTGTGAGTTGTATTGGCAAGCAGTGAGTCATTGATCCACTTTGTTGATAAAAGTATGGAAAAAGTATCCCTCAAGGAGGAAATAAACTGTTGAATTTGGAGCTTTACTGGCAGCAGGGGCGAAGTTCTTTTTCTGCACCTCTACTGTTGCACCTATCCACGTGAAACACTGTAAAAATTATGAATTTAAATACATAATGGAAAAAAACATAATCAAGGAATGACAGCTGATCAGCTTTATTTCCCCTGCAAGCCCTTTTTATTTTATCTTTGTGATGCCTGATTTAGTGTTTTTACTAATGGCAGTACACAATATCCTAGTTTCAGTCATTCTACTGAGTGCTGAAAATATTTGCTGAATAAGTTATCTTTTAGAAAAACATATAAAAGCTATAGGCACAGCTCCCCAATGGCATAAATTGCATGTAAAGATGCCTCTTATGTGTTTTTTCTTGCTATTACTTCAATCCCCTACAGCTCCTTACAACCCTAATGTAGTGCTTCCTACCCAAGAAGCTCAGCTGCAGACCTGCTGATTAGCAATTTTATGGGCAAAAGAAGAAGCATCAGGATGCAGACTTCTGCCTGGAATGTGCCATGAGTCTGCCAAGGAGCCCTGGTAAGGGAGAGGCACTGCTGCCACTGGTGTTTGCCAGAGAGCCAGGGAAAGGAGAGTGTCACCCTGCACTGATGATCTCTTGGAACCTGTGTCTATTCCTTCTCCTGTGGGACTGAAATATGGCTGTGCTGACTCTGTCACTACACCCTGGGGTCACACTAATGTTTCATCAACCTTTCTTGCAGCTTGAAATCCAGAACATGCCATTACATTATCCACTTTCAACCTTCTCAGGGGTTTGAACCAAGAGACAAAAAAAAAAAAAAATTGGCTTCTGCCCCACCACAGGATAACTTGGGTGGTATTTTTCTACATCATTTCAGAGCTGTCTAAGCAATTCAGGACTCAGAATTTGACATGGGGGTTATTTCTTCCTCAAAAAATGTTTACTGTTGATGCTGAAGCCTTCCTTTACCACATAACAATTGTGAAAAAGTAGCTAGAAATAAAGAAAAAACACATCCCAGATACAGGAAGAAGGAGCAGAGAAGAGAAGGGAATTGTCGATATAATCAGAGCTGCAGAGATGGAGCTGTTCCAAGCCTATATCAGGGCAACTGGTCGTTCAGCTTGAATTTGGATTTGTCAGGAGCACAGAGCCTAACCCATCATTCACTGAGAATACACTGTTCCTCCTCCATTGACTGCATTTTTAGAAAAGTCAGCATTTTCCATAAGAAAACTTTTACAGATGCTCTAAGGTATTGAAAAATACCTGCCTTGCCAAAAGAGAAGCCTTAGGTTTCTTGTTATTCCCAGGCTCTGACTCCTCAGAGTACCATCTTTCATCTTTCAAATAATTTTCTTGTCAGAATGTGACTTTTTGAATAGGGTTTTTTTCCCCTTCTGTCCAGCTGCTTTTACATTTTTATCCTTCATATTGAAGGAAAAAGTTTTATCTCAGATCAGCACAGGTCCCTTTATGTTTTGCTTTCTATTTCAGCAGCATGTTGTATTTAATAGGAAACATTTCCAAAAAGGCTGAGGGTCAGGCTTTCAAGTTTGCACTTAAGGGCTGCATGTGTCTGAACTGAACATCCACTCAGACAGCCATAAAGATTTCCTTCAGCAGACTGAGCATGGCCAGGCAACACAATGCTGCCTTGCAAATTCCCAGAGAAAATCCTAGTGAGTGGAGCAGCCATTTGAGACTCAAATTCAGGATTTCTGTGCCAGAGTCTGGACAATATGATCATGTCTCTGCCACAGCAATTCAGGTCAGCATTGCACTGACACCGTGGCATTGTGGAGCTTAGGTCCTGACTCAAGGCTGGCATGGAAGGGGTGCTTTTCCTTTGAGCTTCCTGCACATTTTGGAAGAGTGTGACTTTTGTAACAAATCTCACATTCTAATCTCTCATTCCGGTCTCGCATGGCAGCTGTGGTCTTTAAACACTCCTGATCAGCATTTTAGGCACAACTTTCTTAGACATGACTGGAGTATCTGTTAAGATCAGTGTGCTCACCAGCAGCCTAACTCAAAATTCCCAGTTCATAGTTGTTGGATACTTCTATTATTATATTGATTAAGTTGAAAGTGAAAATTTCTACAGGCATACTAGAATCAAACTAATCACTTGTAAAGTAAATGGAGATTTTGAGTCCCAAATTATTGAATGAAGTTCTCCTCTGGGAAGTATCTTGTATATTTTGCAGGGGATGCCCTGTCCATGACAGATTTGTTATCACATGTTCAGAATTTTTCTGCATTTCTGCTGCTATGCATGTAAAACTATCAATTTATTTTGCACAATGTATCCACAAATAAAAGCAAAACCTATGCATTTTATAAATCATCTGACATTCCAACAGCGTGCTGTTTTCTGACTCCAGATGACTCATTGTCATATTCATTTGTTAGCTTGTTCATCTATTAAATGTAACACGCTCTGTGACAAGTGACCCATTTAATTTTCAATTCTAATTATGCCTTTTTGGACCCTCCTAGTTCAATTTTCCTAGTCTTAGAGCCAAAGGTTAATGTCTTAAAATTAGATACCTAAACAGAAGTGGGACATAGGCACTGCTAAATGAGTAAAGCAATTATAATTGTGCAGCTTTAAGCACTTCTTCTACTAACTTTCTATAAATAAAACTTTCCTCAAAGGTTTCAGCACAGATCAATTCTGAGCTAATACTAGCTATAAAAGTTATTGTCAAATTCAACTAATTCTGGAGTTATGAGTAACAAGACAATTACCATGGAATTCTATAGAAATGCAAATTTTTAAGATATTTTGTTCAAATTCAATACCTGACCCAGGTATTCTACACATACAGACACAGAATATAAGCACAAAGAACATTTTAATATCAAATATTCTTGCTGATTAGTACATCTTGAATAGCACATATTGATGGAATGTGACCATTAATGCTATTGCAAAGCACTTTAATAGCGTTCAAGACTGTTGATGTTTGGCAAACTCTATAATTGCTTTAATGTTTTATAGTAATAGTATTGCATTGATTTCTTTTTGGTATTTTCCTCTTCATTATCAATCTTGTGGCTCTACTACAGCTTCTTTACTATTTGCGTCCAACAGCTTTCAAGACCTGTGTGGCTTTCCTCTCGTTCTACACATTTGGTTTTCAGCTCTTCCACCTCTCTCCAAGGCCAGTGTAAACAAACGATTTCTGAGGCTATGGAGGCTGTGTAAAATGTCTGAATGACAAAGTAATGAACACTCTTTGTGACTGGAGTCAGCACAAGTGTTTATTGCTAAGCAACAAAGACTGATGTCAATGAGTTTTGCCAAATGCAGATGGTGAGTAGGTTTGTTGAAAAAATGAAATCACTCTAACATAACTCTTTACAGCAGATACTAATATAATAGAAATAAAATGCACTCAACTGGTCGGAGTGAAGCGCTCCACAGAGAGGACACGAGATTAATTTAATAATACTTTCTGGTGTCTCAGTCTGTGTATTATGGAGCTGCTCATATGTGAAAATATTCCTAAACTATCTCAGCAAGATCAAGGAAGGAAAAACATCTGCAAAGCTTTCCTGAAGTGCCTGCCATCTCCAAAGTTGAAGATCAGATTGCTGCTGTAAACAAAGGAAGGACACAATAGACTGTACCCAGCTGCTGGGAAGTGGAGTTTGGAATGTGCAAATACAACATTACTGGACACTTCAGAGTCTCACAGCATAAACAAGTTTTAGTTCTGTTCAGCAAATACCTTTGTCTTGTCTCTCTGTGCAACTCACCAGGTGTGACTGGTGGGCTGAGATTGATGATTATGTCACTGTAAAGCTGAATCTCTTCCCTGAGGGGAATGTCCATCAAATCCCTTTTATCCTTGTTTGAGACCAGATATTTTGCAGTGGAGAACACACTCATTTATCTGCTTTGAGCACCTTCATGAAAACACAGTAATCTATATGCACAAACTTTAGGCAGAGCTCAATGTCAAAATTACATACAATTTTCCTTCTTTCCATGGACAGTGCACAAAAGCAGAACATGAAACTGAATAGGCATTAGTTAGCACTTAAAGAATATGCAGGGCATTCTGTTCTGTCCAGCCAAACTGCTAAAATAATATAACTCACCCCTGGTGCAAACTGCACTAGAAAACAGCTACTCCCAACCCTGGAAATCCACATACCTTGCTCACCCTCCCAGAAAAAACCTGCTTGAGATCAGCTTGGAAGACCAGTTCTGCTGCCCAGATGCCAGTCCTGTTCTGTATAAAGAGACCCAATGTTCCGCCTAGAATTTCTGCTAATTCCCTAAACTGGATGGTACAGAAAGGCAGGCACATTCCCATGTTCTCAGCCTCCACAGCAAGTGAGTCACCCTTGCTGGCCTGCACCAATCCTTAGGTTGGTGCAGAGCCTGGAATAGTAGCCTGTAGTAGGAAAAGTGCACACAGCAGTGTGGTGATGGCAATAAAGTAAACACACACACACACACACAACCAACCCTACTTCTTGTTGTAGAAAGTGGCTTAATTTTCTTCAAAGTAAAGATGTTGCACCTCAGGCAACTCATTAAACAAGTCTCTTGTGTCTGAATGAAAAATATAACGTGCATGAAAATTACTACCTTAACTTGAGAGAAAGAAAGATCAGCCAGAGCTCATGTGAGACTCAGCTGGGAAAAATTATTTTACCTGAAGTTAATTTTATTTCTTTTAGCTGTGTTAGACAGGCAGTCGAGTTTGCTGTACAGTTAAAACCCAAAGACATGAGTGGCTGCTTAGAACTAGGTAAATTCACCTAAAAAAGACATTAATACATTTTGAACACTGATTGCATTTGGAAAAGATTTTTGGAAATGCTGTAATTTTTGTCACTTGCTTTACTGCTTTTATGTATTGTAAGTGTCTCGGGCTTTTTCAGGGGTTTGGTATTCAAGGTCAGTTGCTCTGCTTGCAAATGTTCATAACCTGGAGAGAATAAATGGTATTTCAGGACTTGAGTTTTTCAAAAATGGTTCACTTTTGCAATTCACTACATGGTAGGCTTCTGGTTCTCATCAGGCAAGCAAAAATGGTGAAGTGGTGAAAGCGGCTGTGACAAATGCATCCTAACTCAAACAACCCCTGAATTGATTTTTTGGTTTTCAGACACTTTAAAGATATGTTCAGGAATACTGAGTCATTCAAATATTCAGGCTATTGTGAGAAATATCAGTTGAGCAATAGAAATTTAATTTAATTTCATCCCTTTAATCAAAAATTTCTTTATGAATTTGTTTAGAAATGGGAATGGGAATACACCCATTTTTTCAAACAGTCCTAGCCACTGTGCTTTTTCTCTTGATCACCAGGCATGTACACAAAGCCACAAAATTCTGTTTTCTCCATCTCTAATGCACTGCTGAAATATCTAGCACTCATGTCATTTATCCTTAAAAGCCATTAATGCACTTGGTAAAGATGAAAAGTGAAATATGAAATCTTGTCAAGCCTACTGGAAGCTGTAGTTAGTCTTTTTTAATAAATGCTTTTCAGAAACTCAGTTTTGTCTACAATAAATGCACTTTTTCAAGTACAGCACTGTAGAGTTAGTATTGAAAAAAATCTGTTTACTGAATTCTGAACTTTTTATTTAACTGCAGAACATCCAAAGTACACATAAACTTGGCATAAACTTTCCAAGCCCATCAAAGTTGTTTGCCCTTGAACTGATCAGCCCACCTGTAGGTGTGAGAGGACACTGCCTTTTCTGTGTCCAATCTGCTGAGCCTGGCAACAAGGGCTTGACTTACAGCCAAAATATGGCAGAGGGTATTAAACATTAAACATTTAGCACTGTGGGCTTGGATGTTGAGTTCCCACGTGCCACCTCAGCTCCTAGACTGTAGAGTGCCCTTTGACCCAACAAACAGGTGCTGGTTACTCATAAGGAAAGGGGTGATTCCACCAACGCTCTGGAGATCCCCACAGCCCAGCCACTACCAGCCCTGGGTGTCTGCATTTGACAGGGCTTGGGGCCATGTGCTCAGCACTGAAACAGGCCTGAGCCTCAAACCCCAGACAATTCCTACAGCCATGGGGGTCCTTGAAATGGTTTCTCACCGGCACACCCAAAGCAGTCTCTGATTGCATCTCCTGTCACTGTGAGAGGGGTGCAAGCCAAAGGGAAGCTCAGTATGGGGCAAACCCTTTGAAGCTAAGGACTTAGATGTCACACAGGGTGCCCCATAAAGTCCCACTGACTCCAGTCCTGCTCTAAATTGAAGTAAGTGCAGAGTATTTTAAGCTACAGTAATTTC
>VRYO01002297.1:70705289-70716683 GCA_009812075.1 Sialia sialis | reverse complement strand
GCTTATAATTGTGAAATTACTGTAATATGTTCACCTCCTTGGTAGGTAGAGGCTGCAGGAGGAACACTACTTCTTTGCACAGGCTAGTGCTGATGAGCCAAGAAGTTGTAGGTGTCCATAGCTGTGGTGATAATTTCTAGAGGTTTCACAAAACAATATTTAAGAAAGGCAAACTTGTGGCAAACTCAGTAAACACAAACCAGAGAAATGGTAGCATCTCCACACGCACAAAAAAAATAATCCAAACAAAAAAAAACATCACTGAGCATGACTGAGCAAGGACTTCTCTCAGAGCAGGAAAGGATTTCATTCTTTCATTACTTCAATTCAAAAAGAAGAAAAAGTATTGCAACATTCCTGACACTACTGAACTTTCTGAACAAGTGATCAATAGGATTTCAGACAGCTTCCCTGCCAGTCTGATGCCCCTGGGGAAGGAGGAAGAACTGCTGTTCCCACAGGCCTTTGACTCTACACTGAAGTTCAGGAGCACAAGGATTGAGTCTGCTTTTCCCATTCCCAGAGGACTCTGCCCCAGCACAAGATGTGCACTGCTCCTCTGTGATCCCCCTGGCTCTGGGCAGGGGAGAGGTGAGCCTGCTCTCAGGGAGCAAGGGAAGCATAGCCAGTTTGCAGCTTTTGCTCACAGTCTCGTGGAGCAGAGAGGCCTTGCAGATACTGCTGACCCATCTCTGTCAGTGGAGGAGAGTGGCAGTGATTGCAAAAGGTTTCTGTGCATGCAGAACAGGGCACAAGGCTCTCATTGCAGATACCCAAACCACAGCAATATTGGGGCACAGCTCTGCTGCTGTTTGAAGTTCCATGCCTTTGACACCACGGTAATCATCACACATCATTGAGGCCACATCTAGAAAATATCACTGATTAAATTATATAACTCAAGAGATTAAGCATTTATTTTAAAAATGCTTAATTTTGAAGCCACTCTGTGCAGATGACAGCACATATGGATATTAGGTAGACAGTTTCTTGAGGTATGAAACAGACTTTTGGTAGCCTCACTATACATTAGAGCAGTCTCTAAGATCTCAATTTAAGAGATATACATGCAAAAGTAAAGAGACCTTTGCCAAACAAGCATATGTGCAACAGAGATAGGACAGATTAAAATATGTGTTGTTGCCTCTAATGCTTTTACCTCTTTCATTTTAGGGAAACTCACTCTTTACTCCAACATTTTCATCACTAGTGCACCATTATATTTCAGTGCTGTCTTCAATATCTAGACGAGATTCCTCTTCCATACAAATTAATTTGTGCCTTTTGTATTCCTTTCAAAATCCTTTTGAGACAACCTCTAATAATTTTCTTGATCAAATGGCAAGCCTGGTGTTTAACCCACCCTATTATTGTCTTCTTCTTAGCAGCAGAATATTCTCACTTGATGTCTGTAACTTAATCTTCACACAGTTAACCTTCTCCCTCTGCAATTGCTCCTGCAGCAGAGCTCTGAAGGTGCTCATTCATCTTCTCCATGACCTGCACTCAGCAGAAACTTTGCAGCCTTACTCCCTCTATGCTTTTGGCCCATAAATAAGCCACACTGGTAAATAAAAAATCATCTATCATTTTTAGGTCACTGACCAACAGATTTATTACCCATCCATAGATGTCTCTCACTTAACTTAAGCTAAACTAATAGTCTGCCGCACTGACATTTCCTCTTAGTGTTCTGACTTAAGACTTTAAGATTTAGTGCAAAATGTTCAAAGCCAAATCCTGTCTTTCTTCCCATTACCTTTAGCCTTACCACTGGAAAATACCACAAAGACTTATGATTGTGAATAATCTTAGATGTGACCTCCTTATACATGTCTACCTTTCAATTCTCACAGCACAACACTTCTTCACAGCAGAAACGTACAACCACATCACTCACTCTCTCATTACTTGCTTCCCACAGCATTCATTTCCCTGGCTTTGACAAATACCATCTTGCCTTGCTTCTAGCCTGTCAGCAGCAAAGTTAGTTTTCTTAGCTCATTGTTTTGACTGTACCATTCTTCTTGTATTCTGTAACAACAAACATAAGCTGCTCAGAGTGCTTTGAAGGCTTTGTGACTGATCTATCCTCTCCCATTTACTGTATTACCACATTTAAAGGCCACATGCATGTAATCAACCTTCCCACAGATTCTCACCCCTCCCCTACATCTAAATAGATCAGTTTAAGTTACCTCTTGGTGACTGCAGCCAGACTGCTGGCAGCCAAACTTAAGGCCCAGCTTGCTTCCTTGGTCTTTTTGGCAGGCTGAAGTGTGCAACCACCTTTTGCACCTGAACTGCAAGCCACTTGATTTGAGACTGCCAAAGACTTGATATGGTCAAGCCAAAGGCTGTAATGAGCATAATTAATGATAGGATGATGATAGGAATGCCTCACTAGATCAGTCATAGTACAATTTGCTGACCTCGAAAAAACCCAAGAAAAATACCCCAACCCCAAACTACACATATTCTTACAATTTCCAGCTATGTTCATTAGCACAAATTCATTTCAGTCATTAGAATTCCACTCCTCTCCACTAGCTATCAGTTTTCAGTATTTCCCATGGTTCAAGCACACGGTATCTTTCCAGTGATACAAACCAAGCCTCCCATTGACTCAGTGGGAACAGCAATTTCCCTAAGTGTCAATCCCAAAACCAAATGGTGAATGCAAACATGAGACAAAAAGCTAAAATACAGTAATTTCCCGATTATAAGCCGCACCTTTTTCATTGAAGAATCCAGCCTACCCCAGTAGTGCGGCTTATATTCAGGTGCAGCTTATCTATGGACAAATCCCAGTGAAATGCCAACCCAGAAGTGAGAGCCAGCCGGGGAGGGCACCTGGGGCTGCCTTTAAAGGCTTCGCTGGTCTATGAAAACTGTTTGCAACTTGAGCACTTGACACCAAAGCCCACGCTGGTGCGATTCTGTTACTAACTCGTTACTTTGTCGCACATGGATCCTCCCTTAAAAAAAAAAAGTGTGGCTTATAATCAGGTGCGGCTTATTATTAGGTGGGAAAAATATAAGAAAAGCAAGAGTTCAGCCAAAACAGAGATATTTATTAAAAGGTATTACAGTTTAGAACAAATGTGAAGGAAAGATTTAATTTAAGGACTGTGTAAAGATGGAAGGACTGGCTAGAGCTAAATGCAATCAAAAAGAGATCAGGCAAAAAAACCCACCAAAACTGTGTAAGCCACCTGTTGCTTGCACCTACTCAGGGTCTGACTCATGGGCAGAGGTACATTCAGGCAAATATTAGTCTTTCCTCACTGTATCATGCTCTTCTAAAACATGAATTCTTCACTATAGGATTTTTTTCCTTCATAGATCTTTTGTAGTAGTTTTTGGGGGAAGTGTAGTAGCTACAAAAATCGGAGTGCTTTCAGTTGGTAGTACCAAAATAAGATGTTTTATTCACTAATAAATATTTCCTTTTTGGTCTGTGTGTGTCTGCAGTCTGACTGCAATATGTTGTTATCCAAGTAATTATTTTCAGATGACTTCCTGAATGATTTTTAAACTGTCATTTATTATTTCCCCTTTACTAAATAGAATATATCTTCTTTTCTTATTTCTTTTGACCCTCATAATATGCACAAATTGTTACTTGCACTGCTCTTCTATCAATGAAAAGGTGAGGTTGCCTTGAGTTCTTTCTGTGGCTCCAGGTTTAGTTCTGCTCTTTCCAGGAAAGCACAGTGTGCACCCAGCTGACAACAGACATGTGGTCATGCAAGCTGTGCAGTCATGGGGATCAAAGTATGATTCTGGCTTAACACTGTGACATAACTACTCACTGGAAAACTGGCACACCAGATCAGCATCACAGTCAATGGCCCTTTGACCTTATCCTATTTTAGCCCTTAAAATCTCCACATGAAATTTGGTCCTCAGCTGCGGTAATCTCTGTGATAATGTACAGAAGAGGACTGGACATGTCAAAAGATTTTGCAGTCATAATAAATAAAATGTAGAAGAGAAAGAAGATATACAGAGACCGACAGGGTGATTTAAAGTATTCTCAGAGGTAAGAGAGAGATTGGGTGTTCAGTTAACCCCAAATGCACCATTGCCCCAAAGTTACAGGTTACTGTCAAGTCTGGTCTCAGTTAAAAGCCATTAAGGAGCCTACCAGTTACAGCTTTTACTGCTGGTCAGAGAATGTCACTGTTCCCAACAAAAAATATTTTTCCTCTCCTAAATCTTGTGACAAATTGCCAAAGAATCTCTAGAGGGATTTATCCTACTGCTCTTTAGATAAGAGAAACATAATGTACTATGTAACACAGCAATTTTTAAAGGTGCCCAATACCACAGTTTTCAGATTTGTAACCAGCCAGAGTAAGGAATGCTTTGCTATATGTCAGAGAACTAGACAGGTTTATTTCTTGACATGATTATTGATTAAAACATAATTAAGAAATAGGATTTCATGAAATAAAGTCACAAAGGATAAAATTACCGTGGCATCATTAAGATTACATTTAACAAGATGTTCTCCGTAACCGAATTCAATATCATCCATGTTGTGGCCCTTTTTCTCTTAGATTTAATTGAAAACTTACCCACTGCTATTGAGTTAAGATGGGATCATTTTGTCATGATGGTGCTTGCTTGCCCATGCCACAGACCTTCTTTTCACACTCACATCCACTTGCACATGAAGAGCACAGGACAAAGGCTGAGAACCCCTATCTGACTCTTCTCAAAGTAGTATCTCTCATCTCTGGAAGAAGGTTTTCCTCCTCTTTGCTTGTGAGTGATGCCACACAACACTGAGGAACAAGGAATTACTTTACTCTTTCCCTACTTCTTCTCCCAAAGTTTCTATGAAGATTTTCACTGACTGTCTCAATTGGCACATTCAGCCTGTGTGTTTAACAACTATTTTAAAACACATATGTAAGCCAATGCAGGGAGGAAATATTTATAGATACTATTCATTTTTAGCTGCATTAGTCTTATTCTAAATGAATAGAAGTAGGTAACAGTTTGAGTAACACAGATCCAGCTTCATGCTTTAGGTTGCATGGATTTTCTTCTACCATATCACTTGTATTTGTATTGCTGGGTACAGCATAATGGTTCATTTGCACATACACAAGAAAAGCAAGGATCAATGGATGAAAAGGCTTCCTTCTTTAGATTACCCTGTTCAATAGGAGAACTCTCAGCAGATTCATGATTTACTAGCAGTTTGGTCAAGCAGAGAAGTCGAGGTGAACTTTCTTTTCTTACTGTCTAGACCAAGCAAGGAACCGCAGCAGCTCAACACCCAAAGGAGAGTAGCATTTCCAAAGCTAGAGGGAACTGATAAGAGCTTTGTCAGGAAGAACAAGGGAGCCAGGACTCTTTCTTGGCTGAGTTGAGAATGAATCAACTGCTGGAAATGATTAGCATTTGCCTAACTCAGAGTTAGACCTGACTGCAGAGTCCAGGTCTGTGTCCGTAATTTTAAAAAAACCCCAATAATTAAAAAAATAAATATATATATAATGGGATCTGACACTTTTGGAGTTTGCCAAAAGGCAAGTGGATGCCAGCCCACAGCAGGGATAATTATGATCCCCTGTCTGAAACACGCAGGGTAAAAGAGAGTGTTAAACAAATCTAAAGGACTGGTAAGTGTGGAGTTATTTACTGGCACTCTGCACACATATACTTATATCATTCTATTGCCTAATGTTGACACATTTACACCAAGATATTTCTGTTAAAATTAATTTGACTTTTGGAGTCTAAAATGCAACTCTTTAATGGCAACACATTTTATCCCTCCATCTTTGACACTCCTCAAAATCAGGCTCCTGGGACACTTTAGGGATGATTTGCCAGCTTGTAACAAGGAAAATACAGCCAAGAAATTTTTGTAGCATCCATCAAGGTAGAGGAGAGCATGCACAAACCCTGGGAGCTCTGAGAAGCAAGTGGCACTCACATCTGAGATTGGGGCATTGGGTATGGAATATGGTATGGAGCTGCAAGCTAGGTGACTAGTGCACTGCTCTGCCTGGTATGGAAGTCAGGCTGAAATTTACATCACTTTCTGCATTAAAGATGGATATTTCTGCTCAGGTTTGGATTCTGGTATCACCTGTATGTTGCTGTTTCTCAGTCACAATGTAGGCAAATCACCAGCTACTGTCAGCATAATTTTGCACTGTGTCCTGAAAACATGGAAAAAGGTAGCTCACAGATGAGAAACTTGCTTTGAGGTACTGAGAATAGGGATGTGAGTTCTGAACCTTTAGATCTGGCCTAGAACAGGCCAGAAAACAGCATCATCTGATTGAAAATCTCTGCTGTCATCTTATATCACATTTTCTGGAACTGTGGGTGGGGTGGGAGGCTTCAACTCATCATTTTTGTTTCTGAAACACTAAGGGCCAAATCATGTGAGTACTCTGATGAATTCATGCTTCTTTGGAAAACAGCTCTCCTAGGACTGACACAAACATGTTCTTTAAAGTAGAGGATGATAACAACACTTATTTTACCAAAAGAAGATTGGTATCATTGGCTTCCTTAACAGAGAAGATCTAAGGCAGAGTTACTCAGGGACACTTAGCAGCTCAAAACCAGCCCAGTGTTTCTTGTTTCCATGCCAGCTGACAGTCCTCTTGGACAGCAAACTGGGTGGTGGGGGCAGTGCCCAGGAGATGAGTGCTATGGTGGCTGAAGTGGCCTTGGAGCAAGGGAAGAGCACTGCAAAACACAGCTTGGGCAACCACTGGGGCTAGCTAGGACTTGGGTCCCCTTGGGAAGGTGAAGAGTAGCAACACACAGGATGCAGAACAAAAAGTATTTTCCTGGGGGTGGGAGGTCTCAACAGTACGAAGAGAGGTTGCATCACACTGAATTTGAGCGTTTCAAGAAAAAATGAAATCCATTTAATATCTTCTTACATGCAGTGAGGATGGGAAAATGCACTGTTAGGCTGCTCATCGAGGTCAAGCAACACAAAAGTACTTATCTATCTATTGTTTCTTTTGATCATAACATTTTGAAGTGTCCAGACACTTAAACACAAGGCTTGTTTGTACTAAACATCAGCTGTCCTTCAGACAAGCCCCACACCCTGCCTCTGATGCTGACTAAATGAAAGAAAAAAGCATTTTCCTCTACCTTCCTTATTCCTGGGCTGCTTGCCAAATCCTTTTCCAAATCCTCGTGACTCTCTCCAGAAATGGGAGCTCGCTGTGCCTGTTCCCCAAAAGCAGCAGGAGCCATCTCAGACACCCCCACTGACCCAAGATGCTGCTGTGGTAGTGCCCTCAGTCCCATCCCTGCCCCTTCCAGCATCTCACAGGCCTTTCCCAGCCTAGTGTGGGGCTGCCTGCTCTGGACCAGCTCCTGAACTCCATCAGTCCCAGAGAATCTTGCCAGCCCCTCTGTGGTGTGTGAGGTGCAGCCCAAGAGCAGCTGACTGGAGACTGTGGCTGCTTTCACCCCTGAATGCCCAGAGCTTTCTGGACAGAGAGCTGACTGATTTACTGATGTAATATCACTGTCTACTGGCAGCCAGGGGTCTAAAATCCTTCCCAAATAGTGATGCTTGGTCACTAATGGAGCCCATGATTCCTCAGTCAAAGGGAGTGGTATTTCCTCCACTGCCTCCAGCAGCCTTTTGTGCGGTACATGAAAGTAAAATTGCAGTAATTTCAGATATTAAAGGAAATAAATACATGCCAACATGAACTCCACAGCAGTGCTGAACAACTGTACTCTTTTTACTTATACAGTGGGTCTGAAAATATGAAGTTTTGAGCAAAATGAGATTTTTAGCCCTGAAAGTTTTCCTTGGGACTTAAGAAGCATTCATGTTGATACATGCAGGTCCCTCAAATAAAGAACTGCTGCCACATTCAGGGAATCTCTTAGAGAAGATATAATTTTCTTTACCAGTATCAATACTCCTTTGCGTTTCCTTTCTCATAGTTTTCAGTTTCATAAGTCATTTTTTTAGGAATATAGAGGACGTTTGGAAAGGGAAGGACACAAATTTTGGATTTGAAAGAAGTAGCTTCAAAAACTTCAACCTTTCAAACAACTGAAAAGAATACTTAGGATTAGTTTAAAAGCATTAAAGTTTTGGTTTTTTTCTTCACAAAACTATCTGCAGCTATATAAACCCCAGTGCTGCTCCTCTGCTTAGGAACAGCTGCTTCATTAAATACCAGGGGAAACACTGCATCATTCTTTCTACTGTATTTTTAATATCAGGTCTGAATTCTTATAAGCAGGAGTATTGTCTCCTGCCAATTCAAGGATTTAACCCACATATACTACTAAGACAAAAATCACATATGTAGAGGAAGTTGGAAGAATGTGAAGAATCTTCCTCTATTAAAAGAACTAGTAACCTTGCAGCTTGGAAAAAGCCTGGAGGAATCCCTTTAGAATGTTGCCCTAAGCCTGATTAAAGGAACTCAATTATATCTGCTGACAAACCACTCAGAATATTTTGTGAACTGTAACTGAAGTGTGACTGAAACTTGTCATTCAGGCAGAAATCAATTCACTGTTCCTACAGCAAAATGTAAAACTCCCAGTATTGGTAACTTTTATTTAAATTGAAATAAATAACTTGAATTTTAGAGACTAGCTGGGCAAAAGTATCCTACAGGGTGTTGACATCTAACTTCTTTCTGTGGAAGTTGAGTTACAGTAATGCGAATTTATGAACTAGTGAGAAGGTCTGTGATTTAATTAAAAACAGAAGAGATAAAATCCTTCCTTCATAAATGAAAGCTAATGCCCTCTAATTGTGTACAGCTGAGTTAAGAATACAGAGGAGCATGTGTGAGCCTTCTTTCCTTACAATACCCCGGAGTCTCCAGTTCTGGGAAATTGCTCAATGACTTTTTTTTTTTTTTTTAATATATTTCCTTCTTGAGTATGTGTAGAGATCCATCTAACAATCCAGAGTATCAGGAACTGGACCCTGGATTTTCAAAGCAGTCTCCCAGCTCCAGAAACCTCATTGCTGGATGCCCACCCTGCAAAACCTAAGGTGGTGCTTCCTTTGGACACAACCATTATTGCACCATCCAACATCCATTTTTTGGCTGTAACTTTACATATATTAGAGGAGCAATGGCTGGAAAATTGTCAGAATAGTCAAGTGTCTTAATCCCTCTCCACCTAATGCAGAAGCAGGGAAGGCTGGGGAATCAGCACTTATCAGTACAACTCAAGAGAAGAAAAGCATCAGGAATGTTTCCTTCCTTGGGATTTTCAGACCCAGTGGAATCAGACCAAGCAGAAGTGCATTTCGAGAGATGTTGTTTCCTTTAATAATGGTTGCACTCTGCATGTGCTTTCCCTTGCTGTGCTGTTGAGCTGTCCTTGCATGGTACAAAGAGGAAGCCTTTGTTGGCCGCTGGAATATGAGATTCCTTGTGTCCAAATGAGGCTTCAGACAATCCTGAAGGCACTCTGTTTTCCTAAATATTTTCTGTATCATTTCTGAGGCAGGTTTGACCCTCTTGTAGCCTGCAGGATACAGGACACACAATTTACAAGCTGAAGCAATGTTGTCTTCTGCTTTGTTTTCTATATGTAATCTTTTGTTTGCTCATTTGACTGCAGTTGTTTTCACAGAGAAGTGTTCCTACTGTGTCTAAAAAAAAAAGTCTTCGTGATTTCATTGTGCATTCGTTAGTGGATTTTTTTTCCCCATATAACATTATTTTGCCCTTCTCAGCATCACTTGCCTTTGTTCACTGATTTTCCAAGCCTCTCTAGCGAAAATGTTGAATATTCTATGTGTCATGTACATCTGTGGGACTTGGCTGCTGTCCAAGAGGAGGACAGTGCTTCTCCTGAAGGTTCCTGTGAGGCTCCAGATAACACACTTGAGATTATCTTGCTCTTTTTCGAAAGCAACAAAAGTTATTGGTTTTTTGTTTTAGCTGCATGTAAATATACTGCTCAGAAATATATCTGAGTATTAAGAAGTATATTAATATATAAGTATATTAATGTGAGTACATTACACAGGCACCAGTACTGACCAGTGCTTTACTGACAACTTCAAAGTAACTAATGGTGGCTCCTTCTAAAATTTTAGCCAAAGCACAAGTTTATATAAGTGAAAAAGACTGATCAACTTCGCATGATGACTCCTTCAATCATCTTCTCCATTAGTGGGGATCAAAGTACAGAACCTTGTACAAAGGCACTTCAGATCTAGCAGTCTGATATAAAGGATCTAAACCTGGGAGATTAAAAATCTGGTTCTTACCTGACACAAAGAGACCATTATTCTTCAAGGTCCCAAAACAGAGAATCACTCCAAAATACTAATTTGTGAGCTGCTGAAGATTGTTTAGTGGCCATATAAATAATCACATTTTGCCTATGGTGTCTATACATTCATTGAACACGAAGACCTCACTAGAGATTTTTTTTTCGTGCTCTTGCTATATTTTGGTGGGTAGTTTCTGACATCGTAATTAGTTCAAATTACATTAGGTATTTAATTTTCTGACATCTGGAACAGTGGCTGCCAGCTATTTTCCTTCTATTTTTTTCCTGAAAGAGAAAATGTCACGTTGCACAGTAAAAAGCTTATTTGCAAGCTCACAAAGGAGCACAGGGACAATGACAGGTGAGGCAAGCGTAATAATATCCTCCCTCAGCTCTTCCCAGACCCATCACAGAGGGGCCAAAGGGCCATCAAAGACCCATCTCCACAAGCCCAGAAGAGCACAGAGGCACAGTGGCAGGTGGTTCTGGGGGACACAAGCTTCTGTGTCCAGGCACAAAACTCATTACAAGGAGTTAACAGGAGCCCTTTTAGGACTCGAGGAGATTATTCCCTATGGATATGGGATGCATTACGAGATGCAAGGGAAGTGCATTTGGGGATGAGATTTAGAATGCAATGTTTGGTGGAGAAACTAAAGCTGAGGGATGGGAAGGTTAGGAATAAATGACATGATGAGTGATAAAAGGATAAAAGGGGCTGGCTCTGTGTAAGGGAGGGCTGTTTGGTACCAATTGTCTGGAGATTCCCCGTGTCTCCATATTGTGTGTATATGTGTGGCTGCAGGTCTGAAAGCCAGTAACTGCAGTGGGCTTGTGGGTGGGAGGTGCTCGTGCCTACAGTGCAAGGACTGGCGAGGGCAACATGGGTAAGTGTGTGATCACTTGCCAAGATTAAGTCAGAGTAGCCACAGTGTGGGTGAGGTGCCCTGGGAATGCTGCTTGCATGTGTGTGTGCTACTGTGACATCCCTCCTGGTCGTGTGTGCAGTGACCTGCAACAGCAGCTGCAGCGGGGCTATGACGCCGGGGACTCATGTCCAGGTGAAATAAACTGGACACTAGGATTTGATATTTGAGCCACAAAATCCAGTAGGATTTTGGTATT